>OY770264.1:13737353-14089548 GCA_963669355.1 Chorisops tibialis | reverse complement strand
GCGTCCTTGAAAATAAGGTGCATACCGCGCGCGTTTTGCTTTAAAAATTATAATAACATAAGCGACCATCATAAATACTTTAAAATTGTTATACAACGACATTTATCCTGTTATGCATACCGAAAAAAATTGCTAATCGCTACCAAAGAGAAATTGCTTTGTGTTAATTGAGATTATATAGGCTAACATTTTCACTAAGAAAATGAACCTATTCGACATCAACAAGCACACGCCGCTAAAAATCACAAAGCTTCTTGCAACAAGAAAGTTCGCCAACCTTCGCAGCCAAGATCTGCAAAAATATTCATAGCACTTTGATCAAAGCTCTTCTCTCCGGCCATATTACCATACCACTACCCTTCACACTTTTCTCTTTAATAATTTTTTACTCAATATCAAAATTTCAACGATTGGCAATACTTGCAACGATGGAAAGTCGTGTGAATGAGAGCCTGGAAATGGAAGCACATTCCACGAGCCTTCCACGCTTGGTATGGTAGTCGATTTTTTTTTTTGGGGCGCGAAGATTTTTGGCCATAATTTCGCAAATTCAATTAATTAAAAGGAAAACGAAGAAACTCTAAACATGTGAAAAAACGGGGACAGGCGCAAACCAACTTCTCCAACTGGGTAGTGTTGGGTTACTCATACAAGAAGTGGTACAAATGTCCCATTCATGCACTTCAAATGTCCCATCACTACAAAAAATATTTTTGTCCCACTTCAAAGTTTTTGTCCCACTTCAGAGCTTTTGTCGCATCTGAATTAAAGTCATGCATTTGTATGGCTGCTATACCAACACATTTGTAACACTCAAATCGCACTCACTCTTCACCGGATTTTGTCCCATGCATTTGTATGACTGAAAGCAAAGCTCTCTAAAATGAAGCACGGGAACGGGACGGAAATATTACGAACCGGAGAACTCTGTGAACATGAATGACAGATTCTCTTCGATGGGAGAAACCGAGATTTGACTTTCAACTTTCAACAACTTGTTGTTGCTGGATTGATTTGCATAGTGTTTTAACCCTAGTGAAACCGAATAAGTGTAAACTTATGTTTATTCAAAGCCCTCTAAAATTGAAACACATAGAAAACTGTAGAATTTTAGTTATTCCGCGACACCTCCTATCTCTCATTCTTGTACATGGCGTTCTGAAAGCTTGAGTTTTAATTTTTAAAATTAAATAAGAATAAATGAAATAAATAAGACTATTTTTTTTTTGTGATATTGATTAAGGAGATTTTGAATTTTAATTTTTAAAATTAAATAAGAATAAGTAAAATAAAAAAGAATGTATATTAGCCGTGTTTTTTTGCGGACGAGAGTAGAGCAGGTTAAGATAGTCCTCAAAAAAACGATCCAGAGTAGAAGTTTAGTACTAAAGTATGGAACTGGTAAGTTGTTGCACCTGGAAACAATTTGACAGTTCTACTTCGAATTGTCAGTTGTCAACAACATGTAATTTCTCTAAAATATTGCGAATTTCCCGCGATAATTCAAGACTTTTCCTTACAGATCCAATAATGGGTGCAAATAGGAAAGTTTTTTTATTGGAACTAATAGAATCAAGTGATTCGGATGACTCCAATCGCAAGCGCATTGTGTTTCAGGCAGCTGCAGCACTTTTCGTCAAATTCAAATTTCATTGCTGCCAACGGCTGGGAGATGAAAGTCCCAAGTTCTAACTTCTGAGCTCTCTATCAATGAGCACAGGAACTATTTATCCAGAGCAGGTTAGCTACACCAGTGGTCTAACCGGGGTAGCTAACCTACACTGGATAGATGATTTGTTGTTGCTTTCAATGTAGTTACGCTAACCTGCTCTGGATAGAGCCGCAAAAAAACACGGCTATTATAAACACAACCCACAAATGCCACACATCTAATAATACGTCATTTTACAATCGCATCTCAAAAGAAACGGTGTTACTAGGGTTATACTCTACGCGCACACATAAAAGCGCAATATACGTCATTCTTCGCTCATTTGCTACCATCGCTCCTCAAAAAGGCAAATTGTATGTATGGGACATTGTATGTATGAATGGGACATGGAGCTTTTGTATGGGACATTGTACCACCTCAAATTTCAAATGAGCCCCTCATACAAACATGGGACAAAAATTCTTGTCCTACCCAACACTACAACTGGGGGCAAGATTTTAAGCAAATTGTAAGGCAAATTAGTAAGAGAGGAGGTAGAAGGAATGGAGTGATTCCAAAATTTATTATTGAACTTTGTTTCAAATATTTTGAAAAGTATTCGTGCTAGATTTCATGTTAATAGCTTTTGTTTGGTATCCCCCCCCCTTTTTCTGGGTAAGCACGCGCCTAAATGGGAAGGATATTTTGTGACAACTGCCGATGTTACAACTAGAAAAGACTAAACAAACTAAACGCAACTCGAATAGTATTTCGCAAGTCGATTTTCGTAAAACTCGTACAAGTTTATTGCTACGGCCTAAACGAGCTCAGTTCTCTTCTACTTCTTATGCAAGTGCATTACAGACAAATAGGGCCTTGAAAAATGTTGAGGAACCAAAAGCTTGGGAGCTTCAGGTTCCTTAATATTTTTTAATACTTATTGATCCTTGTTAGTCCTTCGCACAATCCTCTATCTACGAATTTTTCATTGTCGTAGATTGAGGTGACGAGCTAAACGGCGTACAAACACTTTAGCAACCGTCGAAGGTAGAGTACATCTCTAAGGTGCGAATAGTGACCAAATTGAAAATAGTGATTTCTAAAAAATGTGACCCGTTTTTGCCCTTAACATTTTTTCTAGCAGTTCCTTCGTTCTATTGTAAAAAAATGCTGCCCTGCTGGAAAAAATGGTTTGCGTACTTGGTAAAACTTGACCTGAAAAATTAACATTTAATGCCCCGAATTTTTCGGCGGTACAATGTAATTGACCTGTAATGTACGACAATATGAAAAAAAATATTCTGACAGCAGCGGTAACCGATTCTTCTTCTAGCAAATATAAACGACTTCCACGAATTTTGAGGAAATTTAAAGCGACTTGTGCATCAACACCAACGCTTAAATAGTTGTAAATAGTACGAAAATAACAAGACAAATAAAACCGATCCAATTTGTTCGCAACTTTGTTTTGACAGTTTCGGAAGGCAATCAGCTGTTCGGATCGCTTCAACTAGAGTCACTCCATGCAAGAAGGAGACACACTGTATCTGAGTCTGGCAGAAATGAAACAATCAACACCTGCAAAGCCCTCTAAAGTAGAAAGCCATGTAAGTCAATCCAACAACAACACGTTGGAGTCATAACAAAAATGACAGTTCCATACAAGACACTGCGGGCTTCATAAGAATCGCGTTTATTCTTAAATGCAATGTTAAAGATAGTTCAGCTTTCTAAGGTAGTTTATTAATATTGCTCGGCATGTAATTATTACACGTTGATATCAGTGCAATAGACTTTTAATTGAAAAAAGTGCGATCACAGTTAAATGTCGGTTTGTCACACCTAAGAAAATCTGTCACTCATATTATGCAAAGTTCTCCGGTTAATTTTCACACAGGAAACTGTAGAATTTTAGTTAATGCGAAAAAGTATGCACCCTCGTAATATTTCCGTGCTGAATTTGATTTAATTATGCTTTTCTGTTGTTTTGGATAAATCGTGTTTTGACGACAAGATTGAACAAAAATAATGCAGGTGGTCTTTTGAAATGAAAGAATCCATGACGTCACACCCACTGGAGTCATTCAAGATGGCCGCTACGTCAGTTCTGCCTAGACGACAAGATTGAACAAAAATAATGCAGGTGGTCTTTTGAAATGAAAGAATCCATGACGTCACACCCACTGGAGTCATTCAAGATGGCCGCTACGTCAGTTCTGCCTAGCTTGGTATGTAGAAAGCTTTGACATCTGCGAATTTACTTTTCCCATTTCACCATTCGTGGAATGGTGAGTCTAGTGGTTTTCCTTTGACAATTTCATCCACTCTAAGATAAATTGTAACTTTAAAATTTTTGTTTGTGACTTTTTAGTTAAGTATTAAAAATTGTGCACAGTTCTAGATGTTAAGAACGAACTAAAGAAAAGTTCGACACTTTTTTAAATTTCCCTGCAAATATCAGGTAAAGCGCCTCTAGTGTCCCATGGAATAACTATACTTTCAACCAAAAAGCGTTCAAATATAAATTGACCTGACGGACGGAACTAAAATAAAAAAAAAAATAGTGCAAAATTGAAATAATTTTGCAAATTAAAGAGCAAAAACGAGTAAAATAACCGCCCTAGGACACGCTGGCTAACCATATACGATAGGTACCACATTAGGGACGAAATTGTACTGTTTGTATGTGTGAGTAGGTTCCGCGGGTTAGATACTATCGGCAGCCAAAATACCTGTGACATAAATGGCTCTTACACATAGCCTGCTCTTGAAAAATCTTAACCGATGTAGGATGGGTACGATTCTGCTTGTTTGGTCGGCCATGTACCTACCCTACTAAAGGGCTAGTCTTGCCTTTTGCTGGGAAGGTATACCCAAGCAGTCAGCGTAGTGGAAGTATACGTCGATTAGGATTTGAACTCAAGATATTCGCATTGAAGACCAACACTCTACCCACTAGGCTACATTCTAGCTAATGAGCAATGCAATAATTGCCGGTTTCAGCACCGAGACTAGTCAAGCACTATTTCGAATATTTAGCACTCAAGTCAACATTGATAACACTGATCTTTATGTGTATGTCCTTAATAATAATCTAGAAAGTGAAGCTTAACTCGGCCGCCCTGCATCTAGCCCTGCCAGTTTCGAACATCGATCTTAGACTGCAAGAAATGCCTTTTTTTACAAGTTTAGTGTATGGCACTGAAGTTGATAGGTTTCGATTGTTATTAAAAATAAATGCGGCTCACCTGAATGGATGTAAACATCGCCAACAAATCAGCAGCAGTGTGCTTGGCGGGTTCGATTTTCTCAACGAATAGAGAGGACATCATTTCTCCCGATCTCAAGCACGTTCTACACATTTCTTTGAAATTCATTTCTATTTTTTTTATTCTAATTTTTCCCTACAATTTCCATAAAAAATTACTCCACCACTCGCAATAGACGCACTTCGAACACTACCGAAGTCTGAAAACGAAAATACACTTGACAGAAGATGTTACAGAAAAGAAAGTCTTAAGGCACAAGCACACATGATCTTATTTTTCTTCCATTAGATTGAGAAGCTATTTATTTTTTTTTCTATTAATAAAATTTAAATATGTCCATGCATGTCCGCCGGAGAGCAAAATTAGTATTAGTACGCTCCTGAAGAAGAGTAATTAAGTTTTGGCGACAAAGAGTCGGTGCTCGGAAGCCCGTCTTAAGGAAGCGAATTGTTTTTTTTCAAATGGCCTTGTAGGTGTAGAGTAATCATACTTAATGAAAAAGAAAGAAGAAGGCATCTTAAAGAGTTTTGAGGACTTATGAAAACTTATCTATTTTCCAGTAAGCGAATAGTTAAAATATTTGATTGCAAACTATTCACAGGCAAGTAATACCTACCAAACTAAATTTTTGTCACTTCAAATTGCTGTAAATAAAATGTATTCGCGAAATAATACAACTAAAAAGTTACACAGTCACGTGGCACGCATGCATATGACAAGAAAATGCACCAACTGCAACAGGTCGAACCTAACTCTTTAAGGGTACTTCCAGACTAGAGATACTCGATACACAATAATACTTCTCTCCTATTAGAGTTTGGATAATGCTATACAGTTCAGCGTGATAGTTTAGAAGTACAAGAAGGCAACATAAGAATGTGAAAAAGAGCCAAACTGAAGTTTGGCCGAAATCAAATGTACGGACATGACTACAAATTTGCGTTAAATTACAAGTTTTTCAATAGAATACTCATTATAATCGAAAATAAATATGACTTTCGTAAATAACAATTCATTATGATTGTGTTTACTTCATAAAAGAAAAAGAATTTAGAAAATTCTAATTTCGGACGAAATTTCCCGAGCAATCGCTGTACATGCATTATCTCGGACTTTGTGCAAGGTGCTTTTCTTTCTCGCAAAATACTGACAACGCCATGGAAAGGACACACTTAGCATTGTGCTTAACTAAAAAATATCGAATTGCATTGGAAATGAACGCGAACACTATGATACTTCACTCAGCAGCTTTGAAGGGGGAAATTACGATTGCATGGTATGACGTCATTAGCAAATGTGCAGATGGAAAAGTTGTCGTATATTAGCACTGTTCGTGTTTGATCAAATTTGTAGACACTTCTACTTCTTCTACAATGGCACTATGACCCAAATCGGGCCTTGGCCTCCTGACCTTCAGGTTCCTTACCATTTTTCATTATTTATTGTGGAATGGTTGTTAGACCATCGCACAACCCTCTATCTTCAATTTTTTATTTTTGTGGATTGAGGTGACCAAAGTATACCCAAGCAGTGTGCTGGAATTATGCATCGACCGTGATTTGAACTCACGACGTTCGCATTGTAGACCAACACGCTACCTACTAGGCTACACCCTAGGTTGAATTTTTAGACACACTAAAGCAAAATAAAAGCGGCTGGTGCTCTGCTCTTGTTGTTCTGCGATTGTTCCTTTTCAATATCTGTGAAAAAGAGCAGCTCTTCCAATAGCAGTGATTTTTCCACCTCTATTATCCATGCTAGTGCGCAATTAAAGAAAAAAGGGACAAAATAGTAATTTTCTGCGAAATACTGCATCTAACAATCAGGCAGACCTAATCTCTCTGTACCACCAGCTCAGTGCGCATAGTGCACACTTCCCCCATTTCCCCCTGGGAATGAAAAGGTTTTCTTTTACTATCCAATGTGCGAAAAAACGATCAAGCGCAATCGAGTCAGGATGGCAAAAATGTCAATCGCATTTCATATACATAAGCCAAATAAAAAACACACCCGGTCATCGATCGCATCGCATATATACAAGCCAAATAAAATAAAAAAACCAAAAGGGTCTGTTGTTTACTTTTTTCACACGACATTACCTCACACAAACAAGCAATTTCATCATGAAGAACGTAAAGCTCTAATCGACACGGTGGACTGCAACATAAATCGGCGAAGTTTGCAATAGCCGCAACATGTCCCACCAAACGACCAGATGGAAATTCAGAACAAAATCCGCCAAAAAACTCTAGTAAAGCAAACTCACCTCACCTATCAGATCAGATCCCACCGATCAAAATATCGCTAAAAAAATAGCTTATCAAATCGCAATCGTTTCATCTAGCTCCAATTCAATTCATTCATTAGTCTAAAGCAACATCATTGAGAGCACGAGCACTACACACTGCTCGTGCTCTCAGTGTCAATATCAATCACCAAATATAGGTTTGGGATAGCTTATATGATTGATAGTCTTTAATATCACAGAGTTGATATATCGCTGAGCGCGAGCGATATAACAGATAGGAAGACAATGGAATATATCAGATGTGCCAAGGGGCAACCGAGAGATACGAAAGAACGACGTTCAAGCTCTTTCTTCGCGCGATTGATATTTAGCGCTGGGACTTGGGTAAAGTTCGATTGACATTTCTTTCATGGGTTTCGGGATCTGATAAGAGCTTTACGTTGTTCATGATGAAATTGCTTGTGTGAGGTAATGAACGTAAGTTCTTACTTACGTTTCGTTTCGTCACTGAAAAAAGAAAACAACAGACCCCTTTGGTTCGGTTTTCAATGACCGGGTGTTTGTTTTTATTTGGTTTGTATATAAGCGATGGGTAAGTGGCAGTTTGTTTGACGAGCTCTATTCTGAACTACGATCTCGTCGGGGTTACGTGGAATGCGTGAGTTGCGGGATTAATGTGCGAGTGCGAACAAAAACTTTGGCGTTTGTAGCGATGATCATTGCGGCAATTTTATTGGTGATAGAACGTAAGCAGCATACATTTGCTCTGCTCTTCTAATCGCAGCTCTTTTCAATTTTCAATCGCAACATCCGATTGCTCTTTTCAAATAGCAGTGAAAAAATCGCAGGTATGTAAAATAGCATACCATCTCTACTAGTGATGGCAACACTTTGCAGAGACATCTATAGAAAAATCTATCTATTAAATTTTGGAAATTTGTTTAAAATTTTCAAAACTTAAATTATTCTACTGTGCTGCACAATTTTTTTTACTTTTGTGGAAAACGAGACTTAAAAATAATATTATGAGCTATCATAGCAAATTAAACTACTCTAAGTCGGATTAACATCGAAATTTTAGTTAAAATATCTGAACTCGCGTCGTGTGGATCTGTTTTGTAAACAAAAAATAACTGTGATTAGAATTTTATTTTATTTCCTCTTTCTGCAGTCCAATATTTGAAACATGCATAGTAACTTATTGATTCTACTGGGAAAGTATTAACATCCCAATGATTTCCCCAAAAACAATACAAACATTAAATTTTAATCATAAGTTTTTTATTATCAAATATAAAAAATAAAATTGTAATTATTATTATATTATTTTTTACTATTAAGCTATAGCATGTAACAGAAGAAAAAGAAAACAAAATAATTTGAAGATTATACGTAAGCGACATAAAAGAGGAAATTTCCAACGATAATTTCTTTCAGAGTAAGTTAACAATTGAAAACAAATTTCTCATATATAGCAAATTTTATATAGTTTTTTTTTATAATTTTATATTTAAAGAAAAACTATCATTACACATTCATTTGTTCAATACAAAAGCGTTTATAAGGTTTTATACATTATTGTAGATGTATATGGATCTGAAAATAAGATTATCAACTTTTTGAAAATAAATGATACCAAAACAAATACCAATTTTTGTTTTTGAAATACATTTGTGAAATCGAATTAAAAATTGCAGTCAACATTTATAGGGCCTTCCTCGTAGCTTCCACACTTCCTCCCCATCTCTTCATGGGGCCGAAGTTTCAAGGACAGTACAGCTAAGATTAGCAGGGCAGGGCAGGGTAGTGTCACATCTGACACCTTCATCGAAACACTTGATCGTGGCAATAACCCAACCAGAAGTCGTTCCTTTTAATATTGGAAGACTTGTTCTCCATTAGGTAAGACGACGTGACGAGCAACGAACCCCCAACAACTGCAGCTAGACCTGGTAACACGCAAGCACGTCGCTTTAGCCCGATACTGCCACCGAGATGAACGTATAGGTGGGTCTCGGACCATTCCCATTCCCGAACTTGCTTTTCCTTTCGAATTATTTCGACTTCGGTGTCGAAATCATCTTGTCATAGGTCTACATTTACAACAAAGTCTCACTTTTAATTTCGCAATGCGTGCAGTTTCAAGTTAGTCAGGGAAATATTGGTACTTTGTATTTGCACTACAAAGAATCTTTCACTGATTCTGATTTCACAGAAGTTAATCTAAACAGATCAGGAGCTAATCCCACAAAATTGCAACCCATCAGGGAGAGTTCGAGACCAATATCTCTTGCAATTTCTACCTAGTGAGTGCCATAAAAATATTTAAAAAATAGCAACATTAGAGATTATGAAGATTTTATATTTTGTAAATTTTTTGGTATTTTATACATTAGCAATTGATTGATTGAATATCACTTTTATTTTATGTATAAAAATTCTCTAAATTTGTTATAAGAACACGGAATTATCGGAGGTATACAGAACTGTCACATAAAATTAGCATTCTTTATTAGTGATTGTATTAGTTAGACTGTAGATAAGATGCATATATAAAGTATAACATTTTGTCAATGTGCCCTGCAGGTGTCGATAAATTCAATTCTGCAGAACAGAAAAACGATAGCATTTAAACTGCTCAACAGAAAAGTTTAATAAAATGACACAGTGCCGTTGACCTCCGAGGTCCAGATATGAATAATTAAATTCTGCTTAGAACCTAAGATTTTCGAACAAATCGTACATTTATAATCGGGTTCAACAATCAAATTATGTGGGCGTTTCGTTTGTATCAGCGATCTGTTTCTTGTGAATTTTTCCGGTCAGAATTCACATTTGACTGTTTCTTTCGCATAAGTCTGTCAAGTCACCTAGACTATCGGAATTTCACAGTGCATAATTTACATTGAAACGGTTTTCCAGCGGTATGCACACTGGTATGGCTTTTGAATTGATATTTCTGACCGAAAATTTTGGAGCAAACACTGCATTACAAGTTTGGTACATTACTTATTAGTTTATCGGTGTGCTTGGATCGTCTATGGCATAGCAGTGATTTACTGACTCTAAACTTTGCCGGGCATAATTCACACTGAAACGGTTTTTCACCGGTATGAACACGCATATGATCTCTTAACACGTATTTATGACCGAATATTTTGGAGCAAATACTGCATTGCAAGTCTTTTACTAGTTTATCATCACTAATGAATTCATCTGTGTGCTTAGTTCGTCTATGGTTTCGCAGCGCTTTAATGTTTATAAACTTTTCCGGGCATGACTGGCAGTCAATTGGTTTCTCACCGGTATGAGTACGCATATGATTTTTTAATAGGCATTTCATACCGAAAACTTTGTAGCAAACACTGCATTGGAATTCTGGTACTGGCTTATCATCACTGATCAATTCATCGGTGTGTTTAGTTCGTTTATGGCATAGCAGCGCGCTACTAGTTTTAAATTTTACCGGACATAATTCACAGTCAAATGGTTTTTCACCGGTATGAGTACGCATATGTTTTCTTAATAGAAATTTCTCACCGAACAATTTATAGCAAACACTACATTGCAAGTCTGGTACTGGCTTATCATCACTAATCAATTCATCTCTGTGCTTAGTTCGTCTATGGAGTAGCAACGGCTGGCTTCTTTGAAATTTTTCCGGGCATAATTCACATTGAAACGGTTTTTCACCAGTATGTACACGCATATGATCTTTTAATCGGTATTTCTGACCGAAAATTCTGGAGCAAACATTGCATTGGAAAACTGGTAGATCACTTATTAGTTTATCGGTGTGCTTGGATCGTCTATGGCATAGCAGTGATTTACTGACTCTAAACTTTGCCGGGCATAATTCACATTGAAACGGTTTTTCACCGGTATGAACACGCATATGATCTCTTAACACGTATTTATGACCGAATATTTTCGAGCAAATATTGCATTGCAAGTCTTTTACTAGTTTATCATCACTAATGAATTCATCTGTGTGCTTAGTTCGTCTATGGTTGCGCAGCGCTTTAATGTTTATAAACTTTTCCGGGCATGATTGGCAGTCAATTGGTTTCTCACCGGTATGAGTACGCATATGATTTTTTAATAGGCATTTCATACCGAAAACTTTGTAGCAAACATTGCATTGGAATTCTGGTTCTGGCTTATCATCACTGATCAATTCGTCTGTGTGTTTAGTTCGTTTATGGCATAGCAGCGCGCTACTAGTTTTAAATTTTACCGGACATAATTCACAGTCAAATGGTTTTTCACCGGTATGAGTACGCATATGTTTTCTTAATAGGTATTTCTCACCGAAAAATTTGTAGCAAACACTACATTGCAAGTCTGGTACTGGCTTATCATCATTAATCAATTCATCTCTGTGCCTAGATCGTCTATAGCCTAATAGTGCGTGGCTCTGTTGAAATTTTTCCGGGCAGAATTCACATTCAAAAGGTTTTTCATCGGTATGCACAAGCATGTGATTTTTTAATTGGTATTTCTGACCGTAAACTTTGCTGCAAACACTGCATTGAAAGTCTGATTCTAGTTTTTCATTATTAATCAATTCATCTGTGGGATTAGTTCGTGCACTACTGGTACTGTTTCCAGACTTTTCCGGCAATAATTCCCAGTCAAACGGGTTTTCATCGGTATAAGTGCGCATATGATTTACTAATCGGTATCTATTTATGAAAACTTTTGAACAAATCTTACACTGGAGGTCAGGTTTGCCAACGAATTCGTCATTTTGTATTGATGTCATATATACTTTTTGTCTAGACTTTTCACTTGAACCAGATGGACTCTCCAGTTTGCTGAATGGAAGATGTTTGGCCGAATGTTCGAATTGACTGCATTCAAATTCTGAAAGAGATAAGAAATTAACTGTAAAAATATTTCAAAATAAATGAGAATTTTAAATAAACCTTCATTGCAAAGTTTGCAAATGTTTTCTTCTAAATGATCAGATACTATGTGATCGCGGAACATATCAAGCGATTGAAACTGTTTTAAACAATCCAAACACTCCAATTTCTCGTCATAGCAATCTATGCCAATATCCAGCTCGGGTTCAGATTTATAAGTCACACGAATATCCGGGACACATTCTTCTTCGAGATCTTGAAAATTTGACGACATTTCGCTGTATTCTAATCCCTCCTCATTATCATTACCTTTTATAACAACGTCGTTCTGATCAAGCTCTGTATTGAAAATGACTTGACATTCCGTAGCGCATTCATCGAATATTTTAAAATTGGATGAGTTTTGGGTGAGCTGTAATTCGTTCTGATCTACATTATTTTTATTAATAGGTCTGTTATAATCAAGCTCTTGTTTCAAAGTTATCTGAGGATCATAGTCTTCTTCTACAATTTGAAAATTGTACACTATTTGGATGCCTTCTAAATCTTTCGTCAAATGGGTGCAATCATCAGGCTCTCTTTTAAAAGCCAGCTGAAAATCTCGAGTACATTCATCTTCCACAATTTTAAGTGTTAATTTCTCACTTGTATTAGCATTTTCTTCTTCGGCAGATCGAATTCTCTCACTTGCATTACTTTCGGAATCGCTGATGTTGCCACCACAAAGACTCATGACATCTTCAAACTTAAAATCTTCTTTTAGAATGCTTTCAAGCTCATCAGCAACTTTGCTAACAATGTCATTTTGTTTTGGTATTTCGTTTAGTTTCTTTAAGTTAACTCTGATTTCTCTCAACTGATGTAAAATAATTTCTGATTTTTTACATTTCAAATCAAATAAATACGCTTGTTGAATTTCTTTAAGGCAGATGTCGCAAATGTTGTGCGGAAAATCATCTTCTTTGTCGATCTGCGTGAAGAAAGGAGAGGATTTCAAATTAACATCAATCTTAAGGTATCGTCTAAAATTTATGTTCATAAACTCATTATTAAGCACTAGCAAACGCCCGCGACTTCATCCGCATAAAAATCGCAATAATAAGTAATTTTTGAGAATGTAGTTAGTAATACATTATATGGGATATATAATCCGCTTACTTTAATGGATCTTTGAACACAATGTTTTGTATTTTGTTGGAATCAGTACCATAAATTATTAAGAATGATAGCATGATACTCGCATTTGAATGGGAGAGGCTCGTGATCAAATCATTCCCGTGATTTGAGATCATATACGTATTGAAGAGCATTTAGGACATGTGAATAATTATGGCTTTTGTTAATTAAAAAAAAGCCCAAATAAAATAACATTAAGCTTGAAAACCTAACAGAACTACGATTGTGCGTAGAGCCCAATCATACAATACCATAGATAAAATCGAAATTTTTGTGATATTATGAAATTTTGTATGGGAAGTGGCTGCACTGAACTAATTTGTTTCACATCATGCTAGAGTAACTATAAAAATGTTTTGTACCAAATTTAAGCTTCAAAAATTGAGTAGATACTGAGAAACTTAGTGCATTGAATTTAATGAAATTGTGCGATTTGTATGGGAGGTGGTAGAAGGAAAGGGGGGTTTTTGGTGATATTTCGAGAAAAAACTATAATCATCATGCAATTGATATATTTTAAATTTCTGGTCTGTACCATTCACGCTTCAAGAAAATGGAATTTTTGTAAAGACGTGGAACTGTGTCACATTGTTTGGGAGGGGGTAGAAGGAGTGAAGCTAATAATTTTTTCGCGATATTAATAATGCTAATTTAGGATAGAGTACGAAATTTGAGCTCTATGAAAGTTATATGTACTGAGAAAATTAGTTTAGAATATTTCATGAAAAAGTGCAGTTTGTATGGGAGGTAGTGGAAGGAGTGCGGGGGTTTTAAGTGACTTTTTGAGAAGCAACTATAATTAATTTACAATTGACATATTTTAAATTTCAGATCAGTAACATTTACAGTTTTCAAGAAAATCGAATTTAAGTAATGTCGTGGAATTTTTTCACATTGTATGGGAAGTGGTAGAAGGAATGAAGCTAATCGGTTAATTTTTTCCTGATATTAATAATAATACAAATTAAGGATTAAGTACAACACTTAAGCTCGATAAAAGTTACACGTACTGAGAAAATTGTTGTATAGCATTTCATAAAAAAGTGCAGTTTGTATGGGAGGTGGTGGAAGGAGTAGGGGGATTCAAATAATTTGTAAACCATAGATCACATTTCTGATAAAAATAGTATGTTCTAATTCAAATAATATGCTTCAATGGTTTTGAAGAAAATTTGATTAGTACATATTTTTGAAAATGAGTCATTTTGTATGGGATGGGGTGGAAGTATTGAAATAAAACCACACGCAGATTACATCTCGGTGCACATCTAACAAACTGTGAAAGTTTCATTACAATCGGCTTAGCCGTTTTTGCCTGAAAACCGGAAAGACAGACAGACAGACAGAAAATTTTTAAAAACGTTTGTTTCTGCTGTTATTGCTAAAATAAAGCAAAAAACTTATTTATAGCCATCTATAAACAAATAACAAACAGACACTACAATTATATTTATATGTATAAATTTAAGACTAGTGCGCTGTTCAAGTGAAATGGATTTTTGTTATGAAAAATCATTATTTGCGGGAAACTACGCGAATAATTCCATTCCTGATTTCACTGTGCAGCATGCTCTTGGGGGTGAAAATGTGTGGTTTGTTTCTCGTAGCCATGGTATATTGAAATTATTAAAACTGAAGTTATACATCTAAGATTCATTACAGGTTTTTTATCTTTTTATCTACGAGACAAATCACTTTTCCAGCGACAATTTAATTTGAAAATTCTTTTTCACTTCAACAGCGTAATAGGCTCAAAGATGGAATTTAATTAACAAGTGCGTGAGTCATAGGCGTTTATTTAGCTTTTTCATTAGTTAACGAGATAAAAACAAAATCACTATTATTAATTGAAGCTATGAGAGCAAAATTTGCGTAACCCCAATAAGATTCTATTGGGTTAGACCAGTGTTGCTCTCATCAATCAATCAATTTCCTGTTAAGACTTCCTATTGGGCATAGGACGGAAACAGTACTCTTCCACAGGGCGCGATCCCGAGCATCGGCCCTTAATTGTCGTCAGGATTTGTTCATTCCTCTGGCCTCCTGCTCAATTGTTCGCTTCAATGTGCTGCTTAGTCGACCAACCCGACGTCTTCCTCGACTATTATCACCCAGAGCTCGTTTGACGGTTTTTCGCTCTGATTTCATCAAATTGAGACCGATCCACTACTACTTCCGCCTTTGAATCCTGATGCCTATTTCAGCCGGTCCAGTTGTGTTCAATAGTTCGTCGTTGGCGATCACTTCTGGTCAGAAAATTCCTAACATGCGTCGGAGGCATTAGTTGTAGGCGGTAATTTGATCGGGTGATACTATTGACGCTGATCCAGCCTGATTTACAATGAACGTAAACCTTACGTAAGCGCTATCAGTTGAAGTCGAAATGTATGAACTTACTTGATTTTCCAAAAAATGATTAAAAAAATATTATATTAAGTTAAATCATAATTTCTGAAAGAAACATTTTCCCTCGGCGGGAAATTATATAATCTCAATTGATTTTTGTGTAGGGCATTACTAAATAATATAACTGTCAGTCAAAGTACATGGAAACTTTTAATTCGTCCGGGCTTAGTTAAACGCAATAAATAATTTTTTGCCTTCCAGAAGGCACGAATTGATAAACTGGTTGTGTTTTTCTAATATTTATATTCTTGTAGTTCAAGTAACTGTATTTGTTATGAAAATTCCACCGAGGAAAACGATGTTATAAAATCTCAAAAATGAGATTTCAAAACGCAATTTACCTCATTTTCCAGGTAGGAAATTGTTATTAATAGTATCATCCGCGCTCTAAAATCAATTAATCTATCGGTTTTACTCATACTAAATTAGTAAAAAAAATTTTTGTGTATTTTAAAACAGTCCGCAATTCGCTACTTTTTCCAAAATAAATGCGCGCTCACCTGAACTGATGTAAACATCGCCAACAAATCAGCAGCAGTGTGCTTTGCGGGTTCGATTTTCTCGACGAATAGAGAGGACATCATTTCTCCTGATCTCAAGCACGTTCGACACATTTCTTTGAAATTCATTTCTACCTAATTTTTTCCTACAATTTCCATAAAAAATTACTCCACCAGTCGCAATAGACGCACCTCGACCGAAGACTTAAAACGAAAATACACTTGACAGAAGATGTCAATTACAGAAAAGAAAGTCTTAAGGCACAAGCACACATGATCTTATTTTTCTTCCATTAGATTGAGAAGCTATTTATTTTTTTTTTTCAATTAATAAAATTTAAATATGTCCATGCATGTCCGCCGGAGAGCAAAATTAGTATTAGTACGCTCCTGAAAGAGAGTAATTACGTTTTGGCGACAAAGAGTCGGTGCTCAGAATCCCGTCTTAAGGAAGCGAATTGCTTTTTTTTTTTTCAAATGTCCTTGTAGGTGTAGAGTAATCATACTTAATGAAAAAGAAAGAAGAAGGCATCTTACAGAGTTTTGAGGACTTATAGTAGTTTGGAAAACTTATCTATTTTTCAGTAAGCGAATAGTTAAAATATTTGATTGCAAACTATTCACAGACAAGTAATACCTACCTAACTAAATTTTTGTCACTTCAAATTTTTTTTTTTTACTGAATGGTCTGTGTTACATTTCGGCCTTTATGTGCAATGCACAAACATAGTCATAGAAGGAAGGAATGGGATTAGGAAGGTAGAGGAAGAGGAGTGAGAACGACCATAACGAGTGGAGAAGCTGATATATATTTTTCAGCTGTACTGGCTGCTACTGAAAAATATTTGCAGATGTTATGGGGGACTGAATCACAGAAAGCGAACAGAAACCATCTAGTGAGTATCCAGGCATTCTTGAAGTGCGACTGTTTCACATTTACATCGTTTGGCCCATTTTATTTCGAATAATTTTTCATCGCGGTAGCAACTGAAAATTTGTGCTAAACCAATCTCACTGTCTGGAGTGGGAGTCGAACCCACGACCTATTGACTGATAAGCAAGCACTATGCTGTAAATAAAATGTATTCGCGAAATAATACAACTAAAAAGTTACACAGTCACGTGGCACGCATGCATTTGCAAAGAAAATGCACCCACTGTAACAGGTCTTATTTAACTCTCTAAGGGTACTTCCAGACCAGAGATACTCGTTACACACTAACACTTCTCTCCTAATAGAGTTTGAATAATGTTATAAAGTTCAGCGTGATCGTGTAGAAGCACAAGAAGGCATCATAAGAATATGAAAAACAGCCAAACTTAAGTTTGACCGAAATCAAATGTACGGACATGACTACAAATTTGCGTTAAATTACAAGTTTTTCAATAGAATACTCATTATAATCGAAAATAAATATGACTTTCGTAAATAAAAATTCATTATGATTGTGTTTTCTTCATAAAAGAAAAAGAATTTAGAAAATTCAGATTTCGGACGAAATTTCCCGAGCAATCGCTGTACATGCATTATCTCGAACCTTGCTTTTCATTTTCGCAAAATACTGACAATGCCATGGAAAGGACATACTTTGCATTGCAGCTTTGAATGGGGAAGTTGCGATTGCATGGTATGATGTCATTAGCACTGTTCGTGTTAGATCAAATTTTTAGACTTTTCTACTTCTTCTACAATGGCACGATGGCCCAAATCGGGCCTTGGCCTCCTTAAAACATTTTCCATTATTTATTATTTATTGTGGAAGGGTTGTTAGACCTTCGCACAACTCTCTATCTTCAATTTTTTTATTTTTGTGTATTGAAGTGACCAAAGTACACCCAAGCAGTGTGCTGGAATTATGCGTCGACCGTGATTTGAACTCACGACCTTCGCATTGCAGACTAACACGCTACCTACTAGGCTACACCCTAGGTTGAAATTTTAGACACACTAAAGCAAAATAAATGCGGCTGGTGTATCAAATTAAGCGGCTGCCATCGTGACTATGACGAGGCCAGTGATAGCAACACTTTACAGAGTCATCTATAGAAAAATCTATCTATTAAAATTTGGAAATTTGTTTAAAAATTAAATTATTCTACTGTGCTGCACGATTTTTTTTACTTTTGTGGAAAACGAGACTTGAAAATAATATTGTGAGCTATCATAGCAAATTAAACTACTCTAAGTCGGATTAACATCGAAATTTTAGTTAAAGTATCTTAACTAGCGTCGTGTGGATCTATTTTGTAAACAAAAAATAACTGTGATTAGAATTTTATTTTATTTCCTCTTTCTGCAGTCCAATATTTGAAACATGCATAGTAACTTATTGATTCTACTGAGATAGTATTAATATCCCAATGATTTTCCCGAAAACAATATAAACATTAAATTTTAATCATAACTCACCCTTAAAAGAGAGAATTTCCAACCATAATTTCTTTCAGAGTAAGATAAGAATTGAAAACAAATTTCTCATACATAGCAAATTTTATAATATTTCTTTTATAATTTTATATTTAAAGAAAAATTGTCATTACACATTCATTTGTGCAATACAAAAGCGTTTATAAGGTTTTGTACATTATTGTAGATGTATCTGAAAATAAGGTTATCAACTTTTTGAAAATGATACAAAAAAAAATCAATTTTTGTTTTTGAAATACATTTGTGAAATCGAATTAAAAATTGCAGAGTCAACATTTAAAGGACCTTCATCGTAACTTCCTCCCTCTCTCTTCATGGGGCCGTACAGAATTTTCAAGAAGGACAGTACAGCTAAGATTAGCAGGGCAGGGTAGTGTCACATCTGATACCTTCATCGAAACACTTGATCGTGGCAATATCCCGCCCAGAAGTCATTCCTTTTAATATTGGAAGACTATTCTCCATTAGGTAAGGCGACGTGACGAGCAACGAACCCCCAACAACTGCAGCTAGACCCGGTAACACGCAAGCACGTCGCTTTAGCCCGATACTGCGACCGAGATGAACGTAGGTGGGTCTCGGACCATTCCCATTCCCGAACTTGCTTCTCCTTTCGAATTATTTCGACTTAGGTGTCGAAATATCTTTCCCTAGGCCTACATTTACAACAAAGTCTCACTTTTAATTTCGCAATGCGTCCAGTTTCAAGTTCGTCAGGAAAATATTGGTACTTTTTATTTGCACTACAAAGAATCTTTCACTGATTCTGATTTCAAAGAAGTTAATCTAAAGAGATCAGGAGCTAATCCCACAAAATTGCAACCTATCAGGGAGAGTTCGAGACCAATATCTCTTGCAATTTCTACCTAGAGAGTGCCATAAAAATATTTAAAAAAATAACATAAGGACATTAGAGACTATGAAGATTTTATATTTTGTAAATTTTTTGGTATTTTATATTACTTAATTTTAATTCATACTAATATCACTTTTATTTTATATATAAAAAATTTTTCTAAATTTGTTATAAGAACACTGAATTATCGGAGGTATACAGAACTGTCACATAAAATTAGCATTCTTTATAGTAATTAAGAAAAATAGGGGGTTTTATTAGCTAGACTGTACATAAGACCCATATATAAAGTATAACATTTAGCCAATGTGCCCTGCAGGTCGCAATAAATTCAATTCTGCAGTACAGAAAAACGATAGCATTAAAACTGCTCTATAGAAAAATTTAACGAAATGACACAGTGCAGTTTATCTCCGAGGTATGAACAATTAAATTCTGTTTAAAATCGAAAAATTTCGAACAAATTGCACATTTATAATCGGACTCTTCAATCAAATTATTTGGTTGTTTCATTTGTATAAGGCTTTTCAGCGATCTGTTGCTTATGAATTTTTCCGGTTAGAATTCTCATTTGACTGTATCTTTCGCATAAGTCTGTCAAGTCACCTAGAGTTTCGGAATTTCACAGTGCATAATTTACGTTGAAACGGTTTTTCAGCGGTATGAACACGGATATTTCTGATCGAAAATTTTGGAGCAAACACTGCATTACAAGTTTGGTACATCACTTATTAGTTTGTCGGTGTGCTTAGATCGTCTATGGCATAGCAGCGATTTACTGACTTTAAACTTATCCGGGCATAATTCACATTGAAACGGTTTTTCACCGGTATGCACACGCATATGATCTTTTAATCGGTATTTCTGACCGAAAATTTTGGAGCAAACACTGCATCGGAAGTCTGATAGGTCACTTATTAGTTTATCGGTGTGCTTGGATCGTCTATGGCATAGCAGTGATTTACTGACTCTAAACTTTGCCGGGCATAATTCACATTGAAACGGTTTTTCACCTGTATGCACACGCATATGATCTCTTAATAGCCATTGCCTACCAAAAACTTTGAAGCAAACACTGCATTGCAATTCTGGTACATCACTAATCAATTCATTTGTGTGTTTAGTTCGTCTATGGGATAGCAGTGCGTCGCTCCGTTGAAATTTTTCCGGGCAGAATTTACATTGAAACGGTTTTTCACCGGTATGCATACGCATATGGAGTCTTAAACGGCATTTCTGGCCAAAAACTTTGTCACAGACACTGCATTTGTAGTCTAATAAATCACTAATCAGATCATCTGTGTGCTTAGTTCGGCCATGCCATAGCAGACTCTCGCTCCTTGTAAACTTTTCCGGGCATAATTTACACTGAAACGGTTTTTCACCGGTATGCACACGCATGTGATTTTTTAACTGGTATTTCTGACCGTAAACTTTGCTGCAAACACTGCATTGAAAGGCTGATTCTAGTTTTTCATCATTAATCAATTCATCTGTGGAATCAGTTCGTGTACTACTGATACTCTTTGCAGACTTTTCCGGTAATAATTCATAGTCAAATGGTTTTCCACCGGTATGAGTACGCATATGATTTACTAATCGGTATCTATTTACGAAAACTTTTGAACAAATCTTACACTGGAGATCAGGTTTGTCAACGACTTCGTCTTTTTGTATTGATATCATATGTACTTTTTGTCTAATTGATTTTTCACTTGAACCAGATGGATTCTCCGGTTCGCTGAATGGAAGATGTTTGGCCGAATGTTCGAATTGACTGCATTCAAATTCTGAAAGAGATAAGAAATTAACTGTAAAAATATTTCAAAATAAATGAGAATTTTAAATAAACCTTCATTGCAAAGTTTGCAAATGTTGTCTTCTAAATGATCAGATACTATGTGACCGCGGAACATATCAAGCGATTGAAACTGTTTTAAACAATCCAAGCACTCCAATTCCTCGTCATAGCAGTCTATGCCAATATTCAGCTCGGGTTCAGATTTATAAGTCACACGAATATCCGGTACACATTCTTCTTTGAGATCTTGAAAATTTGACGACACTTCGCTGTATTCTAATTCTTCCTCATTATCATTGCCTTTTACAACAAGGTCGTTCTGATAAAGCTCTGTGTTGAAAATGACTTGATATTCCGCAGCGCATTCATCGAATATTTTAAAATTGGATGATTTTTGGGTGAGCTGTAATTCGTTTTTAGCTGCATTATTTCTAATAATAGGTCTGTTATAATCAAGCTCTTGTTTCAAAGTTATCTGAGGATCATAGTCTTCTTCTACAATTTGGAAATTGGACACTATTTGGATGCCTTCTAAATCTTTCGTCAAATGGGTGCAATGATCAGGCTCTCTTTTAAAGGCCAGCTGAAAATCTCGAGTACATTCTTCTTCCACAATTTGAAGCTTTAATTTCTCGCTTGTATTAGCATTTTCTTCTTCGTCAGATACAATTCTCTCACTTGCATTACTTTTGGAATCGCTGATGTTGCGATCACGGAGACTCATGACATCTTCAGACTTAAAATCTTCTTTTAGAATGCTTTCAAGCTCACCAGCAACTTTGCTAACAATGTCATTTTGTTTTGGTATTTCGTTTAGTTTCTTTAAGTTAACTCTGATTTCTCTCAATTGATGTAAAATAATTTCTGATTTTTTACATTTCAAATCAAATAAATACGCTTGTTGAATTTCTTTAAGGCAGATGCCGCAAATGTTGTGCGGAAAATCATCTTCTTTATTGACCTGCGTAAAGAAAGGACAGGATTTCAAATTAATTTTGATCTAAGGGTATCGTCGAAAAATTATGTTCATAAACTCATTAAACATTTAAGCCTAGTGCGCTGTTCAAGTGAAATGGATTTTTTTTATATGAAAAATCATTATTTGCGGGAAACTACGCGAATAATTCCATTCCTGATTTCACTGTGTAGCATGCTCTTGGGGGTGAAAATGTGTGGTTTGTTTCTCGTAGCCATGGTATATTGAAATTATTAAAACTGAAGTTATACATCTAAGATTCATTACAGGTGTTTTTTCTTTTTATCTACGAGACAAATCACTTTTCCAGCGACAATTTAATTTGAAAATTCTTTTTCACTTCAACAGCGTAATAGGCTCAAAGATGGAATTTAATTAACAAGTGCGTGAGTCATAGGCGTTTATTTAGCTTTTTCATTAGTTAACGAGATAAAAACAAAATCACTATAATTAATTGAAGCTATGAGAGCAAAAGTTGCGTAACCCCAATAAGTTTCTATTGGGTTAGACAAGTGTTGCTTTCATCAATCAATCAATTTCCTATTAAGACCCCCCTATTGGGCATAGGACAGAAACAGTACTTTCCATAAGGCGCGATCCTTTGTCGCCAGGATTTGTTTATTCCTCTGGCCTCCTGCTCAACTGCTCGCTTCAATGTGCTGCTTGGTCGACCAACCCGACGTCTTCCTTGACTATTATCACCCAGATCTCGTTTGACGATGTTTCGCTCTGATTTCATCAATTTGAGACCGATCCACTACAACTTCCGCCTTTGAATCCTGATGCCTATTTCAGCCTGTCCAGTTGTGTTCAATAGTTCGTAGTTGGCGATCACTTCCTAAAATGCGTCGGAGGCATGGTTCACGAAAGTTTGCAGTTTCTTGGTAAGTCGAATGATCGTTCGACTTACCAAGAAGCTCCACGTAGTACAACCATATAACAGCACGTATTTGACGCATGCGTCAAATACTCGCATCTTCATGCGAAGGGAGATCTCTTTTAACCTCCAGAAAGAGGAAAGGATACCGAAAGCCTGACGAGTTTTATTTATACGAGCATCGATATCCTTTTTGGCTCTGACGTCCATGCTGACAATAATTCCGAGATAACAAAAATCTTGCACCTCTTCCATATCTTGTTAGTTAAGAACAATCAGTGTGCTTGTGTTTAAACCCAAATGCATTTACTTGATTTTACGCAGATTTGTTTTCAGTACTGCCTCTGTACATTTAGAATGCAACGAGCGAACATTTCAAAGTTCGAACGGTAATTTGGAAGCAAACATACGTCATCAGCATAACCAAGGCGACTTAAGATATTAAATAGTCCCCACCATTTATTACAAACAGGGCTGGTGATAATATGTAGTCTTGTCTGGCACCCGTTCGCACAGGTTCCTTAATCATAGCTATGATCTTATCAGAAATACCTTTTCTACACAAAGCATTCCATATGCAATCTCGCTTAACGCTGTCGAAAGTCTTCTCGAAGTCCACAAACATGAAATGTAGTGGCGTCTGTCTATACCTGCTGCTTTCCTTCCCGCCATTGACCGAAGCGCGGAATCTATTTGCTCTCATAGCCTCATTCATTTTATTATTGAAATTATGATGATACTGGGATCTGACAGAAAAAAGAGGAGACATAGCGTATGGAATTTTGTATGAATAGGTAACCGGAATTATAATATAAATAAAATTAGGAATTGAAGAGCGACGGTTGAGGATTTCGTCGTGTCTACATCATTCGCGGTTGAAATTAACAAAAGCAATGAACGATGACGTGAACATGTACTTATTGGCGGTGATTTGATCGGGTGATACTATTAACGTTGATCCGGCCTGATTTACAATGAACGTAAACCTTACGTAAGCGCTGCCAGTTGAAGTCGAAATGTATGAACTTACTTGATTTTCCAAAAAATGATTAAAAAATTATAATCATAATTTCATAAAGTAACATTTTCCCTCGGCGGGAAATTATATAATCCCAATTGATTTTTGTGTAGGGCATTACTAAATAATATAACTGTCAATCAAAGTACATGGAAACTTTTAATTCGTCCGGGCTTAGTTAAACGCAATAAATAATTTTTTGCCTTCCAGAAGGCACGAATTGATAAACTGGTTGTGTTTTTCTAATATTTATATTCTTGTAGTTCAAGTAATTGTATTTGTTATGAAAATTCCACCGAGGAAAACGATGTTTTAAAATCTCAAAAATGAGATTTCAAAACGCAATTTACCTCATTTTCCAGGTAGGAAATTGTTATTAATAGTATCATCCGCGCTCTAAAATCACTTAATCTATCGGTTTTACTCATACTAAATTAGTAAAAAAAATTTTTGTGTATTTTAAAATATTCCGCGATTCGCTACTTTTTCCAAAATAAATGCGCGCTTACCCGAACGGATGTAAACATCGCCAATAAATCAGCACCAGTGTGCTTTGCGGGTTTGATTTTCTCGTCGAATAGAGAGGACATCATTTCTCCCGATCTCAAGCACGTTCTACACATTTCTTTGAAATTCATTTCTAACTTTTTTTTCCCTACAATTTCCTTGGAAATTTAATCCGCCACTACTCGCACTACGTACCACCGAAGACTGATAACGAAAATACGCTTGGCAGAAGATGTCAATTACAGAAAGGATTGGCTTAAGGCACAAACACATATGATCTTTTTTTTTCATTGGATTGTCAAGCTATTTATTAATTTTGTTTTCTATTAACAAAATATAAAAAAATATTAATATGCCCATGCATGTCCGCCGGAGTATAAAGAGCTCCTCTGTCCTTAAATTAGTAGTAGCACGCTCCTGAAGAGGAGTGAACAAGTTTTGGCGACAAAGAGTCGATGGTCACGATCGCGCCCAAAGGAAGCAAACTGTTTTTGTCAAATGTCCTTGAAGGTGTAGAGTTATTATAATTTATGAGAAAGAACAAGGCACCATAAAGAGTTTGGTGAACTTATCAAAGTGGGTACTTTTCATTTTCGTATGGTTTCGTGCTACGCGTCCATATAACTTTATTAATGATTTCACATCGAAAATATTTTTTATTGCTGCATATTACTCTATGAAGAAGAAAGAACAAGACACCTGATAATAAAATTCGGTTAAGAACCAGCACTTACGTTAAGGACCAGCATTTCCATTACATTTGAAAAAGCGCAGACATATGTATTATCTAGGCGAATAGCAAAAATGTTTGATTGCAAACTATTCACAGGTAAGTAGTGCCTACAAAATTAAATTTTTGCCATTTCAAATTGCTGCAAATAAAATATATTTATAGTTTTTTTACAGAATGACCTGTGTTATACGCGATTTCAGCCATTATGTGCAATACACAAACACAGTCATGGAGTGAAGGAATGCAATGGGGAAGGTAGGGGAAGGGGAGTTTAAGTTAAACTGGCTGCTACAGACAAATATTTGCAGATGTTATGAGTGATTGAATGATAGAAAGCGAACAGAAACCATCTACTTAGTATATAGACCTTCTTGAAGTGAAACTGTTTCACTTACTCATTTAACCATTTTATTCCATTTTATTCTGAATAATTTTTCTTCGTCGGTAGCAATTGAAGATTCGTGCTTAAAAAATCTGGAGTTGGAATCGAACCCACGACCTATTGATTGAGATGAAAGCACGCTGCCTACCATGCCACGGAAATAGCACTAAAAACTAACAGGCACGTAGCACTCATGTATATGAAAAGAAAATGCACCCACTGAGACAGGTTGACCTAACTCTCAAAGGGTACGTTCAGACTAAAGATACTCGATACAAACTAATAGTTCTGTCCTAAAAGAGTTTGGACAATGCATTTAGAGCAATTGCGTGGGAAATTTTGTCCGAAATTTGAATTTTCTAAATTATTTTTTATTAAACACAATCAAAATGAATTGTTATTTATGAAAGTCGTATTTATTTTCGGTTTTAATGAGTATTCAATTTAAAAACTTGTAGCTTAACCCAAGTTTGTGCTCGTGTCCGTACATTTGATTTCGGCCAAACTTAAGTTTGTCTGTTTTTCACATTCTTATGTTGCCTTCTTGTGCTTCTAAACAATCACGCTGAACTGTAAAGCATTGTCCAAACTCTATTAGGAGAGAAGTGTTAGTGTGTATCGAGTATCTCTAGTCTGGACGTACTCTTCGAGCGAGCTCGTGTCAGTACATTTGAAAACCGTCAAACTCAAGTTTGGCTGTTTTTCACATTTCTTATGTTGCATTCTTGTGCTTCTAAACTCACTCTGAACTGTTGGTATTAGAGCATTGTCCAAACTCTATTAGGACAGAAGTATTAGTGTGTATCGAGCATCTCTAGTTGCGATTGCATGGTATGACGTCATTAGCAAATGTGCAGATGAAAAATTGTATATTAGCACTGTTCGTGTTTGATGAAATTTTTAGACACACTAAAGCAAAATAAAAGCGGCGAATGTATCAAATTAAGCGGCTGCAATTTTGACTATGATCAGGCCAGTGGTGGCAACACTTTGCAGAGACATCTATAGAAAAATCTATCTATTAAATTTTGCAAATTTGTTTAAAATTTTCTACTGTGCTGCACGATTTTTTTACCTTTGTGGAAAATGAAACTTATAAATAATATTGTGAGTAATCATAGGAAATTAAACTACTCTAAGTCGGGTTGAAATCGAAATTTGAGTTAAAGTATCTTAACTCGCGTCGTGTGTCTAGGGTATTCGGATCTACTTTGTAAGTAAAAAGTAACTGTGATTAAAATTTTATTTTATTTCCTCTTTCTGCAATCCAATATTTGAAGTATAGTAACTTATTGGTTCTACTGAGAAAGTATTAATATCCCAATGGACTTTATTCATAAGTTTTTTTTTATCAAAAATAAAAAACAAAATAGCAATTAGATAAATTATCATGCCAACTTTATTGCATTATTTTCTTTACTATTAAGCTATAGCATGTAACAGAAAAAAAAAAAACAAAATAATTTGATTGTACGTAAATGACTTAAAACAGGAAATTTCCATCCATAATTTCTTTTAGAGTAAGATAACAATTGAAAACAAATTTCTCATATATAGCAAATTTTATATAATTTCTGTTATAATTTTATATTTAAAGAAAAATTATCATTACACATTCATTTGTTCAATACAAAAGCGTTTATAAAGTTTTGTACATTATTGTACATGTATATGTATTTGAATATAAGATTATCAACTTTTTGAAAATAAATGATACAAAAAAAAATCAATTTTTGTTTTTGAAATACATTTGTGAAATCGAATTAAAAATTGCAGAGTCAACATTTAAAGGGCCTTCCTCGTAGCTTCCACACTTCCTCCCCCTCTCTTCATGGGGCCGTACAAAAGTTTCAAGGACAGTACGGCTAAGATTAACAGGGCAGAGTAGTGTCACAACATCTGACACCTTCATCGAAACACTCGATCGTGGCAATATCCCGCCCAGAAGTCGTTCCTTTTAATATTGGGAGACTTGTTCTCCATTAGGTAAGACGACGTCACGAGCTCAAAAACTCATTTTGTTGTACAAGCCATGGGTTTTTATGAACAGTATCGGAGCAACTAACCTCCTACAACTGCAGCTATACCCGGCAACATGCAAGCACCTCGCTTTTGCCAGATACTGCCATTCTAATTCCCGAACCCGCTTTTCCTTTCGGATTATTTCGATTTAGGTGCCGAAATCATCTTTTCCCAGGCCTACATTTACAACAGAGTATGAATTTTAATTTCGCAATGCGTGCAGTTGCAAGTTCGTCACGGAAATATTGGTACTTTGTATTTGCACTACAAAGCATCTTTCACTGATTCTGATTTCACAGAAGTTAATCTAAACAGATCAGGAGTTAATCCTACAAAATTGCAACCCATCAGGGAGAGTTCGAGGCCAATAAACGGATCTCTCGCAATTTCTACCTAGTGAGTGTCATGAAATCTATAGCAATATAAAATCAAACAGCAACATTCCAGACTATGAAGAACAATTAAATTCTGTAAAACCAAAAAATGTCGAATAAATTGCACATTTATAATCGGATTCATCAATCAAACTACTTTGGCGTTTCGATTGTATAAGGCTTTTCAGCGATCTGTTGCTTATCAATTTTTCCGGTCAGAATTCACAGTGACGCATGAGAGATTAGAGGTGAAAAAGGCTGAGCAATCGCAATATTGGAAAATATTTGAGTGTTTATTTCGCATATGTCTGACAAATCGGATAGAGTTTCGGAATTTAATAGTGAATAATGTACATTGGAACAGATTTTCGCAGTCTAAGCAATCATACGCGTATGCATACGCATATGTTTGTTCAGAGTATGCTTGAAAACAAAAACTTTCGAGCAAACCTTGCACTTAAATTCTGGCTTTTTATCTGAATGTTTTGTTTGTACATGGGTTTTAAGTACGTAGCCAAGATGAAATTTTTTCGGGCATAATTTACATTGAAACGGTTTTTCACCGGTATGCACACGCATATGATTTTTTAATCGGTATTTCTGACCGAAAATTTTGAAGCAAACACTGCACTGCAAGTCAGGTACATCACTTATCAGTTTATCTGTGTGTTTAGTTCGTCTATGGCATAACAGTGATTTACTGATTCTAAACTTTGCCGGACATAATTCACATTGAAACGGTTTTTCACCGGTATGCAAAAGCATATGACATTTTAATAGGCATTTCTGGCCAAATACTTTGTAGCAAACACTACATTGGAAATCTCGTACATCACTAATCAGTTGATCTGTGTGCTTAGTTCGCCTATGCCATAGCAGTTCGACACTCCTTCTAAACTTTGCCGGGCATAATTTACATTGAAACGGTTTTTCACCGGTATGAACACGCATATGATCTCTTAATAGCCATTGCCGACCGAAAACTTTGGAGCAAACACTGCATTGCAAGTCTGGTACATCACTAATCAATTCATCTGTGTGCTTCGTTCGTCTATGGTCTAGCAGTGCGTCGGTACTCTGAAAATTTTCGTGGCATAATTTACATTGAAATGGTTTTTCGCCGGTATGCACACGCATATGATCTCTTAATAGACTTCTGTAACCGAAAATTTTGTAGCAAACACTGCATTGCAAGTCCGGTACTGGTTTATCAGCGCTAATCAATTCATTTGTGTGCTTAGTTCGTCTATGGCCCAGCAGCGCGTGGCTCCGTTGAAATTTTTTCGGGCAGAATTCACATTGAAACGGTTTTTCACCAGTATGTACAAGCATATGGTTTCTTAAACGGTATTTCTGGCCAAAAACTTTGTAGCAAACACTGCATTGCAAGTTCGGTACTGGTTTATCATCACTAATCAATTCATCGGTATGCTTAGTTCGTCTATGGTATAGCAGCGCTTTACGGTTTCTAAACTTTTTTGGACATAATTTACAGTCAAACGGTTTTTCACCGGTATGAGAACGCATATGATTTACTAATCGGCATCTATGAACGAAAACTTTTGAACAAATCTTACATTGCAAATCAGGTTTGCCTTTGTGTATTGTTGTCATATGTACTTTTTCAGTTTGGGTTATTGACTCTCCACTTGAGCCAGATGGATTCTCCGGTTCGATAAATGGTAGATGTTTGGCCGAATGTTCGAATTGACTGCATTCAAATTCTGAAAGGGTTAAGAAATTAATTATAAAAATATTTAAAAATAAATGAGAGCTTTAAGTAAACCTTCATTACAAATTTTGCAAATTTTGTCTTCTAAGTGATCAGATACTATGTGACTGCGGAATATATCAAGCGATTGGAACTGTTTTAAACAAGCGGAGCACTTCAGTTGTTCGTCAAAGCAATCGATGCCAATTTCTAGCGAGGGTTCGGTTTTAAAAGTCACGTGAAAACTCGGCACACAGTCTTCTTCGACAACTTGAAAATTTGACGACATTTCGCTGAATCCTAATTCTTCCTCATTTTCATTGTCTTTTACAATAAGGTTGTTCTGATCAGGCTCTGTTTTGAAAGTAACTTGATATTCTAAAGCGCATTTATCCAAGATCTTATAATTTGATGAGTTTTGGTTTAGTTCTAATTCATTCTGAGCTGTATTATTTCTAATAATAAGGCTGTTGTGATCAGGCTCTTGTTTCAAAGTTATTTGGTAATCACAGTCCTCTTCTACAATTTGAAAATTTGACACTATTTGGATGCGTTCTAATTCTTTCCCATTTGTTTCACCTTTCATAAAATGGTTGCTTTGCTCAGACTCTCTTTTAAAGGCCACTTGAAGATCTCGAGTACATTCTTCTTCCATAATTTGAAAATTTAATTTCTTTTTCGCATTAGTATTTTCTTCTTCGACAGATCCAATTCTCTCACTTTCATTATTTTCGAAATCGCTGATCTTGCGATCACAGAGATTCATTACATCTTCAAGCTTAAAATCTTCTTTTAGAATATTTTCAAGTTCACCAGCAACTTCGCTAACAATGTCATTTTGTTTTGGTATTTCTTTCAGTTTCTTTAAGTTTACTCTGATTTCTCTCAATTGATGTAAAATAATTTCTGATTTTTTACATTTCAAATCAAATAAATACGCTTGTTGAATTTCTTTAAGGCAGATGTCACAAATGTTGTGCGGAAAATCATCATCTTTGTCGACCTGCGTAAAGAAAGGAAAGGATTTCAAATTAATATTGATCTTAAGGTATCGTCGAAAAATTATGTTCATAAACTCATTATTAACCATTTAAGCCCAGTGCGCTGTTCAAGTGAAATGAGATTTTTGTATATAAAATCATAATTTGCGGGAAGCTACGTGAATAATACCATTCCTGATTTCACTGTGCAGCATGCTCTTGGGGGTGAAAATATGTGATTTGTTTTTTCTACGACAATGATGATTTAATTTGAAAATTCTTTTTCACTTCAACAGTGTAATAGGCTCAAAGATGGAATTTAATTAACAAGTGCGTGAGTCATAAGCGTTTATTTAGCTTTTTCATTAGTTAACTAGATAAAAAGGATATTGAGTAATAAACAAAATTTCTATTATTAATTGAAGCTATGAGAGCAAAAGTTACGTAACCCCAATTAGTTTCTCTCATCTCTCATCTATCAATCAATTTCCTGTTAAGACCCCTATTAGGCATAGAACAGAAACACTAGTCTTCCACAAGACGCGATCCTGAGCATCGGACTTTAATTGTCGCAAGGACTTGTTGATTCCTCTGGCCTCCTGTTCACCTGCTCGCTTTCATGTGCTACATGGTCGACAAAAACCCGACGTCTTCCTTGACTACTATCATCCAGAGCTTGTTTGGCGATGTTTCGTTCTGGTTTCATTAAAGTGTGGCCGATCCACTACGACTTTCGTCTTTGAATCTTGATGCCTATTTTAGCCTGTCCAATTGTGCTCAAAAGTTCGTCTTTGGCGATCACTTCTGGCTAGAAAATTCCTAAAATGCGCCGGAGGCATTGGTTCACGAAAGTTTGCAGTTTCTTGGTAAGTCGAACGGTCATTTTCCCCGTAGTAAAACCATACAACAACACGGATTTGACGTATGCGTCAAATACTCGCATCTTCGTGCGAAAGGAGATCTCTCTTAATCTCCACAAATGAGAAAGGATACCAAAGGCCTGACGAGTTTTATTTATACGAGCATCGATATCCTTTTTGGCTCTGACGTCCATGCTGATAATACTTCTGAGATAACAAAAATCTTGCACCTCTTTCACATCAACCCATATGCATGTACTTGATTTTACGCAGATTTATTTTCAGTACTGCCTCTTTGCATTTAGAATGCAACGAGCGAACATTTCAAAGTTCGAACTGTAATACGGAAGCAAACATACGTCACAAGCATAATCGGCTTTTATCTTCCCTACCTTCCCGTGCAGATTCCAAGATGTCATTTATTACCACCAGAAACAGGGCTGGTGATAATATGCAGTCTTTTCTGAAACCCGCTCGCACAGGAAAGCTCTCCTCCATGTAAAACGAGACACCTAGCATTTTCGTAATATTCTTTAATCATAGCTATCTGAAATACCTCTTCCACGCAAAGCATTCCATATGCAATCTCGCTTAACGTTTTCGAAAGTCTTCTCGAAGTTCACAGACATGGATGTAGTGCTCCAATATTATCCATAGGGTATTTGTATGGTCTGTACAAGATGACCCTTTACGGAATCCAGCCTGATAAACTTCGAGAGTGCTCTCTACAACATCACTAATCCTATTGAGAGTTGCATTAGTAATGAATTTTGGTACACCATTAAGTAAAAATATACCACGCCAATTGCCACAAACCCGAAGGTTGCCCTTTTTCGGGATTTTCACAATGACGCCCTCCTTTCATTCAGCCGAATATCTTCCTTCATTACACAACTGAGTAATGAGTGGAAGGAGTACATCAGCTGTTATTTCCGGGTCCGCTTTGAGGAGTTCGGTTTGCAGTCCGTCTACACCTGGCGCTTTCCTTTCCGCCATTGACCGAATGGCGGAAACTATTTGCTCTCATAGCCTCAATTATTTTGCTATTCATAATTTCGGGTGCACAATTTATATTTTGATGATACTGGGATCTGGCAGAAAGAAGAGGATATATCGGTTATGGAATTTTGTAAGCGTGGGTAACTACTATTAATTAGGAATATCAGCGAGGTTTTTCGTTCTGTGTACATTATTTGCGGATGAAATTAACAACAAATTGAAAGATAAAGTGAAAATGTTACTTATTGGCAGTGATTTTTATAAATAGATCTTTTGTCCGGTTCCAATTCTTGCCTACAGCTACAGCCACGAAATGCAGAAGTCGATATATTCAATATACCATAAAAACTAAGTTTTGAATTTTTAAATCGATTCCGATAAGTTGACCCCATTATTTGTTCTTTTATGTTTTGATTATTTTTTGGTGGGAATCGTACACTAAAAATCGTATTCCTGACGCGGGGCTTCAAAAGTTCGCCCTGGTCCTCCGCCAGCGCGGTGTCGATTTTGTTTTGTTTTATTTATGTGCATAAGATCATTGATCGGGTGATATTGATGACGTTGATCCGGCCTGATTTACAATGAACGTAAACTTTACGTAAGCGCTGCCAGTTGAAGTTGAAATGTATACGAACTGCCAGTGCTTACGCGTTGGCTGCGTAAGTTTTACGTTTGGTTGTTAATCAGGGGTTCAGATCACAGTGTAATTATACTTAAAACAGTTTACAAGGTGGAGACTACTTCTCAAAATGAGCTCACCAATATGCGTACAATCTTCACACACACATGCAAACAATCTACGTGTAAAATATGCCTTAGTAAGAAGGTATAAACATGGAGCGAACCAATCAAAATCGTTCACTCGAGAAGTACGAATTTTTTATGCGAAAATTTCTTTGATCTATGGGCAACATGGAAAGTCTGTGCACTCTGTTCTCTTTCGGTTTTGGGTGAGATGTTGGAGCCAATTTTTAGCATATAATTACAATATACGACGCTTCATGTGTGACATACTTTTCATGTTGCCGTACATGTATGCCGGTGTAGTTTTCAATGTCATCACACCTAGAGTACCTCCATGCAAGAGGTAAAGTATGGCAGAAATGTTACAACCGACACATGCGAATTCACCGTCCCCATTTCACCATTCGTGGAGTGGTGAGTTTAGTGGTTCTATTTTGCCAATTTCATGCACCCTAAGATAAATTGTTGATTCAAAATGTTTGTTTGTGACTTTTTACTTTACAAATTGTGCACAGTTCTTGATGTTCAGAACGTACGAAAAAAAAATCGACACTTTTTTTAAATTTCGCTCCAAATACAGGGCTTCAGCTTTGTCAAACTATGAAAAAGCGCCTCTAGTGTCCCATGGAATAACTGTAATCACACCTTGTGTAGAGGTTTTCAAAAACTTTTGAATACTTGGGGCGGAGCTTAAAGTGCGGTCGCATGTATCACAGTTTGTGTTGCGGCATGTCATACTTTCATACAGTTGCTCAGTATGAAAACAGCATTCGACCTGATCGCATCGTGCTTGTTGTTATTTTTTTTCGTCCGTACGGCATCCCAATGGGAACTCCATGAATACATGACAATAGCAATGCGTGATCACATCGATGATGGTTGTTGGGGATTGGAAACGATGAGGGGAGGGGAGGGGTAAAAAAAAATTATGGGGAAAGCTTTATGTGAATTATTTTGACAATTGATACGTCCGGAAACATAGTGAGACTTTAATCAATTAATTAAAAGGAAAATACAAGGAAGAAACTCTGAATATGTAAAAAACGAAATATGGATAGGTGCGAGCCAACTGCTCCAAATTTCTTAATTCCAAAATTTTTGACTGAACTTATTGTGATAATAGTTATAGTAAATTAAATTTATATTATCCAACAATATTTATTTCACTAAAATTATATTAACAGCATTTTATTTCAGCAACACATTTAATTCTATTAATTAGCTTGAATTATTATTTTTATTTATTTTTAATACAATGGAATATTTAATGTCTTAAATTTTAAATCGTACTGATCAACGGATTTTTTAATTTCGACTGACGTCATATAAAAATTTTTTATTATTTTTGAAAATAAAAGTTACTGATTTCGAAATTTTCGTTAATAAAAACTAGAGTGATTTTATATTAACGAATGGCAAATGTTACTGATTTTTAAATTTCCGTTAATAAAAGATTTGAGTGATTTTTTATTAACGAATGAATTGATTAATGTGCTGGAGCACCACAAACTCACGACCTTCGCATTGTTGACCAACACTTCACCCACTAGGGTACACCCTAACTAATGAGTTCACTATCATGCAATAATTTCCGGCCTCAGCACCGATGGTTGTATATATGTATAGGGTAGGCATGTGATCGGCGTCATAAGGCGACACCCAGTGTTGTAACATCATTTGTGCTCATCATACCTCCACGTGGTAGCCACCGGATACTGGTCTTGTCCATCTGGACTTGACTTGCTGAACTGATAGGCGCGAGTGCAAATGAGACAGAAAAATTCTTGCATTATAATAATATGGCCCTTCAAGTTGGGGGTTGAGCGATATGTTAACTCATCCTCGGAAAAACCACACCTGTTTCGAAACCTGAAGCACCGCCTCGGACTGAATTTATTCAACGGCAGCACAGGAAAACAAAACATAAGCTATATAAAACGATCATAAGACCTGTGCTATGCTATGGCAGCGAAATGTGGACATTAAATCAGGCGTCCGAAAAACTACTTAACGCCTTTGAAAGAAAAGTCCTCAGAAGAATCTGTCTAGAGTACGATAAAATAGAGAATTGTATGCCATCTTCAACAATCCAGAAGTGTCAACCCTCATAAAATTTAAGAAGTTACAATTGGCTGGTCATGTGGAGCGACAGATCAAATCCCAAACGCACACTAAAAGGGAAAGTCAATGGACAAAGACCGGTCGGAAAACCATGGAAGCGCCGGGAGGATTCGATTAGCGCAGACAGCAAATCACCACTAAGATTTTCTAACTGGAGGACGCAGTCACTGAACTAAGATAAATGGAGGCAAAGCATTCAGGAGGCCGATTTGGGGTGTAGCGCCATCGTAAGTAAGTCAGCACCGAGGGTAGTAGGAGTATTTTAAACATTTGGCACTCAAGTCCCAACTAGTATTGGTAACACTGATCTTTATATGTATGTCGTTAGTAATAATCTAGAAAGTGAGGCTTACGTATTTTTTGAACTTGTTAAAGATTTTGATTGTTATTAAAAACAAATTCACGCTCACCTGAACGAATGTAAACATCGCCAACAGATCAGCAGCAGTGTGCTTTGCGGGTTGGATTTTCTCGTCGAATAGAGAGAACATCATTTCACCCGATCTCAAGCACGTTCGACACATTTCTCTGAAATTCATTTCTTTTCAATCTTTTCCTTACAATTTCCTTTAAAAGTTACTTCGCCCCACTCGCATCTCGAATACCACCGGAGACTGAAAATGAAAATACGCTTGGCAGAAGATGTCAATTTCAGGGAGGAAAGTCTTAAGGCACAAACACACATAACCTGATTTTTCTTTAATTATATTGTGTAGCTTTTAATTAATTTTGTTCTCAATTTACAAAATATAAATATGTTTATACATGTCCGCCGGAGGAGTAAGAGCTCCCCTCTCCCTAAATTAGTATTAGCACGGTCCTGAAGAGGAGTAAGCAAGTTTTGGCGACAAAGAGTCGATGCTCATGATCGCGCCTCAAGGATGCGAACTGTTTTCGTTAAATGTCCTTCTTGAAAATGTAGACTTATTATCCCAGCACACCAAAAGATTCATATTTAAGTCATAATCAGTTTTCTCATTGTTTCTTTCATAAGTCTGAAAAAGATTCTTTGGTTGTACCAAAATGGTCATTCGTGACGAATTATTATCTATGGCTCATTTATGAGTTAACTTAAAGACAATTTGGCAATAGTATTTTACATACTCGCCAAAAAGACTCTCTTACGAATTATTAGTGAGTTTTTTCAATTATGAAAGACAGTTTTTAATCAATTATGAAAGACAGTTTTTAATGAATTGAAAAAGACAGTTTTTGGCGGATTACAATTTTTTTATGTCTTCCATCAGGTTTCGGCACGTTATCTTAATTTAAATTTATTTTGGTCGAAGTTATTGGTATTTCCCCTAAATAAAATAGAAAATAGAATCTAGGGTGTAGCCTAGTAGGTAGCGTGTTGGTCTTGTAATGCGAAGGTTGTGAGTTCAAATCCCGGTCGGCGTAATATATAATTCCAACACATTAACTGCTTGGATATACCTTGGCCACCTCAATCTACGAAAATGAAAAATTCGTAGAAAGAGGGTTGTGCGAAGGACTAATAACATTCCACAATAAGTGATGAAAAATTTTAAGGAACCTGAATATCAGGAGGCCAAGGTCCGATTTGGGCTGTAGCGCCATTGAAGAAGAAGAAAATTGAAGTTGAATTTTTTACAATGAATTGAAGATTTTTACCTCGAATTGTGAAAAATCTGAGGTAGTTCATATATAAAAATCTGGCGCACTTCACAAAACATAAACTGAGATCCTCGAAAACTATATAATAACTGATAGACAATGAACACTACGCACACGTAACAATGTATTGCAATACGACCGTGTTTGATTTAAGCCGAAGTAGTTAGCGGGAGACGTCGAACTCGACCGATCGTTTTTGGTTTTGCTGGAATACTTTATCCAAAAGATAGAACAAGGCACCTTAAAGAGTTTCCGAACTTATCAAGGAGGGTACCTTTTATTTTCGTATGGCTTCATGATGTCCATATAACTTTATAGTGATTTCACATCGAAAACAACTTTTGTTTGCTGTAGAGTTACTCCATGAAGAAGAAAAAACAAAACTTGGTAATAAAGCTTGGTTAAGAACCAGCATTTCCGTTAAATTTAGAAAAGCGCAGACCTATTTTCCAGTAAGGGATAAGTGAAAATATTTGATTGCAAGCCATTCATTGGTAAACAGTACCTACCGAATTAAATTTTTGTCACTGAAAAGTGCTGTAAATAAAAGATATTTGCCAAATAAAACCACTAAAAAGTTACACGGACACATAGCTCGCATACATATGAAAAGAAAAAGCGCCTACTTTGACAGGTTGACCTAACTCTCTAAAGTGTATTTTTCTTACTTCTTCATAGAGAAGCTCTAGTTATACCCAGAGGTATCAATATAACCGGATACAGTTTCAGAGGTTTTTATCCTTTCCTGCCTAAACATAAGTATCGTCTTTACTGAACCCTTAAAAATTTATTGTGCATAAGAAATTCGCTCACCCTAACGGAAGTAAAGGTTGTTAAAAGATCTGCAGCATAGTGTACCGAGTGCTCACTCTCTGGTAAATTGTAAATTCTCGTTGAAGAACGAGCACATTACTGGATGTTGAGCAGGTTTTACATATTTCTTTCATGTTTATTTCATTTAAAGTTGAATTTTTACTTTCTTATAAATTTCCTTTAAAATTTTCGCACCAGTTTTTCTGAAATGGTACTACTGCTTTCTAGATTATACGGGTCTAGCAATAGGCAAAATGACGCTGGGTTTTCGGCCGCTTATTTTGTTGAGATGGTGTGTGAAAAATTTCTTGTTCATTTAGGACATTTGTTTCAACTTCATATTTGCTTCTGACGTTATCCCATTCGCAACCACCCAATTCCAATGCTGCTGAGTGAAGTGTCTTTCGCATCAATTCCAATAAGATATTATTTACTTAAATAGCCTGCTAAATGTTTCCTTTCCACGTCATTATATGCCTCTTGCACGAAAGAAAGGCACCTTGTGAAAGTTTCGGGCTATAGATTAGTTTCATCCGGTTTCGAAAATAATCATTGAAATGCAAGTGTGTAGCTCAGAAAACAAGTCTCTACGTTTCCTGCACTATTGACATGGATACTTCAAATAGGTCGACTCAACCAAAAATGTTATGCATCAAAAATATGTTACCGTGAGTCTACACTTCGCGAAAAAAGTATAGCCGCACTTGAATATATTCGTCTTTACATGATGTTTATTGGAATAATTTGGTTGAACATATTCCAAGATATGTATATTAACACGCGTTTTTAGAAAACCACAATTATAACAGTTCTTCTTTGCTATTATTAAGGCTTTTATTTCTTGTTAAGTGCGTAAATTCCAATTTTAGCTGTGTAAAAAGTATAGCCGCAGTAAAAATAAGTGCTATTGCAATTGACACTCGACCAATTTGAGTACAGTTGTTGAAGTGATTGGTTCGAATAAACTTTATAAAACTTAACGGTAAATTTATAAATCTCATAATTCCGAGTATTGTGAAATTATTAAAATGCCGCGTGAAATTTCTCTCATCGAAGAAGGAAAGGGGAAAATTATTGCGTATAAGGACGAAGGACGGAGCAACAGAGCAATTACTGCAAAAATAAACCGAAGTGAAAAATAAATAAGAAATTTTCTAAGAGATAAAGAGAATTATGGGAAAAAAGAAGAAGACAGGACGACCGAAAATTTTAACGGAAAGAGAGCGACGATTGATTTTAAGGATTGCATCAAACTCAGCATTACCCACTCGTGAAATTGCGAATTGAACAGGAAATAAAACAAATATTAGAAATATCCAAAATATTTCTACAAAGAAGAAAATTCCAAAGAAAACCGCCTTTAACAAAGAAGCATATCGACGCAAGGTTAGATTTCGGAAAAAAGCACATGACCTGGACGGATGAGTGGAAGAAAATTATTTTTTCGAGTGAAAAAAATTTTAACATGGATGGACCGGATGGATATGTCCATTGTTATCATGATTTAAGGAAAGAACAACGTATTCTTTCTAGTCGGCAAATTAATGGAGGATGAAGGTGATGATATGGGCTACTGTTAGCTATAATAAAAATACCAATGTTTTCTTTTTACTGACGAGAGCAAACAGCGCGGTGTATAAGCAGATTCTCGAAGAAGAACTGAGCCCATGGTTTTTTCATAACTGCGGCTATACTTTTTTCGCAGCTAATATCATTTTTCCAAACTTAAAAAGCAATAAAAATCTCAATAGCAAAAAATAAGTGTTTATATTGTGGTTTTCTAAAACCGCGTGTTAATATACATATCTCAGAAAAAATTCAAACAAATAATTCCAAGAAATATCATTAAAGGCGATTATATTCATGTGCGGATATACTTTTTTCGCTAAGTGTATCTCTCTAATAGGCGTTGACTTACGTAAAATTGTGTTAAACAGCACGGCATAAGCTAAGTCAATTATTATTCTCCAGTACCGAAGAATCTAATCGATAGCTCGAACCTTTCGCAAGGTGCTATTCTTTCTCGCAATATACGGACAATGCCATCGAAAGGACGTACTTAGCATTGTCCCTAACTAAAAAATATCGAATTGCATTGGAAACGAACGCGAACACTACGATACTTCACTCAGCATCATTGAATGGGGTAGTTGCGATTGCACTGGGATGTGCAGAGGAAAATGTTATCGTATATGAGCACTGTTCATGTTTGATCAAATTTTAACACACTCTAAAGCCAAATAAAAGCGGCTGGTGTGTAAAATTAAGTGGCTGCCATCTTGGCAGCACTTTGCAGAGACATCTATGGGGAAATCTATCAGATAACATGATTTACAGTTTCTTCACAATTAAAAAAAAGGGATTTAGGATCGTAAATAAAAAATAAATTTGATTAGAATTTTGTTGTTATTTTATTTCCCCTTTTTGCAGTCCAATATTTGAAACATGCAAGTCTGGTACTGGTTTATCATCTGTGTGCCTAGTTCGTCTATGGTATAGCAGTGCCTTACTGTTTCTAAACTTTTTCGGACAAAATTCACATTCGAATGGGGTTTCACCGGCATGCAAACGCATATGATCTCTTAATAGGTATTTCCGGACGAAGACTTTGTAGCAAACACTGCATTGGAAGTCTGGTATTGGTTTATTATCACTAATGAATTCATACGTGTGCTTTGTTCGTCTATGCTCTAGCAGCGCGTGGCTCCTTCGAAATTTTTTCGGACATAATTTACATTGAAACGGTTTTTCACCGGTATGCACACGTATATGATCTGTTAATTTACTTTTGTAACCGAAAATTTTGTAGCAAACACTGCATTGTAAGTCTGGTATTGGTTTATCATTACTAATCAATTCATCTCTGTGCTTAGTTCGTCTATGGCGTAGCAGCTCGTAACTTCTTTGAAATTTTTCCGGGCATAATTCACAATGAAACGGGGTTTCACCGGTATGCACAAGCATATGGTCTTTTAATCGGTATTTGTGACCGAAAATTTTGGAGCAAACACTGCATTGGAAGTCTGGTAGATCACTTATTAGTTTATCGGTGTGCTTGGATCGTCTATGGCATAGCAGTGATGTACTGATTCTAAACTTTGCCGGGCATAATTCACATTGAAACGGTTTTTCACCGGTATGCACACGCATATGATCACTTAATATACATTTGTAACCGAAAATTTTGTAGCAAACACTGCATTGCAAGTCCTCCACTGGTTTATCATCCCTAATCAATTTATTTGTGTGCTTAGTTCGTTTATGGCCTAGCAGCGCGTGGCTATATAGAAATTTTTCCGGACAGAATTCACATTGAAACGGTTTTTCACCAGTATGCACTCGCATATGGATTCTTAAAGGGTATTTCTTGCGAAAAACTTTGTAACAAACACTGCATTGCAAATCCGGTACAGGTTTATCGTCACTAATCATTTCATCGGTGTGCTTAGTTCGTCTATGGTATAGCAGCGATTTGCGGTCTCTGAACTTTGCCGGACATAATTTACAGTCAAACGGTTTTTCACCGGTATGAGTACGCATATGATATACTAATCGGGATTTATGAACGAAAACTTTTGAACAAATCTCACATTGTAAACCAGGTTTGCCTTTGTGTATTGTTGTCATATGCACTTTTTCAATTTGGGTTATTGACTCTCCACTTGAGCCAGATGGATTCTCCGGTTCGATAAATGGTAGATGTTTGGCTGAATGTTCGAATTGACTGCATTCAAATTCTGAAAGGGTTAAGAAAGTGATTGTAAACATATTTAAAAATAAATGAGAATTTTAAATAAACCTTCATTGCAAAGTGTGCAAATATTTTCTTCTAAATGATCAGATACTATGTGACCGCGGAACATATCAAGTGATTGGAACTGTTTTAAACAAGTTGAGCACTCCAATTGCTCTATGACAATATTCAGCTCGGGTTCTGATTTAAAAGTCACATGAAAATTCGGGGCACATTCTTCTTCGTGATCTTGAAAATTTGACGACATTTCGCTGTATTCTAATTCTTCCTCATTATCATTGCCTTTTATAACAAGGTCGTTCTGATCAAGCTCTGTGTTGAAAATGACTTGATATTCCGCAGCGCATCCATCGAAGATTTCAAAATTGGATGAGTTTTCCTTGAGCTGTAATTCGTTCTTAGCTGCATTATTTCTAATAATGGGTCTGTTATAATTAAGCTCGTGTTTCAAAGTTATCTGAGGATCATAGTCTTCTTCTACAATTTGATAATTGGACACTATTTGGATGCGTTCTAATTCTTTATCATTTCTAATACCTTTCAAAAAATAGTTGCTATGTTCAGGCTCTCTTTTAGAAGCCAGCTGAAAATCGCGAGCACATTCTTCTTTCACAATATGAAATTTTAATTTTTCACTTGTATTAGCATTTACTTTTTCGACAGATCCAATTCTCTCACTTGCATTACTTTCGTAATCGCTGATGTTGCGATCACAGAGATTCATTACATCTTCAAGCTTAAAATCTTCTTTTAGAATACTTTCAAGTTCACCAGCAACTTCTCTAACAATGTCATTTTGTTTTGGTACTTCGTTTAGTTTTCTTAAGTTAATTCTGATTTCTCTCAATTGATGTAAAATAATTTCTGATTTTTTACATTTCAAATCAAATAAATATGCTTGTTGAATTTCTTTAAGGCAGATACCGCAAATGTTATGCGGAAAATCATCTTCTTTGTTGATCTGGTTAAAAAAAGGAAAATATTTCAAATTAGAATCAATCTTTTTTTGCGACACTGTGATTATATTTAGTGAATATCTTAACTAAATTTCCCTGTGCATTCGAGAGATGGGCCACCAAATGTCAAAATTTCGAATTTGAGTTCATGAAAACCGTTGCCATCATCAACAAAACCGAACTTTACAATGTGAAACAGTGATTTAATTGATGTGGTGAATATTTTAATGCAGAAATTGCGTACAATTTTGCACAATTTTTATGAAATATGGTGCGACGTTTCAGTTTCATGAACAGCTGATGACACGCCATACCACATATGGGCAGTGTATCTATCACCCGTCCTAGTATGCATTATCAGGTATTGTATACCAGCAGTGTATCATAGGTATAAGGTTTACGTTTGATTGTTAATCGGGGGTCAGATGTTGGATCCAATTTTTGAAATATAAGTAAGAGTGTTGGTACCGAGTACTTAATACAGTAACTCGTAAAAGTTGTTGTACTACTTCCAATTAAATAATAAATTTCAAATGGAATTTAATTATGGAGTGTGCCAAATGTTCTCTTTCTTGCATCAGGGAAATGAACATTAAAAATTATAGCAATGCCATTGAAAGTGATAGAATATACGAACGTTCCTTCCAACTTTTATACACAGATCCTGCCTTGAGTCTCCATTCTGCATCCGGCTTTAAATGTATCAAATGTAGCAATATTAAATCATGTCACGTGCTTGAACTTTAACATATCTCTACACGCTTAGAGTCTCTGAGCAAAGCTCTCGTTTCGTTGAGAAATGATGCCATGTTCTGAATTAATAAAATCAGTGATACGTTATCCGTCCTAAATAACTGATTCCCCGACATTCGTGAACATTTGGTACGTATTTCTCAGAAATTTAAGTTTATACTTGGCCTAAAAATTCAACGAGGAAGAAAATCGATCGCAAAAAATAAGGTGAAATACATGACCTAAAATCTTCGGTTTGAAAATTTCTCACTCTGTTAGTGGCGGCTAGTGACTTGTCCGATAGGTGAGGCGCTCAGAAAATCTCCTCCTTATCATTAATATAATAATATTTTATCAAATTAGCAGATTTGTCTTTTAACACTAACAAAAAAATTTTTTCATTGAAATAACTGCAGATAAATGCTCTAGCAATAAAAATGGCAGCGATAGAACTGTTGATTTTGTAACGTAGCTCTACGGTCTGATCTATCAATCAATCAAATTTAGTTTCATTGTGGTCATTTCACCATTTTGAATTATATATTTATTGCGTTGATACGTAATAATTTGTTAGCATGCAAATTTATGTACTAGCAATACCTTAAATATATGAAACTATTAGCTTTATAAATTAAAAAAAAATTAAAAAAATTATTTAAAATGTGAACTTTTCATTACTTTTTTGTTCACAAGTTCTCAGAATTAAGAAGGGCCACTGTTCAGATTCGTCTCATCGAGCCCCACACTACTCTATAATCGGAATGACTCGAAGATTTCCATCGATCCCCACACTACCCTATAACCGAAAATGATAAAACAACAACAATTCAATGGTTTAATCAGCAAGGAAAGCTGTGAAAGATCTGGTACGTGCTCAGATCACACTGTTCAAAGACGAATGAAAGCTGTGTAAGTTGGCCGAAAGGCGATTACCTTTGCGCCACAGATCTTTCGCTTTTTATGACATCGACATCGGATTAAGTCATACAAACCGGCACGGCAGCAATGTGTTGAACGAGCGGTACGTGAGCAAGCCATTCAGGCGCCTCATTTCGATCGTTAGCTGACTTGCACATTTTTGTCCAAGCGCTTTTATTTCTTTTTTGTCTAATGGTTCGACTCAACCAAGAATTGTGTGCATCCCGAAAGCGTTACCATGAAATCGTTACTCTAACAGGCGACCATGATCTCAGCTGAGCAGTAAGCAAAAAATCCGCATTTTGTCATCAGCATGTACATGGTTGTGATCATTCTGTCGACTGCCATACATTGGAGCTCGGCGGAAGGTATTTTTTTCGTACGACTGTGTCATGGCCATATATTTAACATGGAGCTCGGCGGAAAGGATTTCTTTTGTACGAGCGCGTTTTCTGTGAAGGTGAAGGGAAATTGCTCGCTCGGCCGATAACGTTGTAATCCTACGACAATTATCATCAGGAAATGCAAGTGAACATACTTGGTTGATGATCATTCAGACGGCTCCCATACATTGGAGTTCGGGCGAAAAATTGCTTTCATACGAGTGTGCCATGACCATGGCCATTTATTTTGACATGGAGTTCGGTCAAGAGGATTTCTTTTGTACGAGCGCGTGTTCTATGCAGGTGCAGGGAAAATGCTCGCTCGGCCGATAAAGTTAGTATTCGGACCATTATTGGCATGGTTTAGAAAAATTTAGTGTATGCCGAAATCGGTACCGTAAGTTTATCTCTCTAACAGGCGTCCATAATCTTAACTGAGCATCAAGCAAATAAAATATTCGGTATGAAAATTGTGAAATTACGACGGTGTTTCTCTTGCCGAGCGACAGAATTGTCGCCGAAGATAAATGAAAAGGGTGGTCTTAACAGCGAGTCTCTCTCTCACTTGTATATATACAGTATGTATAGTATATCAATCAAATTCCTTTTAAGAAACATTTTGAGTACGTTTGTAAAGGTTCTATGGCTCCAAAATCTAAAGCCGACTTGGGCTAGAATAACGTAGCAGTGACGAATTTATGAAGTTTCTTCGCGATACACCAGTCAGTTCAAGTACTACAGAAATTGAAAACTTTCAAGAATTTCTACGATTAAGTATGCCGAAATGTGCATCTCAACGTCAGTGCGAATCGCGCAACTAAATATATATCGCACCCTTGCGGAAGGAAATATATTAGAACAGTCAAAATAAACTGACTGGCTGACGTCCGATAAATGAAGTTAAGGTAATACGCTTTGGATGACTGATGGATATTTGTATTAGGATTCCTTTAAAGGTATTAACTCAAATTTCACAATTTTAGAGTTGTGTCACTTTTGTCGCAAGGGTGCGATGTATACAAAAGCAAATCCATGTTCTTTACGTACTTCCGTGCAGCAGAAGTAATTTACATCCATTCCCCTACTGTTATATGAAAGGCAAAAGGTAAAAAGGCAGAGGCGTATCGCTGATGTGAGAATGATCTAAAACTATAACTGAATATGCAAAATTTAGTCGTATTAGGAATGTTAGATTCAATTTATCGAAAATGCTGTTGTAGGTAAGACGCTGCCTCATGTGCTTCGCCTGACGAGCCGCTACTGCGCTCTGTGCTGGAGAAAATTCCATAATACAGAGATATTTTCCAAAATGAACGAGAGATAAAAATACACGTATATTTTCGCAAATTCAATTAATTAAAAGGCAAATACAAGAAAGAAACTCAAATATGTGAAAAAATTAAATGGGGACAGTTACGAAGCAACTCCTCCGACTGGGGGCAAGATTGTTAATTTTGTATGGGAGTGGGGTGATTCAAAAATTTGGATTGACCTCACGACCTTCGCATTGTTGACCAACACTCTACCCACTAGGCTACACCTGAGCTAATAAGCTCACTATCATGCAATAATTGCCGGTTTCAGCACCGAGGGTAGAAATATTTTGAATATTTGGCACTCAAGTCCCAACTAGTACTGGTAACACTGATCTTTATATGGATATCCTTAATAATAATCTAGAAATTGAGGCTTATGTATAGGGATAACTTAGCCTCTCTGTATCTAGCCATCCGAGTTTCGAACATTAATTTTAGACTATATGAAATGTATTTTTTAAGATTAGAATATTGCTCTGAGCTTGATAAAGATTTTGATTTTTATTGAAAAAAACATGCTCACCTGAATGGATGTAAACATCGCCAACAGATCAGCAGCAGTGTGCTTTGCGGGTTTGATTTTCTCGTCGAATAGAGAGGACATCATTTCACCCGATCTCAAGCACGTTCGACACATTTCTTTGAAATTCATTTCTTTGTAATTTTTTCCTTCCAATTTCCTTTAAAAACTACTTCGCCGCTTGCGCTACTCGCATCTCGAAGACTGAAAATGAAAATATGATTGGCAGAAGATGTCAATTGCAGGATGGAAAGTCTTAAGGCACAAACACACATAACCTTTTTTTTCTTCAATTATATTGTGCAGGCTTTTATTAATTTTATTTTCTATTTACAAAATATAAATATGTCGAGCATGTCCGCCGGAGGATCAAGATCTTCCCTCTCCCTAAATTAGAATTAGCATGCTCCTGAAGAGGAGTGAATAAGTTTTGGCGACAAAAAGTCGATGCTCACGATAGCGCCTTAAGGAAGCGAACTGTTTTTGTCAAATATCCTTGTAGGTGTAGAGTTACTTTATGAGAAGAACAAGGCATCTTAAAGAGTTTGGTAAACTTATCTAAGTGGGTACTTTTTATTCTCATACGGGTTCGTGCCCATATAACTTTATAGTTATTTCACTTCGAAAATATCTTTTATTTGCTGTAGAGTTACTCTATAAAGAAGAAAGAACAAGACACCTGGTAATGAAATTCGGTTAAGAACCAGCTTTTTTATGAAATTTGAAGAAGCGCAGACCTATTTTTTAAGAAGCGATAAATAAAAATATTTGATTGCAAACCATTCATTGGTTAGTGTCTACGAAATTAAATTTTCGTCACTTAAAAGTGCTGCAAATAAAAGATATTTGTGAAATAAAGCCACTAAAAAGTTACGCGGACACGTAAAAAATTATTAAGCACTCCTACCACCTCCCATACAAACTGCACAATTTCACTAAATCCAATAATTTTCTCAGTACCTATTAAATTTTATATTATTTAATATTCTTATAGGTGCTCTAGTATGATGTGATAAAAATTGGTTCAGTGCTATCACCGCTTTGATCACTCCTCATACGAAATTTCTTAAAAATAAAAAAATATCTCTTTCAACTAGAGTATCGCATGATTAACCTTTACGCCCAATCGTAGTCCAGTTATGCTTTCTTCGGGTCCTGTTTATTAGAAATCTTGTGCTTTCTAATATTGTTATCGAACAAAGTCCATAAATTTTCGTTGATGTTCATATCAGGTGATCGAGCCGGTGACATCAAGTGAGGGCAGTTCGAAATTAGACTGCGCTACTCATGACTTGTGTATCGATCGTTGGTTGGTAGAACCGAAATTGTCCGCATACACTCACTTTTTCAGCACTTTGTTTTATTTGTTTCAGCAAATTGTTTTTGAGTATATTGAGGTATTTTGTTTTGTCCATCATAAACTCTTAATTTCCAACTCTGGCTACGGATATGCAGGCCAAATCATCAGATTACCACCACCATGCTTTTTGGCAGTAGCTTTGAGGTTCTCCTTGTTTCGCTCAGTATTTGCCTTGCACCTGACATAAAACGTTCCGTTAGGGCCAAAAATGTTTTGGACTAACGCTGCGATATACAGAGGTCTATTCGCACAAAAGTGCCTGTATAAGATAAGCTGTGAGCTTCGTTTCTGCTGCGTAAGTGGTATTTCTCTTTTAGGTGACGCGGTGGAATATTTTTGGGAATCCCCTTGATCGCATAACATTCATTGAACATGCATCGACACACCAACGTTTAAATTTTGTCGATAAGCTTCCTAATTTAGAAGTTACAGCGATCTGCATTTAAAAATAGATACTGTAGCAAATAAGTTGTGAGCCACTGTATATCGAAGAACAATCATGGTTAAAGCTAAAAAATATTGTATTTTGCACCGTAACAAAAGGAGATATGAAGATAATGTTAATGTTATTGAAATTTTCAAAAAAAAAACCATTTGGAAATTTAGTTGCATAATTTTAGACTATGTAGAAGAACATTAAAAACAAAAAAGTATTTTATGCACTTCCCAAATTGATCAAACAAAATTAAGAAAGAAGTACTAACAATTTTTTAATGGAAGTCAACGGTCAAAGAGTATCCCGAAATTTTAATTAAAACGTCGAAAAAAAGATTTAACATATTTAATACTAATGAATATAAGTATAAGAACAAACTGGATTAAAAATCGCGGTTATGATTTTTCATATCGATTTCGTCATTGGAACAAACTAAAAAAAAAAGTTTGATTCGAAGTGACATTCACAAAGCCTTGAAGGAATATATAAAAAAAAACATTTGAGACTATGAAGATAACGAATAACATAGTAAATTTTATATATTTTGGTGTTTTATATTACTTAATTTTAACTCATACAATTTTTTTATTATAAAGTAGTTACTTTTGAACTGAATGATTTTTCTTAACGTAAATCCTTTAAAATTTTCTAAATTTGTTATAACACGGAATTATCGGAGATATACAGAATTGTCATATAAAATTACCATTTTTTATGGTAATTAAGAAAAAAAAAGGTTTTATTGATTAGATTGTACACAAGAGCCATAAATAAAGTATAACATTTGGTCTATGTTCCCTGCCGGGCGCAATAAATTCAATTCTACAGTACAAAGTAGTAGTAGCATTTAAATTGCTTTACTGAAAAGTTAAATAAAATAACATAGCGCAGTTTACCTTCGAGGTCCACATAAAACAGTTAAATTCTGTTTAAAACCGAAAATTTTCGCGCAAATAGCACATTCATAATCAGCTTCGTTTGAACAAGGCCTTCTAGCGATCTGTTCTTCCGCACGGAATTCACATTGACTGATGAAAATATGTTCAGAGGTGGAAAATGCTTAACAATCGAAATATTGGAAAACATTCATGTTTCTTTCGCATATGCCAAATGGCCTAAAGGTTCGGAATCTTACAGTGCAGAATGTACATTGAAACAGTTTTTCGCACAGTCTAACCAATCATATGCGTATTCACACGCATATGTTTGTTCAGACTGTGCTTGAATAGAAAAAATTTCGAGCAAAATTTACAGTTATATTCTGGCTTTTCATCTGAATGGTTTGTTTGTACATGGATTTTAAGTGCGTCGCCGCGTTGAAATTTTTCCGGGCATAATTTACGTTCAAAGGTCTGGTACTGGTTTATCATCACTTATCAATTTATCTGTGTGCTTAGTTCGTCTATGGGCAAGCAGCGCGTGGCTCCGTTGAAACTTTCGCGGGCAGAATTCACATTGAAACGGTTTTTCACCGGTATGCACACGCATATGATCTCTTAAAAGGCATTTCTGGCCAAAAACTTTGTAGCAAACGCTGCATTGTAAGTCTGGTACTGGTTTGTCATCACTAATCAATTCATCTCTGTGCTTAGATCGTCTATGGCATAACAGTGCGTGGCTCCGTTGAAATTTTCCCGGACAGAATTCACATTCAAACGGTTTTTCACCGGTATGCACACGCATATGGTTTCTTAAATGGCATTTCTGGCCAAAAACTTTGTTGCAGACACTGCATTGGAAGTCTGATACATCACTAATCAGTTCATCTGTGTGCTTAGTTCGACCATGGCATAGCAAAGTCTCGCTCCTTCTAAACTTTTCCGGACATAATTTACATTGAAACGGTTTTTCACCGGTATGCACACGCATATGAATTTTTAATTGGTATTTCTGACTGTAAACTTTGCTGCAAACACTGCATTGAAAGTCTGCTACTCGTTTATCAGCACTAATCAATTCATCTTTGTGCTTAGTTCGTCTATGGTATTGCAGTGTATTACTACGGTGATACTTTGCCGGACATAATTCACATTCAAACGGTTTTTCACCGGTATGAGTACGCATATGATATCTTAGTAGGTATTTCACACCGAACACTTTATAGCAGACACTGCATTGAAAGTCTGGTACCGGTTTTTCATCAGTTATCATTTTATCTGTGTGCTTAGTTCTTTTATGGTAAAGCTGTTTACTGTTTCCAAACTTTTCCGCGCATAATTCACAATCAAACGGTTTTTCAGCGGTATGAGCACGGACATGACTTACTAATCGGTATCTACTAGAGTAAATTTTTGAACAAAATTTACATTGCAAATCAGGTTGTTTAAGGGATTCATCTTTATGTAGTGCTTTCATATGCACTGTCTCTTCACTTGAGCCAGATGGATTCTTCGGTTCGCTAAATGGAAAATGCTTGGCCGCATGTTCGAATTTACTGCATTCAAATTCTGAAATGGTTAGAAAACTAATTGTAGAAAATATAAAAATAAATGAGAACTTTAAATAAACCTTCATTGCAAAGTTTGCAAACGTTTTCTTCTAAATGATCAGATACTATGTGGCCGTGGAACATATCAAGCGAGTTGAACTGTTTTAAACAAGCTGAGCACTCTAATTGCTCGTCATAGCAATCTATGCCAATATCCAGCTCGGGCTCTGATTTAAAAGTCACATGCAAATCCGGGGCACATTCTTCTTCGAGATCTTGAAAATTTGACGACATTTCGCTGTATTCTGATTCTTCCTCATTTTCACTGTCTTTTACAATAAGGTTATTCTGATCAGGCTCTGTTTTGAAAATAACTTCATAGTTTGAACCGCATTCATCGAATATTTTAAAATTGGATGAGTTTTGGTTGAGTTGTAGTTCGTTCTGAACTGAATTATTTTTAATAATAGGGCTGTTGTGATCAGGCTCTTGTTTCAAAGTTATTTGAGGATCACAGTCTTCTTTTACAATTTGAAAATTTGACACTATTTGGATGCCTTCAAATTCTTTCTCCTTTGTATCATATTTCATTAAATGGGTTCTATGATCAGGCTCTCTTTTAAATGCCAGCTGAAAATCTCGAGCACATTGTTCTTCCACAATTTGAAGTTTTAATTTCTCACTTGTATTAACATTTTCTTCTTCAGCAGATCCAATTCTCTCACTTTCATTATTTTCGAAATCGCTGATTTTGCGATCACAGAGACTCATGATATCTTCTAGCTTAAAATCTTCTTTTAAAATACTTTCAAGTTCACCAGCAACTTCTTCGCTAACCATTTCATTTTGTTTTGGTATTTCGTTTAGTTTCTTTAAGTTAACTCTGATTTCTCTCAATTGATGTAAAATAATTTCGGATTTTTTACATTTCAAATCAAATAAATACGCTTGTTGAATTTCTTTAAGGCAGATGTTACAAACGTTGTGCGGAAAATCATCTTCTTTGTCGACCTACGTAAAGAAATAGAAGGGTTGCAAATTAACATCAATCTTACGGTATCGTCAAAAAATTATTCCCATAAACTCATTATTAACCATTTAAGCCTAGTGCGCTGTTCAAGTGAAATGGAATTTTTATATGAAAAATCATAATTTGCGGGAAACTACGCGAATAATTCCAGGTATTCTATTCCATGTACGGCATGCTCTTTGGTGTAAAAATGTGTGATTTGTTCCTCGTAGCCATGGTATTTTGAAATTATTAAAAATTAAGTCAAATGAGATTCATTTCAGTTTTTTTTTCTCTTTTTCTACGAGACAACGATGATTTAATTTGAAAATTCTTTTTCACTTCAACAGCGTAATAGGCTCAAAGATGGAATTTAATTTACAAGTGCGTGAGTCATAAGCGTTTATTTAGCTTTTTCATTAGCTAACTAGATAAAAAGCGTATTGAGTAATAAACAAAACACTATTATTAATTGAAGCCATAAGAGCAAAACTTACGCAACCCCAATCAGTTTCTATTGGGGTAAGGCTAGTGTTGCTCTCATCTATCAATCAATTTCCTGTTAAGACCCCCTATGAGGCATAGGACAGAAACAGTAGTCTCCCACAAGACGCGATCCTGAGCATCGGACTTTATTTGTCGCCAGGACTTGTTGATTCCTCTGGCTTACTAGTCACCTGCTCGCTTCCATCTGCTACTTGGTCGACCAACCCGACGTCTTCCTTGACTACTATCATCCAGAGCTTGTTTGGCGATGTTTCGCTCTGGTTTCATTAAAGTGTGATCGAACCACTACCACTTCCGCCGTTGAATCTCAATACCTATTTTAGTCTGGCGAGTTGTACTCCAAACTTCGTCGTTGGAGATTACTTCTGGCCAGAATATTCCTAAAATGCGCCGGAGGCATTGGTTTACGAAAGTTTGCAGTTTCTTGGTAAGTCGAACGGTCATTTTCCCCGTAGTAAAACCATACAACAACACGGATTTGACGTATGCGTCAAATACTCGCATCTTCGTGCGAAAGGAGATCTCTCTTAATCTCCACAAATGAGAAAGGATACCAAAGGCCTGACGAGTTTTATTTATACGAGCATCGATATCCTTTTTGGCTCTGACGTCCATGCTGATAATACTTCTGAGATAACAAAAATCTTGCACCTCTTTCACATCAACCCATATGCATGTACTTGATTTTACGCAGATTTATTTTCAGTACTGCCTCTTTGCATTTAGAATGCAACGAGCGAACATTTCAAAGTTCGAACTGTAATGCGGAAGCAAACATACGTCATCAGCATAATCAATGTGACTTAAGATATTAAATAGTCCCAACTGACGGCCTTTATCTTTCCCATCTTCCAGTGCAGTCTCCAAGATGTCATTTATTACCGCCAGAAATACGGCTGGTGATAATATGCAGTCCTGTCTGGAGCCCATTAACACTAGAAAGCCTTCTCGAAGTCCACAAATATGAGATGTAGTTGCGAGCCCATTTCGGCGGATTGCTCTAATATTATCCGTAGGGTATTTGTATGGTCTGTACAAGATGACCCTTTACGGAATCCAGCTTGATAAACTTTGAGAGTGCTCTAAATAACATCATCAATCCTATAGAGAATTACCTTAGCCATGATTTTCGATACAGCAGACGTATACCACGCCAATTGTCACAATCCCGAAAGTCGCCCTCCTTTCATTCGGCCGGATATCTTCCTTCATTTCAAACCTCAGTAATGAGTGGGAGGAGTATATCGGCCGTTATTTCCGGGTCCGCTTTGAAGAGTTCGGTTGGTAGTCTTTCTATACCTGAGGCTTTCCTTCCCGCCATTGATCAAATGGTGCAAACTATAGGGTGCATCAACAAGAGGTGTAAGATTTGTTTTTTTTTCAATAAAACGAACAATTGTTTGAATGTCTCTTAATTTTTTATTGCATTATGATGTTGTCACATGGGGATCATGAATGGAACACAATATCTGTCAAATGGCCGTAATTCTTCGTTTTATTAAGAAAAAAAAAGAAACAATTTCTACACCTCTTGTCGATACACCCTCTATTTGCTCTCATAGGCTCAATTATTATATTATTCGTAATGCCGGGTTTACTATTAACATTATGATGATACTGGGATTTGACAGAAAAAAGAGGAGAGATAGCTTATGGAATTTTGTGTGCATAGGTAACCGCTATTAATTAGGGATTGGAGCGACGATTGAGGTTTTCGATATGTGTATATCATTCGCGGATGAAATTAATAAAAATGAAGTGCCAACAAGTCGAGCGCAACTTTATTCTTCTTGGGACAAGTTAAGGATACACAGGTTAGGGTGGAAAGGAAAGTATTAAGTAAATGGGGCTAGAATTCTTATGAAATTCGATGTATTTTATATGCACGAAACCAGACATTTGTTTGGGAGCGGGTAGAGGAGGTGTGTGATTCGCAAATTGTGATGCAGTCTTATCAAGTTTCTCTTGAAAGGTGTTCGTACAAAATTTCAAGTTCGTAGCTATCAATTTGTTGGTTATTTATTGATTTATTGAAATTGGTCCAAACCGTACTTTTGTATGGGCGGGGGGATTTTAAAACTTTTGATGCAACTTCATTTTTAATATTTTAAAAAGTGTTTGTACAAAATTTTAAGTTGATAGCTTTTAGCGGTTTTGTGATAAGTGGTTTCTTAGAATTGGTCGAAAAAATAATTTTGTATTGGAGGGGGTAGAAGTTTCGCAGGTATTCAACCAGTTAATATTTTAAAATTTTGTGAATTCATTTTGAATGTATTTCGAAAATTTTCCAGTTTCTAGCTTTAAATTTCAATCAAAAACTTTCAGTTTTTGTGCTTCTTTCATTACACATGAAACACCTCATGCAGGTTACAACCCCCCTTCGGCGGATAACAGTTACACATACTTCAAATTATTATTTTTTCTTTGTGTATATCAAATAAATGTATGCACGTGCAAAATTTGAACTTGCATCTTTTACCACAGCCTTAAAAAAATTAGCCAAAATGTTCGACTATTTGGCTCACCACTTCCCTCCCTTTACACCCCCTCAAAATTTTTTACCAAAATTAAAGGTCACATGTTTCCACAATCTGACAAAATTTCAACTTAATATCTGGATTTTGAAATATATCCGTTGAAAAGTGCGCCATTTTTAAAATGCTCCCCATAGTTCTGTCCAAATTTTATATTTCTCTCATATTTCGCTAGTATAGCTTAATATTATTTACATATATTGTGGAATAGTCGAGATATTAATATTTATGTGTTTTTATGTGCACCCTCCGTGACCCGCCCCCTTAAAAGTATAGTCGCCTGGTATTTCAGGTCGGATTTTGTATGCGAAGCGGTCGAATTACCACCTGTATTTGTGCTCTGATTTTTCAACTGCTCGGTTGAGATTATGGGCGGCTGTTGGTCGGAGCTCGTTTTTTGGGATTTCCACAGGTTGGCTGTCGGGTTTTGAGTTATGTGTTGTTGCTGTTGGTTTCTTCATTAGGGTTTCTGACCGTATGCATAATACTCAATCAAAATTTTTGAGTGCGTTTGTAAAGGTTCTATTGTTGCAAAATCTAAAGCCGACTTAATGCTTAAGCGTAAGCGAGAATTACGTAGCAGTGACGAGTTTATGGAGTTTCTTCGCGATACATCAGTCAGTTCAAGTATTACCAAAGCCCTCTATAGTAGAAAGCTGAGTAACTGAATCCAACAACAACACGTTGGAGTCATAACAAACATGACAGTTCCATACAAATTCGCGCGCTTTTGTATGGAGCAGACACGGCGGGCTTCGTAAGAATCGCGTTTATTCTTAAATGCAGTGTTAAAGATAGTTCAGCTTTTTAAGCTACTTTAATAATAATGCTCGGCATGTAATTATTACACGTTGATATGAGTGCAATAGATTTTTAATTGAAAAAAGCGAGATCAAAGTTAAATCTTGGCTTCTCATACCGAAGAAAATCTGTCACTCATAATGTGCAGAGTTCTCCGGTTAATTTTCACACAGAAAATTGTAAAATTTTAGTTATTGCGAAAAAGTGTGCACTCGCGTAATATTTCCGTGCTTAATTTGATTTAATTATGCTTCTGTGTTGTTTTCGGTAAAATGTGTTTTTACGATAAGTTTGTCAAAAATAATACAGGTGGTCCTTAGGAATGGAAAAATCCATGACGTCCCGCTGGATTCATTCAAGATGGCCGCTACGTCAGTTCTGCCCAGCTTGAGATGTAGAAAGCTTTGGTATTACGGAAATTGAAAAGTTTCAAGAATTTCTACGATTACGTACGCCGAAAAGTGCATCTCGGCGTCAGTGCGAATCGCGCAACCAAATATATATACACAAGCAAATCCATATTCTTTATGTACTTCCGTGTAGCAGAGGTAATTTACACCCTTTTCTTCAAGCCCATTTCCCTACTGTTATATGAAAGGCAGAGGCGTATCGCTGATATGAGAATGATCTAAAACGATAACTGAATATGCAAAGTTTAGTCGTATTAGTAATGTTAGATTCAATTTATCGAGAATGCTGTGGTAGGTGAGGCGTCGCCTCATGTGCTTTATCTGACGAGCCGCTTTCAGCACCGAGAGTAGCAGTATTTAGAATATTTGGCATTCAAGACACAAATATTATTAGTAACACTGATCTTTATGTGTATGTCCTTAATAATAATCTAGAAGTGAGCCTTATGTATAAGGATAACTCAGCCTCTCTGCATCTACCCATCCCAGTTGCGAACATCAAATTTTAGACTACATAAAATGTATTTTTTGAAGATTAGTATATTGCACTGATAAAGATTTTGATTGTGATTAAGAACAAATTCGCGCTCACCTGAACGGATGTAAACATCGCCAAAAGATCAGCAGCAGTGTACTTTGCGGGTTTGATTTTCTCGTCGAATAGAGAGGACATCATTTCACCCGATCTCAAGCACGTTCGACACATTTCTTTGAAATTCATTTCTACCTAATTTTTCCCTTCAATTTCCTTAAAAAGTTACTCCGCCACTACTCGCGCTACATACCACCGAAGACTGATAACGAAAATAGGCTTGACAGAAGATGTCAATTTCAGAAAGGAAAGTCTTAAGGCAGAAACACACATAACCTGATTTTTCTTCAATTATATTGTGTAGCTATTTTTTTTTTCTATTCACAAAATATAAATATGTCCATGCCCCTGAAGAGGAGTTAACAAGTTTTGGCGGCAGAGTCGATACTCCTCACGATCGCGCCTTAAGGAAGCGAACTGTTTTTGTCAAATGTCTTTGTAGGTGTAGAGTTACTTTATGAAAATGAAAGAACAAGGCATCTTAACGAGTTTGGTAAACTTATCAAAGTGGGTACTTTTTATTTTCATACGGGTTCGTGCCCATATAACTTTATAGTTATTTCACATCGAAAATTTCTTTTATTTGCTCTAGAGTTACTCTATAAAGAAGAATGAAGAAGACATCTGACAATGAAGTTCGGTTAAGAACCAGCATTTCTATTAAATTTGAAAAAGCGCAGACCTATTTTCCAAGAAGCGATACGTAAAAATATTTGATTGCAAACCATTCATTGGTTAGTGTCTACGAAATTAAATTTTCGTCACTTAAAAGTGCTGCAAATAAAAGATATTTGTGAAATAAAGCCACTAAAAAGTTACGCGGACAAAAAATTATTAAGCACTCCTACCACCTCCCATACAAACTGCACAATTTCACTAAATCCAATAATTTTCTCAGTACCTATTAAATTTTATATTATTTAATATTCTTATAGGTGCTCTAGTATGATGTGATAAAAATTGGTTCAGTGCTATCACCGCTTTGATCACTCCTCATACGAAATTTCTTAAAAATAAAAAAATATCTCTTTCATCTAGAGTATCGCATGATTAACCTTTACGCCCAATCGTAGTCCAGTTATGTTTTCTTCGGGTCCTGTTTATTAGAGATCTTGTGCTTTCTACTGTTGTTATCGAACAAAATCCATAGATTTTCGTTGATGTTCATATCAGGTGACCGAGCCGGTGACATCAAGTGAGGGCAGTTCGAAATTAGACTGCGCTACTCATGACTTGTGTATCGATCGTTTGGTTGGTAGAACCGAAATTGTCCGCATACACTCACTTTTTCAGCACTTTGTTTTATTTGTTTCAGCAAATTGTTTTTGAGTATATTGAGGTATTTTGTTTTGTCCATCATAAACTCTTAATTTCCAACTCTGGCTACGGATATGCAGGCCAAATCATCAGATTACCACCACCATGCTTTTTGGCAGTAGCTTTGAGGTTCTCCTTGTTTCGCTCAGTATTTGCCTTGCACCTGACATAAAACGTTCCGTTAGGGCCAAAAATGTTTTGGACTAACGCTGCGATATACAGAGGTCTATTCGCACAAAAGTGCCTGTATAAGATAAGCTGTGAGCTTCGTTTCTGCTGCGTAAGTGGTATTTCTCTTTTAGGTGACGCGGTGGAATATTTTTGGGAATCCCCTTGATCGCATAACATTCATTGAACATGCATCGACACACCAACGTTTAAATTTTGTCGATAAGCTTCCTAATTTAGAATCGCGAAAAAGATCTGCATTTAAAAATAGATACTGTAGCAAATAAGTTGTGAGCCACTGTATATCGAAGAACAATCATGGTTAAAGCTAAAAAATATTGTATTTTGCACCGTAACAAAAGGAGATATGAAGATAATGTTAATGTTATTGAAATTTTCAAAAAAAAAAACCATTTGGAAATTTAGTTGCATAATTTTAGACTATGTAGAAGAACATTAAAAACAAAAAAGTATTTTTATGCAGTTCCCAAATTGATCAAACAAAATTAAGAAAGAAGTACTAACAATTTTTTAATGGAAGTCAACGGTCAAAGAGTATCCCGAAATTTTAATTAAAACGTCGAAAAAAAGATTTAACATATTTAATACTAATGAATATAAGTATAAGAACAAACTGGATTAAAAATCGCGGTTATGATTTTTCATATCGATTTCGTCATTGGAACAAACTAAAAAAAAAAGTTTGATTCGAAGTGACATTCACAAAGCCTTGAAGGAATATATAAAAAAAAACATTTGAGACTATGAAGATAACGAATAACATAGTAAATTTTATATATTTTGGTGTTTTATATTACTTAATTTTAACTCATACAATTTTTTTATTATAAAGTAGTTACTTTTGAACTGAATGATTTTTCTTAACGTAAATCCTTTAAAATTTTCTAAATTTGTTATAACACGGAATTATCGGAGATATACAGAATTGTCATATAAAATTACCATTTTTTATGGTAATTAAGAAAAAAAAAGGTTTTATTGATTAGATTGTACACAAGAGCCATAAATAAAGTATAACATTTGGTCTATGTTCCCTGCCGGGCGCAATAAATTCAATTCTACAGTACAAAGTAGTAGTAGCATTTAAATTGCTTTACTGAAAAGTTAAATAAAATAACATAGCGCAGTTTACCTTCGAGGTCCACATAAAACAGTTAAATTCTGTTTAAAACCGAAAATTTTCGCGCAAATAGCACATTCATAATCAGCTTCGTTTGAACAAGGCCTTCTAGCGATCTGTTCTTCCGCACGGAATTCACATTGACTGATGAAAATATGTTCAGAGGTGGAAAATGCTTAACAATCGAAATATTGGAAAACATTCATGTTTCTTTCGCATATGCCAAATGGCCTAAAGGTTCGGAATCTTACAGTGCAGAATGTACATTGAAACAGTTTTTCGCACAGTCTAACCAATCATATGCGTATTCACACGCATATGTTTGTTCAGACTGTGCTTGAATAGAAAAAATTTCGAGCAAAATTTACAGTTATATTCTGGCTTTTCATCTGAATGGTTTGTTTGTACATGGATTTTAAGTGCGTCGCCGCGTTGAAATTTTTCCGGGCATAATTTACGTTCAAAGGTCTGGTACTGGTTTATCATCACTTATCAATTTATCTGTGTGCTTAGTTCGTCTATGGGCAAGCAGCGCGTGGCTCCGTTGAAACTTTCGCGGGCAGAATTCACATTGAAACGGTTTTTCACCGGTATGCACACGCATATGATCTCTTAAAAGGCATTTCTGGCCAAAAACTTTGTAGCAAACGCTGCATTGTAAGTCTGGTACTGGTTTGTCATCACTAATCAATTCATCTCTGTGCTTAGATCGTCTATGGCATAACAGTGCGTGGCTCCGTTGAAATTTTTCCGGACAGAATTCACATTCAAACGGTTTTTCACCGGTATGCACACGCATATGGTTTCTTAAATGGCATTTCAGGCCAAAAACTTTGTTGCAGACACTGCATTGGAAGTCTGATACATCACTAATCAGTTCATCTGTGTGCTTAGTTCGACCATGGCATAGCAAAGTCTCGCTCCTTCTAAACTTTTCCGGACATAATTTACATTGAAACGGTTTTTCACCGGTATGCACACGCATATGAATTTTTAATTGGTATTTCTGACTGTAAACTTTGCTGCAAACACTGCATTGAAAGTCTGCTACTCGTTTATCAGCACTAATCAATTCATCTTTGTGCTTAGTTCGTCTATGGTATTGCAGTGTATTACTACGGTGATACTTTGCCGGACATAATTCACATTCAAACGGTTTTTCACCGGTATGAGTACGCATATGATATCTTAGTAGGTATTTCGCACCGAACACTTTATAGCAGACACTGCATTGAAAGTCTGGTACCGGTTTTTCATCAGTTATCATTTTATCTGTGTGCTTAGTTCTTTTATGGTAAAGCTGTTTACTGTTTCCAAACTTTTCCGCGCATAATTCACAATCAAACGGTTTTTCAGCGGTATGAGCACGGACATGACTTACTAATCGGTATCTACTAGAGTAAATTTTTGAACAAAATTTACATTGCAAATCAGGTTGTTTAAGGGATTTCATATGCACTGTCTCTTCACTTGAGCCAGATGGATTCTTCGGTTCGCTAAATGGAAAATGCTTGGCCGCATGTTCGAATTTACTGCATTCAAATTCTGAAATGGTTAGAAAACTAATTGTAGAAAATATGAAAATAAATGAGAACTTTAAATAAACCTTCATTGCAAAGTTTGCAAACGTTTTCTTCTAAATGATCAGATACTATGTGACCGTGGAACATATCAAGCGAGTTGAACTGTTTTAAACAAGCTGAGCACTCTAATTGCTCGTCATAGCAATCTATGCCAATATCCAGCTCGGGCTCTGATTTAAAAGTCACATGCAAATCCGGGGCACATTCTTCTTCGAGATCTTGAAAATTTGACGACATTTCGCTGTATTCTGATTCTTCCTCATTTTCACTGTCTTTTACAATAAGGTTATTCTGATCAGGCTCTGTTTTGAAAATAACTTCATAGTTTGGACCGCATTCATCGAATATTTTAAAATTGGATGAGTTTTGGTTGAGTTGTAGTTCGTTCTGAACTGAATTATTTTTAATAATAGGGCTGTTGTGATCAGGCTCTTGTTTCAAAGTTATTTGAGGATCACAGTCTTCTTTTACAATTTGAAAATTTGACACTATTTGGATGCCTTCAAATTCTTTCTCCTTTGTATCATATTTCATTAAATGGGTTCTATGATCAGGCTCTCTTTTAAATGCCAGCTGAAAATCTCGAGCACATTGTTCTTCCACAATTTGAAGTTTTAATTTCTCACTTGTATTAACATTTTCTTCTTCAGCAGATCCAATTCTCTCACTTTCATTATTTTCGAAATCGCTGATTTTGCGATCACAGAGACTCATGATATCTTCTAGCTTAAAATCTTCTTTTAAAATACTTTCAAGTTCACCAGCAACTTCTTCGCTAACCATTTCATTTTGTTTTGGTATTTCGTTTAGTTTCTTTAAGTTAACTCTGATTTCTCTCAATTGATGTAAAATAATTTCGGATTTTTTACATTTCAAATCAAATAAATACGCTTGTTGAATTTCTTTAAGGCAGATGTTACAAACGTTGTGCGGAAAATCATCTTCTTTGTCGACCTACGTAAAGAAATAGAAGGGTTGCAAATTAACATCAATCTTACGGTATCGTCAAAAAATTATTCCCATAAACTCATTATTAACCATTTAAGCCTAGTGCGCTGTTCAAGTGAAATGGAATTTTTATATGAAAAATCATAATTTGCGGGAAACTACGCGAATAATTCCAGGTATTCTATTCCATGTACGGCATGCTCTTTGGTGTAAAAATGTGTGATTTGTTCCTCGTAGCCATGGTATTTTGAAATTATTAAAAATTAAGTCAAATGAGATTCATTTCAGTTTTTTTTTCTCTTTTTCTACGAGACAACGATGATTTAATTTGAAAATTCTTTTTCACTTCAACAGCGTAATAGGCTCAAAGATGGAATTTAATTTACAAGTGCGTGAGTCATAAGCGTTTATTTAGCTTTTTCATTAGCTAACTAGATAAAAAGCGTATTGAGTAATAAACAAAACACTATTATTAATTGAAGCCATAAGAGCAAAACTTACGCAACCCCAATCAGTTTCTATTGGGGTAAGGCTAGTGTTGCTCTCATCTATCAATCAATTTCCTGTTAAGACCCCCTATGAGGCATAGGACAGAAACAGTAGTCTCCCACAAGACGCGATCCTGAGCATCGGACTTTATTTGTCGCCAGGACTTGTTGATTCCTCTGGCTTACTAGTCACCTGCTCGCTTCCATCTGCTACTTGGTCGACCAACCCGACGTCTTCCTTGACTACTATCATCCAGAGCTTGTTTGGCGATGTTTCGCTCTGGTTTCATTAAAGTGTGATCTAACCACTACCACTTCCGCCTTCGAATCTTGATGCCTATTTTAGCCTGTCCAATTGTGCTCTAAAGTTCGTCGTTGGCGATCGCTTCTGGTCAGAAAATTCTTAAAATGTGCCGGAGGCATTGGTTCACGAAAGTTTGCAGTTTCTTGGTAAGTCGAACGGTCATTTTACCCGTAGTAAAACCATACAACACGAATTTGACGTATGCGTCAAATACTCGCATCTTCGTGCGAAAGGAGATCTCTCTTAATCTCCACAAATGAGAAAGGATACCAAAGGTCTGACGAGTTTTATTTATACGAGTATCGATATCCTTTTTGGCTCTGGCGTCCATGCTGATAATAATTCTGAGATAACAAAAATCTTGCACCTCTTTCACATCAACCCATATGCATGTACTTGATTTTACGCAGATTTATTTTCAGTACTGCCTCTTTGCATTTAGAATGCAACGAGCGAACATTTCAAAGTTCGAACTGTAATGCGGAAGCAAACATACGTCATCAGCATAATCAATGTGACTTAAGATATTAAATAGTCCCAACTGACGGCCTTTATCTTTCCCATCTTCCAGTGCAGTCTCCAAGATGTCATTTATTACCGCCAGAAATACGGCTGGTGATAATATGCAGTCCTGTCTGGAGCCCATTAACACTAGAAAGCCTTCTCGAAGTCCACAAATATGAGATGTAGTGGCGAGCCCATTTCGGCGGATTGCTCTAATATTATCCGTAGGGTATTTGTATGGTCTGTACAAGATGACCCTTTACGGAATCCAGCTTGATAAACTTTGAGAGTGCTCTAAATAACATCATCAATCCTATAGAGAATTACCTTAGCCATGATTTTCGATACAGCAGACGTATACCACGCCAATTGTCACAATCCCGAAAGTCGCTCTCCTTTCATTCGGCCGGATATCTTCCTTCATTTCAAACCTCAGTAATGAGTGGGAGGAGTATATCGGCCGTTATTTCCGGGTCCGCTTTGAAGAGTTCGGTTGGTAGTCTGTCTATACCTGAGGCTTTCCTTCCCGCCATTGATCAAATGGTGCAAACTATAGGGTGCATCAACAAGAGGTGTAAGATTTGTTTTTTTTTTTTTCAATAAAACGAACAATTGTTTGAATGTCTCTTAATTTTTTATTGCATTATGATGTTGGCACATGGGGATCATGAATGGAACACAATATCTGCCAAATGGTCGTAATTCTTCGTTTTATTAAGAAAAAAAGAGAAACAATTTCTACACCTCTTGCCGATACACCCTTTATTTGCTCTCATAGGCTCAATTATTATACTTATTATTCATAATGCCGGGTTTACTATTAACATTATGATGATACTGGGATTTGACAGAAAAAAGAGGAGAGATAGCTTATGGAATTTTGTGTGCATAGGTAACCGCTATTAATTAGGGATTGGAGCGACGATTGAGGTTTTCGATATGTGTATATCATTCGCGGATGAAATTAATAAAAATGAAGTGCCAACAAGTCGAGCGCAACTTTATTCTTCTTGGGACAAGTTAAGGATACACAGGTTAGGGTAGAAAGGAAAGTATTAAGTCAATGGGGCTAGAATTCTTATGAAATTCGATGTATTTTATATGCACGAAACCAGACATTTGTTTGGGAGCGGGTAGAGGAGGTGTGTGGTTCGCAAATTGTGATGCAGTCTTATCAAGTTTCTCTTGAAAGGTGTTCGTACAAAATTTCAAGTTCGTAGCTATCAATTTGTTGGTTATTTATTGATTTATTGAAATTGGTCCAAACCGTACTTTTGTATGGGCGGGGGGATTTTAAAACTTTTGATGCAACTTCATTTTTAATATTTTAAAAAGTGTTTGTACAAAATTTTAAGTTGATAGCTTTTAGCGGTTTTGTGATAAGTGGTTTCTTAGAATTGGTCGAATAAATAATTTTGTATTGGAGGGGGTAGAAGTTTCGCAGGTATTCAACCAGTTAATATTTTAAAATTTTGTGAATTCATTTTGAATGTATTTCGAAAATTTTCCAGTTTCTAGCTTTAAATTTCAATCAAAAACTTTCAGTTTTTGTGCTTCTTTCATTACACATGAAACACCTCATGCAGGTTACAACCCCCCTTCGGCGGATAACAGTTACACATACTTCAAATTATTATTTTTTCTTTGTGTATATCAAATAAATGTATGCACGTGCAAAATTTGAACTTGCATCTTTTACCACAGCCTTAAAAAAATTACCCAAAATTTTCGACTATTTGGCTCACCACTTCCCTCCCTTTACACCCCCTCAAAATTTTTTACCAAAATTAAAGGTCACATGTTTCCACAATCTGACAAAATTTCAACTTAATATCTCGATTGGATTTTGAAATATATCCGTCATTTTAAAATGCTCCCCATAGTTCTGTCCAAATTTTATATTTCTCTCATATTTCGCTAGTATAGCTTAATATTATTTACATATATTGTGAAATAGTCGAGATATTAATATTTATGTGTTTTTATGTGCACCCTCCGTGACCCGCCCCCTTAAAAGTATAGTCGCCTGGTATTTCAGGTCGGATTTTGTATGCGAAGCGGTCGAATTACCACCCGTATTTGTGCTCTGATTTTTCAACTGCTCGGTTGAGATTATGGGCGGCTGTTGGTCGGAGCTCGTATTTTGGGATTTCCACAGGTTGGCTGTCGGGTTTTGAGTTATGTGTTGTTGCTGTTGGTTTCTTCATTAGGGTTTTTGACCGTGCATAATACTCAATCAAAATTTTTGAGTGCGTTTGTAAAGGTTCTATTGTTCCAAAATCTAAAGCCGACTTAATGCTTAAGCGTAAGCGAGAATTACGTAGCAGTGACGAGTTTATGGAGTTTCTTCGCGATACATCAGTCAGTTCAAGTATTACCAACGCTGTCTACATCTCAAGCTGGGCAGAACTGACGTAGCGGCCATCTTGAATGACTCCAGTGGGTATGACGTCATGGATTTTTCCATTTCACAAGACCACCTGTATTATTTTTCTACAAACTTTTCGTAAAAACACGTTTTGCCGAAAACAAGAAAAGAGCATAATTAGTTCAAATTAAGCACGAAAATATTACGCGAGTGCACACTTTTTCGTAATAACTAAAATTCTACAATTTTCTGTGTGAAAATTAACCGGAGAACTCTGCACAATATGAGTGACAGATTTTCTTCGGTGTCAGCAGCCAAGATTTAACTTTGATCGCACTTTTTTCAATTAAAAATCCATTGCACTAATATCAACGTGTCATAATTACATGCCGAGCACTATCAATAAAGCACCTTAGAAAGCTGAACGATCTTTAACACTGCATTTAAGAATAAACGCGATTCTTACGAAGCCCGCCGTGTCAGCTCCATACAAAAGCGAGCGAATTTGTATGGAACTGTCATGTTTGTTATGACTCCAACGTGTTGTTGTTGGATTCAGTTACTCGGCCTTCTACTATAGAAGGCATTGGTATTACCAAAGCCCTCTATAGTAGAAAGCTGAGTAACTGAATCCAACAACAACACGTTGGAGTCATAACAAACATGACAGTTCCATACAAATTCGCGCGCTTTTGTATGGAGCAGACACGGCGGGCTTCGTAAGAATCGCGTTTATTCTTAAATGCAGTGTTAAAGATAGTTCAGCTTTTTAAGCTACTTTAATAATAATGCTCGGCATGTAATTATTACACGTTGATATGAGTGCAATAGATTTTTAATTGAAAAAAGTGAGATCAAAGTTAAATCTTGGCTTCTCATACCGAAGAAAATCTGTCACTCATATTGTGCAGAGTTCTCCGGTTAGTTTTCACACAGAAAATTGTAAAATTTTAGTTATTGCGAAAAAGTGTGCACTCGCGTAATATTTCCGTGCTTAATTTGATTTAATTATGCTTCTGTGTTGTTTTCGGTAAAACGTGTTTTTACGATAAGTTTGTCAAAAATAATACAGGTGGTCCTTAGGAATGGAAAAATCCATGACGTCACACGCGCTGGATTCATTCAAGATGGCCGCTACGTCAGTTCTGCCCAGCTTGAGATGTAGAAAGCTTTGGTATTACGGAAATTGAAAAGTTTAAAGAATTTCTACGATTACGTACGCCGAAAAGTGCATCTCGGCGTCAGTGCGAATCGCGCAACCAAATATATATACACAAGCAAATCCATATTCTTTATGTACTTCCGTGCAGCAGAGGTAATTTACACCCTTTTCTTCAAGCCCATTTCCCTACTGTTATATGAAAGGCAAAAGGCAGAGGCGTATCGCTGATATGAGAATGATCTAAAACGATAACTGAATATGCAAAATTTAGTCGTATTAGTAATGTTAGATTCAATTTATCGAGAATGCTGTGGTAGGTGAGGCGTCGCCTCATGTGCTTTACCTGACGAGCCGAGCACCGAGAGTAGCAGTATTTAGAATATTTGGCATTCAAGACACAAATATTAGTAACACTGATCTTTATGTGTATGTCCTTAATAATAATCTAGAAAGTGAGGCTTATGTATAAGGATAACTCAGCCTCTCTGCATCTACCCATCCCAGTTTCGACCATCAAATTTTAGACTACATAAAATGTATTTTTTGAAGATTAGTATATTGCACTGATAAAGATTTTGATTGTGATTAAGAACAAATTCGCGCTCACCTGAACGGATGTAAACATCGCCAAAAGATCAGCAGCAGTGTACTTTGCGGGTTTGATTTTCTCGTCGAATAGAGAGGACATCATTTCACCCGATCTCAAGCACGTTCGACACATTTCTTTGAAATTCATTTCTACCTAATTTTTCCCTTCAATTTCCTTAAAAAGTTACTCCGCCACTACTCGCGCTACATACCACCGAAGACTGATAACGAAAATACGCTTGACAGAAGATGTCAATTTCAGAAAGGAAAGTCTTAAGGCAGAAACACACATAACCTGATTTTTCTTCAATTATATTGTGTAGCTATTTTTTTTTTCTATTCACAAAATATAAATATGTCCATGCCCCTGAAGAGGAGTTAACAAGTTTTGGCGGCAGAGTCGATACTCCTCACGATCGCGCCTTAAGGAAGCGAACTGTTTTTGTCAAATGTCTTTGTAGGTGTAGAGTTACTTTATGAAAATGAAAGAACAAGGCATCTTAACGAGTTTGGTAAACTTATCAAAGTGGGTACTTTTTATTTTCATACGGGTTCGTGCCCATATAACTTTATAGTTATTTCACATCGAAAATTTCTTTTATTTGCTTTAGAGTTACTCTATATAGAAGAAAGAACAAGACACCTGATAATGAAGTTCGGTCATAGAAAAGAGTATATACTGTAGAAGTCTATCTCCCTTTAAATCGAGACTAGCGCCACTTGAATCCAGATTTTGGACCCCTTGGTGGGGTTAGTGAGTTTTATTCACGTACTCTTCTTCTTCTTATTTTAGCAAATCTTAATGACATTTCACCTAGAATCGCTGGAGAAATGTCATTGAGAAACGTCAGAGAATTGTCAGTGAAGTAAATAGTCCGACTGTTTACAGCATTTTCAAGTATTATTAAGTCTTCTACACGAAAATAAAGAAGTGCAACATTTCCAAGTGACCTGGGAGGTAGTTGCGACATTCGTTTTTTTAATTTAGACCACACGATTGTCAAGCTCGAAGCGGAATTGCAAGCGTTGATCAAGGCCAAGTAGGTGGATAAAACTAAGCTGAGTCAACATCGAAAAGTGGCGGGCAGTACGCGAATTCGCAAAGCTTCAAAACGGTCGACTACAGCAATAACGATCTGCAGTTATTTGCGATTTCATTGTTTTACTTTTCACCGAAGGCTTACGCTTATTTTGGGTCAGTTTTCATATTTCAATCGCTCAATGCAATTACTTGCTTATGATTTTATTTATATTTCAGACCAATTATTCCGTATTAACCACCAAAATCGATGGTTGTCAGCAATCAGTTACAAAAATTGTTTTGAATCATCCTTAAAGCTCATCACATTAAACAACCGATTTAGGCAGAGGATCAACAACTACAACAAGCAATTATTCAACATATTTATCAACTTCAAAAAAAATTCAAAAATCATCAACAGCAAGCTAGAACTTGAATATGGATTTGCACATTTTTCCAAAGTATTGGTAAATTAGATTATTATTATTACTGTTTTTTCTTCTACATATATTGTTAGTATATGTATTGTATTGTTAATCATTATCTATTTTGACTGGGCTTATTGAAAACAATTTACGCGAAATTTATTATCCTCATAATAAATTTGTCAAAGGAAAATAAAAATCAATATTCGAGTGCAAAATGACTGAAACAGATCAAAATATCGAAATTGAAACTGGAAATCATTCCGATAGCGCTACATTTCCAGTAAATCAGAGATTAGAGTCGGTAACAACAATGCGGTTACCGTTGTTTTGGGTAAATTCTCCCAACTCTTGGTTTGTGCAAGCGGAAGCACAATTTAAATTGAGTAGAATTACAAGTGATTCTACTAAATATCATATTATTGCTTCATTGCCGCAGGAGATAGTAGAGTCAATTTTGGATTTTATTCAAAATCCACCTTTATCCGATTTATATCCACAATTAAAGAAAATCCTTATTGAACGCCATTCAGTAAGCGAAGAACGTAGGATTGAACAACTTCTTTCGAACGAAGAAATGGGTGATAGAAAGCCCTCGGAATTTTTCAGATATTTACAACAATTGGCAGGTACATCAGGTACTATTGGGAGTAGTCTTGTTAAAAAACTTTGGCTTAGAAGGTTACCCCATTTAATTAATATATCGTTAATTTCTCAAGGTGATAACGACATAACTGATTTGACTTCATTGGCTGATAAGCTTTGGGAAGTCTTACCAAAACAACATAATTTATCAATTATTGATAATAAAAAGTCGCAAAACTTTTCATCTTTTGAAAACAAAAATCATTCAGTAACTGATCCTACAATTAGTGACCTCAAAGATGAAATTAATTCCTTAAAATCCATGGTTTCGAAATTGCTCTCGAAAGAAAAACAATACCAACGTTTTCCCAAGCGAAGTAGATCTAGTAGTCGAAATCGTACTCAAAATGTTGAGCGAAAATGTTGGTATCATCACAAATTCGGAAATAAAGCCACAAAATGTGTTGCTCCTTGTTCCGAAAATTTGAATCGTACACCAACTCCATCAACTAACTTAAATTTTTAATGGATCCTACAGTTCAAGCGGCGACTAGTAGGAATAATTATTATTCTGGCCGCCTTTTTGTTAAGGATCATTTAAACAATTTAAATTTTTTAGTTGATACAGGTGCTGATATATCAGTAATTCCTGTAAACATTTTTAAAAGTTATAAAAAGACTTCGCATTTAGTCCTATCCGCAGCTAATGATTCATCGATAACAACGTACGGAACTAAACTTTTAGAAATTAGTTTAGGAGTACGTAGGAGGTTTCTGCATGTATTTACTATTGCATCTGTCAATAGACCTATACTTGGTGCCGATTTTTTATCCAAATATGAATTGTTAGTGGATTTAAAAAATAAAAAACTCGTTGATTCGAAAACTAAATTGTTTGTAAATGCTATTTCTGCTTTTGTTGACACACCTACTCCTAAGTTTAGTATAATCAACAATGAGTTTGGCAATATATTGGGACAATACCCAACATTAACACAAACTCCCGATTTCAATCAACCTGTTATGCACAACATAGTTCATAATATTATGACTCAAGGTCAATTACCTTTTTCCAAACCACGTCGATTGGACCCTAAAAAGCACAAAGCTGCTTTAGTGGAATTTCAACATATGGTAGATCTTGGAATTTGTCGTCCATCATCCTCTTCAGTATCATCTCCTCTGCATTTGGTAGCTAAGAAAAACACTGAAGATTGGCGACCATGTGGGGATTATCGGCAACTCAATGCCGCAACGATACCAGACAGGTATCCAATACCTCACATACAAAATTTTTCATTTCAACTACATAATTGTAAAATTTTTTCGAAAATCGACCTTGTGTGTGCGTATCATCACATTCCAGTCGCGCCAGAAGATGTATACAAAACAGCCATAACAACCCCTTTTGGATTGTACGAGTTCGTTCGTATGCCGTTCGGTTTACGAAACGCAGCTCAATCATTTCAACGTTTTATGAATGAAATTGTTAAAGGCCTCGATTTCGTATTTGTTTATATTGATGATATTCTTATTGCAAGTAAAACCAAAGAAGAACATTGTGAACATCTACACATGGTATTTCAACGTCTTAAACACTATGGTTTACGAATAAAGACGAGCAAATGTGTTTTAGGTTCCACTTCTTTGGACTTTTTAAGTCATAATATCACAAAAGACGGAATTTCACCGTCCAAAGATCGGGTAGAAGCTAACAACTTAGCAATTCCGACATCTATTAAACAAATACAACAATTTATTGGCATGGTGAATTATTACCATCGATTTCTACCAAAATTAGCAGAAATGTTAGCACCTATCCATGCACACTTGACAAAATTACTGCAATCTAAAAGTAAGTTGTTGGCCAGATGTATGTACGGAATCTTTTTCGAAAATTAAAAAATCACTTTGTGAAGCAACTTTGCTATCTCATCCGATAGACAACTCACAACTAACTCTTACAACAGATGCTTCAAACATAGCTGTAGGAGAGGTACTTCAACAAATAAATAATGGAGTATTAGAACCATTAGCTTTCTTTTCCAAAAAGTTAACTTCGGCCGAACAAAAATATTCCGCGTTCGACCGAGAATTATTAGCAATATTTTTGTCAATTAAACATTTTCGATATTTCTTGGAGGGCAGAGATTTCAGTGTTTACACGGATCAAAAACCCCTCACAAGAGCGTTATCATCAAAAACTGAACGTAGTCCTCGTCAGACGCGTCAATTGGAATTCATTTCCCAATTTACAAATAAAATTATTCATATATCTGGAAAGAATAATGTAGTAGCAGATACCCTTTCACGGTCTTTTAAAGACGTAGACACTCTATCGATTTCTTCAGATATCGATCAGGTAATGCGATTACAAGAAAAAGATGAAGAACTTAAAACTCTGTTAACTAAATCCGAGAATACTAGTTCGAAATTTAAATTGAAATTACTAGAATACCCATTATTGAATAATAAACTATGGTGCGAAATTAGTACAAATAAGACTAGGTTGTACATTCCAGAAGAATTGAGACGACAAATCTTCGATTCAATTCACAATCTGTCTCATCCAGGTATTCGTGCTACTAGAAAATTAATAAGTTCTCAGTACTTCTGGCCCAATCTCAACAAACAAGTAAATCAGTGGTCAAGATCATGTATTTCATGTCAAAAATCAAAAGTACATAGGCATATCAAATCTGAACTTGGACAGTTCAATACGCCTACTAAAAGATTTGACCACATTCATATTGATTTTGTAGGACCACTTCCGTCATCTAATAATAATAACTACATTCTCACAGTGATAGACAGGTTTACCCGATGGCCGGAGGCATATCCTCTCAAAGATATGAGCACAATTTCAGTCGCTAAAACATTCGTTCATCAATATATTTCACGATTTGGAATCCCTAAATTGATTACCACTGATCGTGGCAGCCAATTCGAATCAAAGCTCTTTGCAGAAGTAAACAAAATTCTTGGTTGTACCCGTATTCGCACGACTGCATACCACCCACAAGCAAATGGTATGGTAGAGCGATTTCATCGTACTTTGAAAGCGTCATTAATGGCTCGCAACAACACCATAAATTGGAGTGATGAGTTACCATTAATTCTACTAGGACTTCGTACCACATCTAAAGATGATTTGAAGTGTAGTCCTGCAGAATTAGTCTACGGAGAAACATTACGCGTTCCCGGAGATTTCGCATTACCAAGTACACATTCAGATGAACCACTTTCAAGCGATTTTGCAAAGCAGTTAAAAACTCAAATGCAAAATTTTCAACCAACACAACCAAGGAGTACAATTAAAACTAATGTTTATCTCCCTAGTTCTCTTGAGAACACAGAATCTGTTTTTGTTCGCACAGACAAAGTCAAAACAGCATTAGCTCAACCTTATGAAGGTCCATACAAAATAATCAGAAAATTAAAAAAATTTTTTATTGTGGATGTAAATGGAAAAAATAAATCAATTAGTATTGACAGATTAAAACCAGCATATAGCAGTAATGATACCGTGTCTTCTGATTATAACAAACCAAGAGTGGTTTCATTTAAAATAAAGTGACGCTATGCTGGAGGGGGAGTGATGTAGCGATATCGACACTTAGTTTATTCAGTATTAAATCGGACTACTACTTAAAATTTCTATCGTTTATATTAAAAATACTTTTTGCACTAGTAATTATTAGTAGTAAGCGACGTGTTGAAAATAATAGATATTAAAAAATAAAAAATAGATAATGATATAATTGAAAATTATAATAAAAAAATAATTCCACATTGTTTTAATAATAATATAATAATAAATATTTAAAATGTTATTTTAAATAATAAATAAATTAGAAACAATAATTATAAATAAAATTAATTTAAATATTACTCCGTGAGTTTTATATAATTAAACGTTTGGTGTAATAAGTTCCACTCCAATTTAGTTCGCACGCGGTTCTTTACGACCTATCATGTCCAGCGGAGTGCTTAACATGCCCAACTGGCGCACAAGGAGAGAAATCCACTCTCTTTATTGATTGAGATTCCAAAAGTTGAATTTCCGCACTGTACTACTGCACCGCGCACCTACACGACCCGAAGGTGGACGGAAAATTTGAACGAAAGATTAATAGCAACCGAAAAAACAAAAGACGAAGAAAAGCACTGGAATTTCTGAACTATACACAAACGAAATGTGAAAAATTCTCATGCATTTTCGTTTTTCGGGGGCTCTCGATTTTCGTTTTTGTGCACTTTTTGATAATCACTGCACTCGTTTCTCACTTCATGTTTACGCGAATTGCTTTCACGAAAGGAAAGGCGAGAAACCACTACGAATTGCGCGTGTGAAAAATTCTGGTCCGTCGCGAAAGTAACCAAAATATTTGAAAGTAAGAATTTCTACGAACCGAATTGACAATTCTCTTCTGAAAATTCAAAAGCATTATCTCTTGATGCTGGCGAAATCTTCAAGAACTCATCGAAATTGCGGTGCGCCATCTGGTGACACATGGTTAGAAAGAGAAAAATGACGACCTCTCGCTCACGCATTTTGGACCCCCGTAAATGTGTTAGTAGACGAAAGTTCACCAAGTGTTCTTACATGAAGTTGGCTCAGCATGAGTTCGGTAAAGAACCAGCATTTCTATAAAATTTGAAAAAGCGCAGACCTATTTTCCAAGAAGCGATAAGTAAAAATATTTGATTGCAAACCATTCATTGGTTAGTGTCTACGAAATTAAATTTTCGTCACTTAAAAGTGCTGCAAATAAAAGATATTTGTGAAATAAAGCCACTAAACAGTTACGCGGACACGTAAAAAATTATTAAGCACTCCTTCTACCACCTCCAATACAAACTGCACAATTTCACTAAATCCAATAATTTTCTCAGTACCTATTAAATTTTATATTATTTAATATTTTTATAGGTACTCTAGTATTTCTTTTTTCTTTTTTTTCAAGTTAATTTTATTATAAGAATTAGACTAGTTAAAATTATGAATGCTAATTCTACTTTTAGCTACATACTGTTGAGCAGAGTAAGATAATTGTATTAAATTGATAACTATAACAACAGAGAGTACAGTTGGGATGCATGTGCGTTTAAATAAGCTATTAAACGACTTAAGAATTATTCGAGATAGTTTGTTACAAGAGATTTAATCGAGATTGATGTTTTACAGTTGTTTAAATTAAATTTATAAGTTTATTATTGATTTCCAGTTTGGTTGAAGGGTTTGTTACAAGAGATTTTTTTTTTTTTAGTTTATAAATAAATTTTATTACAAGAGTTGGATTTATTGTACTTATTTTAATTTCTTAGGTCTATAGGCATTTTAATAATTTGAATTTGTAGATAAAGACATCGTTAAGGAGGTGTGCTGCAACTATTTATCGAAGAGTTTATGAAGGACTATGCGACTGGTATTTCTTTTTAAAGCCTCTGCGGTAGTCTTTGTATAGTTGGTAGGTCAGCGATACTCCCACCAAGAAAGTTAGGACGATGAGGGTTACTTCAATGCGGTTGGACTCAATGACAGGATTGACAGTCACTGAGTTGATCACTTCAACAGAGTTGTCCACGTGCTTGGTTTTAGTATTTCGCATTGTACTGAGAAGGTATAATGCTAGCAGGGTATTTATTGGAAATTTTATGCTGAGTTAGGCAGTGCGAGGGGGCCAATGCGTTTAAGTCTTGAGAATTTCTGCGTGCGAAGAATATTGCACGCTAAGGTGTTTTTATGTGATTGAAGTCTGGTTACGTAGTTTTTTGCGGACTTGCAAGCTTCTTGCCGGATTATTTTGAGACCTAGATCACGTTGAATTATGTCGTTTTTGCCATAGCGGGGGGTGCCAAGTATTGCCCTAATTATTTTAGTTTGCATTCGTTGCAGTATTTCAACGTTCGATGATTTAGCTGAACCCCAAAGTTGGATACCGTAGGTCCAAATTTTTATTGCTACTTTATATATTAGGACCTTAGTGTTCAGGTTTAGCCTGGCTTTTTTGTGATGAAGCCAATAAAGTTTTTTAAATTCCAGTTTTATCTGTTCTCTCTTTTTTTCGATATGAGATTTCCAGGTTAGCCTTCGGTCCAAGTGTATTCCTAAGTATTTTGTTTTGTCGGCAAGGGGGATTGGTTTCCCTTTCATTGTTTTTGGGGGGCATTTGTTTTTCCGAAGGGTGAAGGTTACCTGGACCGTTTTTGATCCGTTGATTTTGATTTTCCATTTATCAGCCCATTCCATTATTTTGTTGGTGTGGGATTGGAGTTCTCTAGATGCAATGAAGTGGTTTTTGTTGGAGTACAAGACGGCGGTGTCGTCCGCAAAAGTTGATGTTAAGAAGTTTTGGTCTGTAGGAAGGTCGGCTGTATAAAAGAAGTATAGGACGGGACCTAGGACGCTCCCTTGGGGGACGCCGGCATTAATTCTGAAGTTGGGGCTAGTGGAGTCTTTTATTAAGACTCTAAATGATCGTTTGTCTAGGTAGTTGCAGAGAACTATGTGAAATTTCGAGGGAAGGTTTGTTGAGATTTTGTGCTTTAGTCCTTCGTGCCAGACTTTGTCGAAAGCTTGGGCTACGTCCAGGAAAAGACCGACGCAGTAGTTTTTGTTTTCTAGGGCTTGTTTGATTTTGTTCACTAGACGGTGGACTTGCTCAATGGTGCTATGGCCGTTTCTAAGGCCAAATTGGTGATCTGGAATCAGCTTGCTGCGAGTTAGCACTGGGAGCATCTTGTCCAGAAGGAGTCTTTCGAAAATTTTTGATAGTATTGGTAACAGGCTGATCGGGCGATATGAGTCGATTTTGGTTTTGTCTTTACCAGGTTTAGGGATAACGATGATTTGGGCTTCTTTCCAAGCTTTCGGGTAGTAGCCCAGTCGTAGCATGGAGTTGAAGATGAAGAGGATCACCAGCTTCTCAGAGGTGGGTAGTTCTTTTAGCATTTTTCTGGTGATATAGTCGTGGCCTGGGGATTTTCTTGGGTTGCATTCATTTATCTTTCTGACTAGAGCTGGTAGCGTGAATTTCATTGGTCTTGAACTTGGAGTATGGAGGAGGGGGTGATATTCGGATTAATGTGAGGGGTTGAGTTAGGAGTGAATACTTTTGCAAAGTGTTGGACGAATGCTGTGGCTATGTCTTTGCTGTCCGAGATCCAATTACCTTCGGGGTCTCTTATTGGGGAGTCTGTTTGCGGGGGTTTTTTGATTCTTTTGGTCACTTCCAGATAGAGTAGTTAGTTTCTGAAGGGTGATTGAGATTTTCAACGAATTCATTGAACTGTGAGTTTTTTCTAGATACAATTTATTTTTGAGCTTCCTTGTGGTTTCATTTAAAAGCGCTTTAGCTTTAGGAGATTTGTATCTCTGTCATTCCTTTTTTGCTTTTCTTTTGTCTTTTAAACGGTTCAGGATGGTACTCTAGTATGATGTGATAAAAATTGGTTCAGTGCTGTCACCGCTTTGATCACTCCCCATACGAAATTTCTTAAAAATAAAAAAAATTTCTCTTTCATCTAGAGTATCGCATGATTGGGCTTTACGCCCAATCGTAGTCCAGTTATGCTTTCTTCGGGTCCTGTTTATTAGAAATCTTGTGCTTTCTAATGTTGTTATCGAACAAAGTCCATAGATTTTCGTTGATGTTCATATCAGGTGACCGAGCTGGTGACATCAAGTGAGGGCAGTTCGAAATTAGGATTGCGCTACTCCCGACTTGTGTATCGATCGTTTGCTTGGTAGAACCGAAATTGTCCGCATACACTCACTTTTTCAGCACTTTGTTTTATTTGTTTCAGCAAATTGTTTTTGAGTATATTGAGGTATTTTGTTTTGTCCATCATAAACTCTTAATTTCCAACTCTGGCTACGGGTATACAGGCCCAAATTATCAGATTACCATCACCATGCTTTTTTGCAGTAGCTTTGAGGTTCTCCTTGTTTCTTTCAGTATTTGCCTTGCACCAGACATAAAACGTTCCGTTAGAGTCAAAAATGTTTTGGACTAGTCCGCAAAGTTACGGTTTTACAAAACGCAGAACACTTTCTGACATGCTCTTTGGCAATGGCAAATTAGCTTTGTGAATTTTTTTTTGGAAATAATTGACATCTTAGGAGCTACTCGGCCGTTAAAATAATGGTCGCGAAGCACATGTTAGACGGTTTCAGCACTACATGATTTCCCTAATTCACGAAGAACCTAAGTAGCCAAGTTTGGAGCTGAAATCATCGGGTCTTCGCTTTAATTTTTCGGACAATGTATCGCTCGTCCGATGCGTTGAAAATTTTATTTGGCGCATTTCAGCCCTTATTTTCTTCCTGATTTTCAGTGCGAAGCGCTCAATTATGTGCTGCATTTCAGAGGCACTCAAATTTACAATTTCAGCAATTCAGAACACTTTTCCCTTTTTAAAGTGGCTTATTAGCAATTCGCGCTGTGGAGTGTGGTGCGACGACCCATCTTACAACAGCTTCACAATTATGGTACTTGGGCTCGCATGATTACGATAAAAATGAACTAAAACTATGTCCGTTTGGACATTCGAGAAATAAGAAAATACGGATTAACGCTGCGATATACAGAGGTCTATTCGCACAAAAGTGCCTGTATAAGATAAGCTGTGAGCTTCGTTTTTGCTGCGTAAGTGGTATTTCTCTTTTAGGTGACGCGGTGGAATATTTTTGGGAATCCCCTTGATCGCATAATATTCATTGAACATGCATCGACACACCTACGTTTAAATTTTGTCGATAAGCTTCCTAATTTAGAAGTTACAGCGATCTGCATTTAAAAATAGATACTGTAGCAAATAAGTTGTGAGCCACTGTATATCGAAGAACAATCATGGTTAAAGCTAAAAAATATTGTATTTTGCACCGTAACAAAAGGAGATATGAAGATAATGTTAATGTTATTGAAATTTTCAAAAAAAAAAAACATTTGGAAATTTAGTTGCATAATTTTAGACTATGTAGAAGAACATTAAAAACAAAAAAGTATTTTATGCACTTCCCAAATTGATCAAACAAAATTAAGAAAGAAGTACTAACAATTTTTTAATGGAAGTTAACGGTCAAAGAGTATCCCGAAATTTTAATTAAACGTCGAAACATAATTATAAAGATGTAATAAAAGATTTAACATATTTAGTACTAATGAATATAACTATAAGAAAAAACTGGATAAAAAATGGTGGTTACGATTCTTCATATCGATTTCGTTATTGGAACAAACTAAAAAGTTTGATTCGAAGTGACATTCACAAAGCTTTGAAGGAATATAAAAAAAACATTTGAGACTATGAAGATAACGAATAACATAGTAAATTTTATATATTTTGGTGTTTTATATTACTTAATTTTAACTCATACAATTTTTTATTATAAATTAGTTACTATTGAACTGAATGATTTTTCTTAACGTAAATACTTTAAAATTTTCTAAATTTGTTATAACACGGAATTACCGGAGATATACAGAATTGTCATATAAAATTACCATTTTTTATGGTAATTAAGAAAAAAAAAAGGTTTTATTGATTAAATTGTACACAAGAGCCATAAATAAAGTATAACATTTGGTCTATGTTCCCTGCCGGGCGCAATAAATTCAATTCTGCAGTACAAAGCTTTCAGTAGCATTTAAACTGCTTTGCTGAAAAGTTAAAATAAAATAACATAGCGCAGTTTACCTTCGAGGTCCACATAACAGTTAAATTCTGTTTAAAATCGAAAATTTTCGAACAAATTACACATTTATAATCAGCTTCATTTGAATAAGCCTTTTCAGCGATCTGTTGTTTATGATTTTTTCCGAACGGAATTCACATTGACTGATGAGATTATGAAATATTGGAAAACATTTGTTTCTTTTGCATATGCCAAATGGCCTAAAGTTTCGGAATCTTACAGTGCAGAATGTACATTGAAACAGTTTTTCGCACAGTCTAATCAATTATATGCGTATTCACACGCATATGTTTGTTCAGACTGTGCTTGAATAGAAAAACTTTCGAGCAAACCTTGCACTTGAATTCTGGCCTTTCATCTGAATGTTTTGTTTGTACATGGATTTTAAGTACATCGCCGCGTTGAAATTTTTCTGGGCATAATTTACATTGAAACGGCTTTTCACCGGTATGCACACGCATATGATTTTTTAATCGGAATTTCAGACCGAAAATTTTGGAGCAAACAGTGCATTGGAAGTCTGGTACTGGTTTATCATCACTTATCAGTTTATCCGTGTGCTTAGTTCGTGTATGGGATAGCAGCGATTTACTGGTTCTAAACTTGTCCGGGCATAATTCACATTGAAACGGTTTTTCGCCGGTATGTACAAGCATATGATTTTTTAATAGGTGTTTCTGACCAAAAATTTTGTAGCATACACTGCATTGCAAATCTTGAACATCACTAATCAGTTGATCTGGATGCTGAGTTCGCCTATGCCATAGCAGCCCGACACTCCTTCTAAACTTTGCCGGGCATAATTTACATTGAAAGGGTTTTTCACCGGTATGCAACAGCATATGATTTCTTAATAAACTATTACACCTGAAAACTTTGTGGCAAACACTGCATTGTAAGTCTACTACTTGTTTATCATCACTAATCAGTTCGTCTGCGTGCTTAGTTCGTCTGTGGCATAGCAGCTCGGGTCTATCTCTAAACTTTTCCGGGCATAATTCGCAGTCAAACGGTTTTTCGCCGGTATGATTAAGCATATGTTTTCTTAATATGCCTTTCATAGCAAAAACTTTGTAGCAAACACTACATTGGAAGTCTGGTACTGGTTTATCATCACTAATGAATTCATCTGGGTGTTTAGTTCTTCTATGGCCTAGCAGCGCGTGGCTCCTTTGAAATTTTTCCGGGCACAATTTACATTGAAACGGTTTTTCACCGGTATGCACACGCATATGATCTCTTAATAGACTTTTGTAGCCGAAAATTTTGTAGCAAACGCTGCATTGTAAGTCTGGTACTGGTTTATCATCAGTAATCAATTCATCTCTGTGCTTAGATCGTCTATGGCCTAACAGTGCGTGGCTCCGTTGAAATTTTTCCGGACAGAATTCACATTCAAACGGTTTTTCACCGGTATGCACACGCATATGGTTTCTTAAATGGCATTTCTGGCCAAAAACTTTGTTGCAGACACTGCATTGGAAGTCTGATACATCACTAATCAGTTCATCTGTGTGCTTAGTTCGACCATGGCATAGCAAAGTCTCGCTCCTTCTAAACTTTTCCGGACATAATTTACATTGAAACGGTTTTTCACCGGTATGCACACGCATATGATTTTTTAATTGGTATTTCTGACTGTAAACTTTGCTGCAAACACTGCATTGAAAGTCTGATACTGGTTTATCATTACTAATCAATTCATCTTTGTGCTTAGTTCGTCTATGGTATAGCAGTGTGTTGCTAAGGCGATACTTTGCCGGACATAATTTACATTGAAACGGTTTTTCGCCGGTATGAGTAAGCATATGATTTCTTAATCGCCATTTCACAGGGAAAACTTCGTAACAAACAGTGCATTGCAAGTCTGATACTGGTTTATCATCAGTAATCAATCCACTTGTGGGCTTAGTTCGTGTACTACTGCTACTGTTTTCAGAATTTTCCGGTAATAATTCACAGTCAAATGGTTTTCCACCGGTATGAGTACGCATATGATTTACTAATCGGTATCTATTTACGAAAACTTTTGAACAAATCTTACACTGGCGATCAGGTTTGCCAACGAATTCGTCTTTTTGTATCGCTTTCATTTGTACTTCTTGTGTTATTGACTTTTCACTTGAGCCAGATGGATTCTCCGGTTCGCTCGATGGAAGATGTTTGGCCGAATGTTCGAATTGACTGCATTCAAATTCTGAAAGGGATAAGAAAATAAATATAAAAAATTTAAAAATAAATGAGAATTTTAAATAAACCTTCATTGCAAAGTTTGCAAACGTTTTCTTCTAAATGATCAGATACTATGTGACCGCGGAACGTATCAAGCGATTGAAACTGTTTTAAACAATCCAAGCAATCTATGCCAATATCCAGCTCGGGTTCTGATTTAATAGTCACATGAAAATCCTGGACACATTCTTCTTCGACAGCTTGGAAATTTGACGACATTTCGCTGAATTCTAATTTTTCCTCCTTTTTATTATCTTTTACAATAAAGTTGTTCTGATAAGGCTCTGTTTTGATACTAACTTCATATTCCGAAACGTTTTCATCGAAAATTACAAAATTGGATGAGTTTTGGTTGAGTTCTAATTCGTTCTGAGCTGCATTATTTCTAATGATAAAGCTGGTGTGATCAGGCTCTTTTTTTAAAGTTGTTTTAGAATCACAGTTTTCTTCAACAATTTGAAGATTTGACACTATATGGGTGCATTCTACTTCTTTCTCCTTTGTATCATCTTTCATTAAATTGGTGCTATGATCAGGCTCTCTTTTAAAGGCCAGCTGAAAATCTCGCGTATATTCTTCTTCCACAATTTGAAGTTTTAATTTCTCACTTGTATTAACATTTTCTTCTTCAGCAGATCCAATTCTCTCACTTGCAGAACTTTCGGAATTGCTGGTGTTGCGATCACAGAGATTCATGACATCTTCGAGCTTAGCTTCTTTTAGAATACTTTCAAGTTCACCAGCAACTTCGCTAACAATGTTATTTTGTTTTGGTATTACTTTTAGTTTTTTTAAGTTAACTCTGATTTCTCTCAATTGAAGTAGAATAATTTCTGATTTTCTGCATTTCAAATCAAATAAATACGCTTGTTGAATTTCTTTAAGGCAGATGTCGCAAATGTTGTGCGGGAAATCATCTTCTTTGTCGACCTGCGTAAAGAAAGGAAAGGATTTCAAATTAACATCAATCTTAAGGTATCGTCTAGTAATTATGTTCATAAACTCATTATTAACCATTTAAACCAAGTGCGCTGTTCAAGTGAAATGAGATTTTTGTATGAAAAATCATTATTTTCGAAAAGCTACGAGAATAATTTCATTGTTAATTCCATGGTGTGAAAATGTGTGATTTGTCTTTCGTAGCCATGGTATTTTGCAATTATTCAAAATTAAGTGAAACAAGATTCATTTTAGTGTTTTTTTATCTACGAGACAAATCAATTTTTCCAACGATGATTTAATTTGAAGATTCTTTTTCACTTCAACAGCGTAATAGGCTCAAAAATGGATTTTAATTAACAAGTGCGTGAGTCATAAACGTTTATTTAGCTTTTTCATTAGTTAACTAAATAAAAAGGATATGGAGTAATAAGCAAAATTACTGTTATTAATTAAGGCTATGAGAGCAAAAGTTACGTAACCCCAATAAGTTTCTATTGGGATAAGGCCACTGTTGCTCTCATCAATCAATTAATTTCCTGCTAATACCCCTACTAGAGGCGCATAGGACAGAAACAGTACTCTTCCACAAGGCGCGATCCTGAGCATCGGTCTTTAATTGTCGCCAGAACTTGTTTATTCCTGCCTCCTGCTCAACTGCTCGCCTCCATCTGCTACTTGGTCGACCAATACGGGGATTCAAACAGCGGAAACTTATGTAAACCCTACAGGTTTGCATGTAAACAACCCGTCAATTTCGAATGAACTCATCAATATGTCTAGCGTTGGCTGTAGTTCTACCTCACTCAATAATAATTTATCGAATCTTACAATTCTCTATCAAAATGTACATGGTCTTAGAACCAAATTGAATGAATGCGTCCACTATTGAAAGTATGCCTGACATTCTATGTGTTACTGAATCCTGGTTGATCCCTTCTGTGCTTGACTCCGAATTTTTTCCCAAATTGCTACACAGTTTTTGGGCATGACCGTGATCTTCTACGCTCGATCAAAAAGGACGGAGGTGGAGTACTCATTGCTGTTAAAAACACCTTACCATCGTCACGTTGTTCGGACTTCGATGCTTTTCCTATTAAGCATCTTCTTCTTAAAATTAAGGTCTCTCGTGGTCGATACCTCTATATTTGTTGTGTCTATTTCCCATGTTACTGCGATGTGGGAACTATTGAAAAGTTCTTTGACAAGTTCGTCGTTGGATATCACTTCTGGCCAGAAAATCCCTAAAATGCGTCGAGAGGCATTGGTTCACGAAGGTTTGCAGTTTTTTGGTATGTCGAACGATCATTTTTCACGAAGTACAAGCATATAACAACACGGATTTGACGCATGCGTCAAATACTCGCATCTTCGTGCGAAGGGAGATCACTTTTAACCTCCACAAAAGGGAAGGATACCGAAGGCCTGACGAGTCTTATTTATACGAGCCTCGATATCCTTTTTAGCTCCTCCGTCCATGCTGGCAATACTTCCGAGATAACAAAAATCTTGCATCTCTTCCACATCTTGTCCGTTAAGAACAATAGGTGTGCCTGTGTTCGAACCCATGTGCACGTTCTTAGTTTTATGCAAATTGATTTTCAGTCCTGCCTCTTTGCATTTAAATGCAACGAGCGAACATTTGAAAGTCCGAACGGTAATGCGCAAGCAAACATACATCATCAGCATAGTCACCGTGACTTAAGATATTAAATAGTCCCCACTGACGACCTTTATCTTCCCCACCTTCCAGTGCAAATTCCAAGATGTGATGGTGATAATATGCAGCCTTACCTGACACCCTATCGCACAGGAAAGCTCTCCTCCATGTAATACGCGACACCTTGCATCTTCGTAATATTCTTTAATCATAGCTATGATCTTATCTACATTTCGGCGGATTGCTCCAATATTATCCGTAAGGTATTTGTATGGTTTGTACAAGATGACCCTTTACGGTATTCAGCCTAACAATCTTGGAGAGTACTCTCCACAACATCACTAATCCTATTGAGAATTATAATAGTCATGAATTTCGATTCAGCATTAAGTAGAAATATAACGCACAATAGGCCGAGAAGGTCGCAGTGCTCTCACGTGTTCTCCAAATTATAAAGTAGAAAAAATACAACGCCAATTGCCACAATCCCGAAGGTCGCCCTTTTTCGGGATTTTCAAAATGACGCCCTTCTTCCATTCAGCCGGATATATCCGTCATTCCACACCTCAGTAGGAGTGCTGTTATTTGCAGGTCCGCTTTGAGGAGTTCGGTTGGTAGTTCGTCTATACCTCGGGTTTTCCTTCCCGCCATTGACCGAAAGGCAGAAAGTATTTGCACTCATAGCCTCATTTATTTTATTATGCATAATACCGGGCTTACTGTTTATATTATGGTGATGTTGGAATTTGACAGGAAAAAGAGGAGATGCATAAGAAACCGCTATTAATTAGGAATTATTTCGTTATTTCTGCATCATTCGCGGTTGAAATTAACAGAACAATGAAGGATTGAGTGAACATGTTACTTATTGGCGGTGAATTGATCGGGTGATATTATTGACGCTGATCCGGCCTGATTTACAAACCTTACGTAAGCGCTGTCGCTGAAGTCGAAATGTATGAAATGACAGTGTTTACGGGTAAGCTGCGTAAGGTTTACGTTTGATTGTAAACCAGGAGTTAGATGTTAGATCCAATTTTTGATTTAAAATTAAGAGTGCTTTAGTGCAGTTGGTACCGAGTACTTAAGGGGGGGCGTAAGCAGTTGCGAAATCCCATGTAAATTGCACAATATTTATGACCCATTTTCTCAGCTCGTACTTCTTATTTTTGGATGCGGTTTTTTTATTAGTTAGATGATGTATTTAGCTTCCTTTATATGTAACATTAATATGCTATTATTTCAAGAAGTATTTTTTTTTTAACTGACAAAAAACTCCAATTTTTGTTTCCGTTTGTGCATATATAACTAATCTGCAAAAAAATTTTTTCCGAAAATGCTCCCGTTAATTGATAGACAATCTAATAATAAACAAAATAAAAAACAAATCAACAAAATTGGTCAAGTACTTGTTAAGAAAAATGAATAGATCTTCAAAAAAACACGATTATTCAGGAACGCGCTATAAAGTTAGGATAGACATTTTGCGGACGTCACTACTATTTTTCTTCCAAATCTATCATTGTTATTTTTCTTTTCGTTTTTTTTTTGTTCTGATGTTCACTATACTTTCAATGAACAGCTGATTTATTTATTGTTGACAAATTATAGCTGTGTTTTAGGCATTTGTTTTGCTGTTTGTGACTTGTGTTTTAGATGGTGGAAAATGTAAAGTTTTTGAAAAACTTGCATGTGATCCTGGAAAAAACTTTATCAATGCAATGAAATTTATAGATAATAAAAGAATTGCTGATTCTGTATACAAATTGAAAAACAATTCAAAAGAGGCAAGAAATATAAGAAGTCGATGCAAAAGAAGTCTGCAAGAGGCGTTTGAAGACCATGAGGGAGTTTTATATGAAGCCGGAGCGTACTGACTACTGAAATTGTACTATTTTTAAACATAATTTTATTTATTGCAATATATCGTTTTATTCAGGAAATTCTGAAGTTTTTTTTTATAAAAAAACAAAATTCGATATTTTTCAATTTTTTGGTGCTCACGCCCCCTTAATACAGTAGCTCGTAATAGTTTTTGTACTACTTTGAATTAAATAATAATTTCCAAATTTAATTTAATTATGAAGTGTGTGACAGAGAGCACAATGGGACAATGAACATTAAAAATTATAGCGATGTCATTGAAAGTGATGGAATATGTGAACGTTTCGTTCATCTTTTATGTACAGATTATGCCTTGAGTCTCCATCCCCTGTCCGGCTTTAAATGATGTATCGAATTTAGTAATATTAAATCATATCACGTGCTTAAGCTTTGACACATTCCCTCTACACGCTTAGATTCTCTCAGCACAGCACTTGTTTCGTTGAGCAATGATTCCATATTTTTGACTAATAAAGTCGGGAGCATCAATGACCACCACCAGGCCAGGAACTAGCACGATCAGCTGTTAGATAAGGGCCCAAAATCACTTTAAACAAAAGCTTTCTCACTTTTTATCAAATGAAACTGTATGAGCACTGATTATGAATTAAAATATCTAGCAGGTCTTTCTACCTTGTGTATGTTTTTACACTGCTGTACTGTATACAAACGATCCCTCTCAGGCGATCCCTCTCAGTTTGGTCACGGAACCGATAATCGAGCCTTCAGTCACTCGTCGATATTTAAAAACTAAACGAGTGACAGTTCGTACTGAAAAGGTGACAATATATTGCGATTTCATTAAACAACGGTGAATTCTATTGCCCCTATCCCCCAGGGGTATGGTTAGCTTAGGTCCGTGGAGTCGCTAGTCTCCAAAGATAGTTGCAGGAATTCCCCTGCGGGGACTATTTTAAATTTTTTCTGGTAAGCAGGTAGGACTGTCCTTAATTATTATCCTAAGAATTAGGGCGGTCTGTCAATCAATTTGTTTACAGCAGCTGGTTGAATGGGTACACTTCAGTAGTCCACGGCGATTTTTTTAATGGATGAAAATATGGGACAGAGTTTAGTCTCAAATTTTATGTTTCCAACCAAATTTCGTGTGCGGAATCGGTGCGAATGTTGTAAAAGGCTTACGGTGATTCAGTAATATCAAAACCACGAGCCTACGTTCCTTTAAGAACGGCTGAGAGATCGTTGAAGACATGACTCGCTCTGGACGACCTTCGATCGTTTCAGCTGACGAAATAATTCAAATAGTGAAAGAAATGGTGCTCAAAAATAGTCATGCCAGTGTTCTAAAATTATATTATAAAGCTGGAACCTGGTGTCCAAACTCTAATAAGAGAGGATCGATTCCTATACAGTAACTATCTAGCGGAAAGAATGCCGTCTCTAACGAACGGAAAAAATCCAAAACACATAGATCTTTTCCAAAATGAACGAAGAGATGAAATACACGTATATTTTCGCAAATTCAATTGATTAAAAGGAAAATACAAGGAAGAAACTCTAAATATGTGGAAAAAAACGGATTTTCGTAAAATTCGTACTACAAGTATATTGTTACGGCCTAAACGAGCTCACTTCTCTTCTACTTCTTTTACAATGGCACTACAGCCAAATTGGGTCTTGGCCATCCTGACCTTCAGGTTCCTTAACATTTTTCATTACTTATTGTAGAAGGGGAACCTTCTATCTACGAATTTTTCATTTTCGTAGATTGAGGTGACCAACCTAGCAAAAAGGCACAACAAGCACAAGCACCAAGAATATCCATAAGGTGTGAATACCGACCAAATTACTAACTTACTAAAACATCTACTATTTTTTTGCCACCCCAGCAAACAATCACGCAGTAGCGATAGAAATGACAATAGTAAATTATCGCCTATAACAATAAAATTGCAAGAGTCCTTTCTCTTTTATTGGCTTGGCGATAATTTTGCGAAAACTTTTTCGAATCGCGATGACGACAAATAGACAAGAATTTCGAAGTGCAACAATTATTGTCATTTTATTGTAAATCATCGCCTTCAACGATAAAATGTGAATCATCTACGCATTTTCACAGACTTCATGATAGTTCCTCGACCAATCGACAGACCATGCAATAAGAATGCAATCTGTCGAAACGATAAGAATGCGATAAGTCTCTTCAACAAGAATGCGATCAGTTGATGCCATAAGAATTAATGTCAACCCTTTCTCTTTTACCGCATTCGATAAGAAGAATATGATATTGCGGGATAGCTAGCCATATATGATAGGTACCACGCTAGGGACGAAATTGTACTGTTTGTAAGTGTGAGTAGGTTACTGTAGGTAGCCAAAATACCTGCGACATTAATGGCTCTTACGCATAGCCTGTTCTTAACCGATGTGGCTACAATTCTGCTGGTTTGGTCGGATATGTACCACCTACTAAAGGGCTATCCATGCTTTTTGCTGGGAAGGTATATCCAAGCAGTCAGAGTGGTGGAAGTATACGTCGATTAGGATTTGAACTCAAGATCTTCGCATTGAAGACCAACACTCTACCCAATAGGCTACACTCTAGCTAATGAGAAATGCAATAATTGCCGGTTTCAGCACCGAGACTAGTCAAGCCAAGCACTACTTCGAATATTTAGCACTCAAGTCAACATTGGTAACACAGATCTTTATGTGTATGTATGTCCTTAATAATAATCTAGAAAGTAAAGCTTACGTATAGGAATAACTCGGCCTTCCTGCATCTAGCCCTGCCAGTTTCCAACATCGATTTTAGACTACAAGAAATGTCTTTTTTACAAGATTAGTATATTGCACTGGACTTGATAGGTTTTGATTGTTATTAAAAAAAACGCGGCTTACCTGAACGGATGTAAACATCGCCAGCAAATCAGCAGCAGTGTGATTTTCGGGTACGATTTTCCCGTCGAATAGAGAGGACATCATTTCACCCGATCTCAAGCACGTTCGACACATTTCTTTGAAATTCATTTCTTTCTAATTCTTCCTGATAATTTCCCTGGAAAGTTAGTCCGCCACTACTTTCGCTACTTGCATCGCAAATACTAGTGAAAATGAAAATACGCTTGACAGAAGACGTCTGTTTTCGAAAGGAAAGTCTTAAGGCACAAACACACATAACTTTATTTTTCTTCCATTAGATTGTGTAGCTATTTCTTAATTTGTTTTCTATTAACAAAATATAAATATGTCCATGCATGTAGGCCGGAGGAGAAAGATCTCCCCTCTCTCTAAATTAGTAATACCACGCTCCTGAAGAGGAGTAAAAAAGTTTTGGCGGAAAAGAGTCGATGCTCCTCACGATGCGCCTTAAGGAAGCAAACTGTTTTTGTCAATTGTCCTCCTTCTAGGTGTAGAGTTATTATACTTTAAATAAAAGAAAGAACAAGGCACCCTAAAGAGTTTGGTAAACTTATCAAAGTGGGTACTATGCGGCCGTATAATTTTATAATGATTTTACATCGACAATATCTTTTATTTGCTGTAGTGCTGTAGAGTGACTCTATGCAGAAGAAAGAACAAGGCACCTGGTAATAAAATTCGGTTAAGAACCAGCACTTCCGTTAAATTTGAAAAAACGCAAAGCAAAGTTAAAATATTTGATTGCATTAAGTAAGTAATCAAATTAAAGTATCAAATTAAATTTTTGCCACTTGAAAGTGCTGCGAATAAAAGATATTTGCGAAATAAAACAACTAAAAAGTTGCACAAGCACGTATGAACAGAAAATGCACCCACTGTGGCAGGTTGACCTAACCCTCAAAGGGTACGTCCAGACGATGTCTCATTTTCGTGCGCTTAACGCATCTCTTCTAAATAATCCAATCCAATCAAACGCCTTCAAGTATTTACACCATTTATCACCGACTATAACGAACGTTCGCAAGTGTGCATGCCGGTGTAAACAAAAGCAAGAGAGATATCTAATTGGAGAAGATTATTGGGGCAAAATATGAAATGGACTGAATTTAATTCTATCATTACGAGATTTTCCCTCAACATCATCATCATCACCAATTCCAACAAAGCGATTGCGTTCCATCGCAATGGAAAGGCAGAGCAAGATCTCACATTTGCTATGAAGAAAATTCTGCCACCAAGAACAAAGTTTATGAAACAATGTGTTGCTTTTGTGGAAAAGCTGCTTGTAAAAAGCTATATAATCGAAATGTTTGTGTAAAATGCATTGAAGAAAAATTAGTTTGAATATTTTTTTACTAAAATAACATAACAAAATCAATTACTTTTCGCATTTCAATCCCAAAAAAGCAATTAATCGTTAAACATATACTGAAATTCCATATGTATAGAAATCTACACACGAGGGTAGATAACGTAAGTTTTTTTAAGGAGGAGATGAAGGTTATATAACCGGCTGAATATTCCCTCTCTTCGGCATTATCAGTATTTTGCGCGAAAAAAAGCGCCTTGTGTAAGTTTCGAACTATAAATTAGTTGTATCCGGTTTCGAAAATAGTCAAATCGCAAGTTTCTGCAGCTCAAAAAATAAGTAAAAGTTTTCACATTTCTACGCTTTCTGCACTATTTTGTATGCTTTCTTGGTAATTTTAAATATATGTTGACTAAACAAATTTTTCGATTCATAATTAGTGTCTGTATAATTTCGGTTGATAAAAAGTGAGTTTTAACCTTTTTTTACAGCGCTTTTGGTTGCATAACGAACAGTAAAGACTATGAATAATATAAGATATCCCAAGCCTATGGGAACAAATTATAACCAATTCTACTGTATTGAGAGCGATGAAAAGGTTTTAAACATCCAAAGCACATGATACTAGCTCATTGGCTTCTACTTGTGCGCCCATATCCAAAAGCCAATCGATTCAATCGGCTGCCGTCGCTATGGATGCTTAAAACCTTTTGGTCGCTCTCAATGCAATAGGATTGGTTATAGACCAAATGTGCCTTCGCCCGCCGTTCCATCCACCAGCAAGGATGATAATAAAATTGAAAGTTCTACTTCAAACAATAATGCTACTGGCGCAATTGCGAGTTCCTGTGCCAACACTTCGGCTGCTGCAGAGCTTCCGGCTATTTACATCAATAAACCGCCCTCCGAATCCATCGCACTAAGTCCGGCACATGCAATTTCATCTGGTTGGATACCAGTTCAAAAAAAACGCTCGAACAACAATAAAATTATAGGCAATGGTTGCTTGCTGGATAACCTTAAAGTTGTCACTGGTCATAAGTGGCTTCATCTAGGTAGATTCAATACAGATACAACAGAAAGTTCTATTATTGCGTTTGTGGCTAAAAGTCTCTCGATCGATGAAGATCGTGTACGGTGTGTGAAACTGATCAAGAGGGATACCAACCTGGATGACCTCCGTTTTGTTAATTTTAAAGTGGGTGTTCCTGCCCACGCTTTTAGCGCTTGCTTCACATCCGAGTTTTGGCCCACTGGACTCGTTATTCGACCATTCAAACACGTTCCAAAAAACGATGTGAGCATACAGGATACCAACCAGACCTAAATCGTGTTGATTCATGCTCCAGTTCATCATTGCTCATGAGGGCCTCCAATCTTTCTATTTACTATCAAAATGTTAGAGGAATGAAAACCAAGCTTCCTCTATTTCGATTAAATGTATCTTATTATTACGCTGATATAATAATCATCACCGAAACAGGTCTAAGTGATGAAGTACTCACCAGTGAATTGGGTTTGAACAATTACAATGTATTTCGCTTGGACCGATGTCAAATCAGTAGTACGAAGAAACGATTTGGTGGCTGCCTCATAGCAGTCGCGAATAGTTATGCATCCAAGATGTTGGTAACTGCTTCTAATGACGTCGAGCACATATTCGTTGAATTGACCTTTGATCATCGGAAAATTCTCATTGGATGCGTTTACATTCCTCCATCTTCTTCTAGTGAAAAATATGCAAGCCACTGCAAAGGTGTTGAAAATATTGTGAACAACCTTCCATTCTCCGATATATTAATTACTGGTGATTATAACTTGCCGCTAGTTAACTGGGACAACTGGAGTGCTCCCGCCACTTCTCCGGGTAACATCGTTGTCGATGCATTCTGCGATCTCGATTTTCATCAGCACAATACGATCTTAAATCAGCAAGGTAGACTGCTCGATCTGGTTTTCTCAAAGTCATCTTCATCCCCTGATGTTCTTCGAGCTAATTTTGAGCTGCTTCCTCTGGACGCTATGTATCATCCTGCCCTAATTATCAACGTAAAAGTACCATTTAATCGTAGTTTAGTTCAAACTTTCAACTCACTAAATTTTAAAATTGCGGATTATGATGCTATCTGTGAGCGGCTTTCTCATATTGACTGGAATGACTTGTTGGATGGCTTGGAACTTAACGACGCTATTACTGAATTCAACTCTCGTGTTTATAATATTATTGATGATTTCATTCCAACCCAAATAATTTCAAACTCATCCTTCCCCCGCTGGTACAACAGTGATCTTAAACAAATAATTAAAGCTAAAAAAGTTGCACACATAAAGTATAAAAAGTCTGGTATTTACCATGACTATGCTGAATTTTCTCGATTAAGAGCTTTATTTAAAACTACAGCTCGGTCATGTTATTTAGATAATATTAATCACGTAGAAAACAATATTTCTAATAATGCCAAGACATTCTGGAATTACGTAAATTCACTTAGGTCTGATAATGTTCTCCCGTCAGTTATGTTCCTTAACGATGAGGTCGCATCAGATCCTCTTGGTGTTGCAGAGCTGTTTGCTAAATTCTTCTCCGCTGTTTATTCTGAATCTGTTCCGAGTAACTCTAATGTTGCGCTATCCATCAGTTCTGACTTGAATCTTTCTTCTATTGACATTGATATTACCGATGTTATATCAGTGTTGAATGATCTAGATCCTAGTAAAGGAATGGGACCTGACGGAATACATCCATTGTTTCTTTGGTCTTGTCGAATGTTTCTAGCACAACCATTAATGCTATTATTTAATCTTTCCATTCGATCTGGTATTTTTCCAGACTCGTGGAAAACTAGCTTCACAGTTCCGATTTATAAGTCAGGAGATAAGAGTGATATCAAAAATTATAGACCCATATGTATTCAATCGAGTATCTCAAAATTGTTTGACAAGATTGTAGCGTCCAAGCTAACAATCCTATTTCGTCCAATTATTACCCCCAATCAACATGGCTTCCTAAAGGGTAGATCCACGTTAACGAACCTGTTGCCTTATATCGAGACAATCTATGAGACTATGCAGCAGGGCCAACAAATCCATGCTTATACTGATTTTTCGAAAGCGTTTGATAAAGTTAATCACTGCCTACTCATCTCGAAGCTCAGTGCCTATGGAATTGCTGGTAATTTATTGCTCTGGTTACGAGATTATCTGCATCATCGTACGTGTATTGTTAGCACCAAATGTTCTAAGTCGAAACCGTTCTTGGTGACATCAGGGGTACCACAAGGTTCTCATTTAGGACCGCTGCTCTTTTTGTTGTTTGTAAATGATATTTCTTTTGTGTTTCATGATGTTAATTTTCTATTATTTGCAGATGATCTAAAAATCTTTAAAGTAATTAAATCGGCAACCGATTGCCATACAATTCAACATAATATTAACTTGCTTTTTGAATGGTGTCAGTCTAATCATCTCTTGCTTAATATTACTAAATGTAACTATATCGTCTTCAAAAGATCTCGCAAATGCATTTCATATGATTATCACATTGATAATGATTTCATACCCGAGGTTTCCACTGTTAAGGACTTAGGTCTTCTCCTTGATAGCTCTTTATCATTTATTCCACATTACAGTTCAATATGTAACTCAGCCCGTAGAATGCTTGGATTTATTACTCGGAACACTAAAGACTTTTCTAACATTCAATCCATTCGAACGCTTTATTGTTCTCTAGTTCGTCCTAACCTCGAATATCTGTCAGTGATTTGGAATCCGCATTATGAAATACACTGCAAAAATATTGAAACAATACAACATAAATTCCTTAGATATATTGCGTATAAGATGCATATTCCGCTTGAGCAACTTGACTATGATTCTCTGCTTTTCGACCTTAATCTTGCCACCCTATCAAAGCGTCGAGATCAGTCGGAACTTATAGCCCTTTTCCGAATTCTTCACAATGAAATGGATTGTCCACGATTCCTTGAGGCCATAAACTTTCGTGTTCCAAGCCGCTCAACAAGGTTAAACGATTTATTTTATACTGGTCATCATTGTACATCATACGGGCAAAATAGTCCCGCAGTTAGAATGATGAAGGCTGCCAACAGATTTTCTGATCTGATTGATATTTTCAACACTGATATCTATCAATTAAAAAGAGTACAGTATCTGTGATTTTTTTTTTTTTACTTTAATTTTAATTATCTCATATTATTATTTTATTGTTATATAGTTGTTTATTTGAATTATTGTTTTATTGTTATTTTTGTATAATTACTTAATTTGTTTTCATATATTTTTTTTTTTTTTTATATACTTACATATAAGTTTACTTCAATATTTTTATATTGGATCTTGTTGATACATATATACGTGTTATACTTCTTTGAGGGCTTGTCCCGTAAAATAAATAAATAAATAAATAAATAAATAAATAATTTTTTCCATAGGCTTGGGATATCTTGTATTATTCATAATCTTTGCTGTTCGTTATGCAACCAAAAGTGCTGTAAAAAAACGTTAAGTCCGACCGAATGGAAGGAGTGCGTCGTTTTAAAAATTCCGGAGAAGAGCGACCTTCGGGATTTTGGCGATTGGCGTGGTGTATGTCTACTTACTGCCGTATCGAAATTCATGGAAGGTAATTCTCAATAGGATTAGTGATGTCGTGGAGAGCAATCTCGAAGTTTATCAGGCTGGATTCCATAAAGGGTCGTTTTGTACCGACCATACAAATACCCTACGGATAATATTGGAGCAGTCCCCCGAAATGGGCTCGCCACTACATCTCATGTTTGTGGACTTCGAGAAGGCTTTCGACAGCGTTACGCGTGATTACATATGGAATGATTTGCGTAGGAGAGGTATTGCAGATCGTAGCTATGATTAAAGAATCCTACGAAGATGCAAGGTGTCGTGTCTTACGTAGAGAAGACCTGCCCGAGAGCTTTCCTGTGCGAACCGGTGTCAGGCAAGGCTGCATATTATCACCAGCCCTGTTTCTGGTGGTAATAAATGACATCTTGAATGTTTTACTCGAAGGTGGGGAAGATAAAGGTCTTCAATGGAGACTATTTAACATCTTAAGTCACCTTGATTATGCTGATGATGTGCTTGCACATAACCATTCGAACTTAGAGTCAAATGTTTGCTCGTTGCATTCTAAATGCAAAGAGGCGGGACTGAAAATAAATGTCCATAAAATCAAGTACATGCACACAAGATGTGGAAGAGGTACAAGATTTTTGTTATCTCGGAAGCATTGTCAGTATGGATGGCGGAGTCGAAAATGATATTGAGGCCAATATAAATAAAGCTCGTTAGGCCTTCGGTATTCTTTCCCCTTTTTGGAGGTTAAGAGATATCTCTTTTTACACGAAGCTGCGAGTTTTTGACGCATGCGTCAAATGCGACCATGTAGCACATGGAAGCGAGCATTTGAGCAGGAGGGCAGAGGAATAAACAAGTCCTGGCGACAAAGGTCGATGCTCAGGATCACGCCTTATGGAAGGTTATTGCTACTGTCCCATGTCCCTATAGGGAGTCTTAATAGGTAATTGATCGACTCCTTCTACTACCTCCCATACAAAATGCACTTTTCCATGAAATACAATAAACGAATTTACTCAGTACGTATAAAATTTAGCGAGCTGAAATTGTGCACTAAATCTTTATTTAGAATTATTAATAAGACCTGAAAAAATTAAACGATTAGCTTTACTTCTACTTCTCTTTCCCATACAATATGAAACAATTTCAGAACTTTACAAAAAGTCGATTTTCCTGTAAAGTATGAAAGTTACTGATCTGAAATTTAAAACATCTTAAAAGCATGATGTTTATAGTTATTTCTGAAAAAGTTAAAACTGCCTATTATTTTTACCACCTCCCATACAAACTACACAGTTCCACGTATTCACTGCAGCGTGAACGTGAAGAGGTCGAGTTATTGAGCGCGGTGGCGAGTTCAAGTGTTTGGGTCGTTTTCAACACTGCGGCGGTATTTGAAATATTCTTCAAATATATTGAAGCCGTCAATTTGAAAATTGAAATTCATAGCTTTCATAACAATATGAGGGGAGGTCAAAAACTTCGCGCAATGAAAGGGAAGAGGGGTAAATTAAACAATTTATTATTTTTCCTTATCAACATTTTCTCTTTTAAGCTTATTACATTTAGCACATTTTCCACAAAGTTTATTAATTTCTTATAAAAAAATGTTTTTGCACGACCTTCAAAATAGGCTGAAATTGCCGACTTCACCTCTTCGTCGTTGTTAAATTTTCTTCCCCGAAGTTTTTCCTGCAGTTTTGGGAACAAATAGTAATCGAAAGGTGTCAGATCTGGACTATAAGAGGACTGGTTTAATATTCGCATTTCTGTAGGGTAGCCATTACAACGTGGCTCTTGAGAACAGGTCTGTTGTCGTGCAAAAGCAGCATACCTTGAGTCCACTTTCTTCTTCTATTTTCTTTGATATCATCCTTTAATTTTTGTAGCAGGTTGGTATAGTATCCTCCTGTTATATGCTGTCCTTTTGATGATTTGTGGCGTTTTTCTTTGTTTGGTAAGGAATTTAATGGCATCCCGAAACTCAATTTTATCCATAGTTAGCGTTTTCTTTCCGATTGACTTGTTGATTTGGCGATAACTAAAATGTTAGTGATTCGATTTCACAGAAACTTTGTATTTATGCCTGTATTGAGCGTTGGAATACCTCCAGGTAAAAATATTTCCCCCCTCCCTTGTCCATCCCCTTCAATCCGCGGAATTTTTGACCTCCCCTCGTAGCAAGAATCAAAAATTTAAAGAAATCTCTTTATCACTGCTTCCACCTCCCATACACATGCAAGTTGTAAGAAATAAACTTAAGAAATTTCGCTAAAAACTCTAAACATGAAACAAGGCACAATTTTGTGATTGTAATTTACTCCCTCTACCACCTCTCATACAAATTTCACTAAAGAATTTGAAGAGACTTAATTTTCTAGTGCATTTTCCATTTCCACTCCAGAGTATCTCATTTGATTGTATCTTACGCCCACACAGAATTTCTGTAAGGCTTATTTTCTATCACACAACAAAGGTCACTCCATATCAACCCGATGCAGGCCGGCAAAAAGTCTGCAACACACTGAAATAGCCGGTTCGGAAAAAAAAACGAACAAAAAAAAAAAAACCAAAAGAAAGCTTCTTCCCGCGAAAAATCATGCTGGGGAAAATGCGGGAGTTTTTTACCGAAAGTTCTATGATGTGCAAAACGAGTAAAAAGCGTTGGTTGAGGACCAAACAACATGTTGATCTTTAGGTCTTTTCCACCGAATTTCTTTCTCAACATCGTGAAAAGTTTTTCTTTCAGTCGTTCGGTAGATTTTCAAGTGAAAAGATGAAATTTTCCCGATTTTATTTCATTTTTTGAGTCAATTTGGCGGTTTAGTTTGAATTTTATTCGCGGCACGTTCATTGAAAAATGTTCTACTAAAAAAATAAAAGTGTGAAAATGAATTAAAGTTGTTTTTATGTCCTCAATCTACACTACGAAAATATCTGTGTTAATTAATTTAAAGAATATATTAAGTTATAAATTAAAATTCCAGTGATGTGTTTCAAATTAGTTAAATTGCACTGTCGAACAGAAAAACAGAAAAATTAGTTCCAGTGATAAAGAAAATTGAAAGCCAGCAGCAGTACAGTAAATCCTCAGATTAAAGAATGGCCGATGAGTCTGGGGACGAAGTTAATAAGGAATTGCTGGAGCATCTTCAAGCCGTAGATATCCAGACCACAACGCGTAAACGAAATTTCTTCAAGGACGTGTGGCAGGCATGGGCCAATTTAAAATTAAAAGCAGCCTTCGGTCACTGTGGATTACTGGTGTCTTTAATTTTGTACTGCTTTGCTGGAGGATGGGTAAGATTTAACAATCGAAAAAAAATTCGACATCATCTGTTCGGTGATAATTAGTTTAATTGCCTTCAAGCCTAAGAAATTAGAAGAAATTTAGCTTTACAAGTTAGTTATAGTCTGTATAAACCGGCTTTTGCATTACTTTCGATGGAAATGTAGAGGAGTTGGATGTGAACTATGAGATGAAATTCGGAAAAAAACCCAAATACTTTCGGTTCGAAAAGTCTTTAGGGTATCTATTTGGAATATTGTCAACGCGACCGAAACTTCACCGCGACAAAACAATCACTTTTTATTATGATTGCTATTTCGGAAAGTCATTACGACAAAAAATATTAGAAACAATTTTTCGCTAATGGGTTTGAAGTCGGTAATGAGCTGTTTAAATGGTTTCTACAATGGCACCACGGCCCAGTGGGCAGTGTCTGGTGGAAGGGAGAGGCGGAGGGAGGCAAAGAGTCAAAAATTACACTTGCTAATATCTTTGCTACGAATGCAGATAGGAAGCTGAAAATCAGCGTAGGTATAGAGAGGATTGTGGGACAAACTCTAAAAATAATTTAATTTTTTATTCATTGGCGTCCGAATGGCTAAGAGCAAATTGTCGGCCGAATTTTGTTTTGTCGGAATTACTTACCATGAAAAATTCATAGTCTGGGACAATTAAGGTGGCATACAGATCAACCAGAACCAGCTTAGAGGGACGCTAATTATTGTAGGAAAGCTAGGGTGTAGCCTAGTGGATAGTGTGTTGATCTACAATACGAAGGTCATGAGTGCAAATCCCGGTCGACGCATAATTCCAGCACACTACCTGCTTGGGTATACCTTGGTCACCTCAATCTACGAAAAAGAAAAATTCGAAGATAGAGGGTTGTGCGAAGGTCTAACAACCCTTCTACAATAAATAATGATAAATGTTAAGGAACCTGAAGGTCAGGAGGCCAAGGCCCGATTTGGGCTGTAGCGCCATTGTAGTAGTAATTATTGTAGGAGTGAGGGTCTGGGAGGGTGCAAAGAAAAACACTTAAAATGAATGTCTCGACAATTTTTTAAGCTATATAATTGAAACTTGAAACATGTATTAAGCTATACTAGCAAAATAAATTTTGTTAGATTTTAGAACTACATAGTCTTTAGTTTTGGTAATCATTTTGAGTAGGCGGTGTAAGACGAGGGAGGTGGTAAGCAAAAATGTCGAAAATTTTGAGTGATTATCTTAGTGCCCTGGTGAAAGATACAAAGTTTAAATTTTCCATGTGGATACACATATCTTATATGCTAAATGGTTATGTCAATAAGTAGAATTGCCGCATTACCATACATCCAAAAAAGGCACCGTTTGGTGCGGTTTATGGGCCATTGGTATCATTGGTCCACATGTCTTTAAAATGATGATGATCAGAACGTTAGAGTCAACGGTGAGGAGCGATACAGAGACATCATTACTAACTTTTTCGAGCCTTAATTGGCAGTCATTAATGTCGCAGACATGTGGTTTCTACAGGACATGCGATTTGACGCCATTAGATTTTTTTCACTGTGGATATGTAAAGTCCTATGTCTACGCCGATAAACCAAAAACTATTGAGCACTTGGAAGCCAACATTCGACGCGTTAATGCCGAAATACAGCCTGATTTACTGCTAAGAGTGTGTGAAAATCGGACTGCCAGATTGCGCCATGTATGCCCGAAATCATATTCAATCATATCATTAATGCCATAAAATTATCTTTCAAATAAAACCAAATTCATAGGTATTAAAAAAAATTTTTAAGCTAAGGTATAGCTCAGTGGGTGTAATGCAAAGGTTGTGAGATGAAATCCCGGTCGGCGCAATATATAATTCCAGCACATTGCCTGCTTGGATATACCTTGGTCACTTCAATCTACGAAAATGAAAAATTCGTAGAAAGAGGGTTGTGCGAAGGGCTAACAACCCTTTCACAATACGGACTGAAAAATGTAAAGGAACCTGAATGCCAAGGTCCGATTAGGGCTGTAGTGCCGTTGTAGAATAGAAAAAAAAATTGTCTGTGTTTTATTTTAATTTAAAGTTTTCCGCCTCAAAAAAAAAATCACCCTGTATATGCATATACATATGTATGTATGTATATGCTTTTGCGATTCACACTTGCGTACGTAATCGTAGAAATTCTTGAAACTTTTCAATTCTAGTAGTACTTGAACTGAATGGTTTATCGCGGAGAAACTGCATAAACTCGTCACTGCTGCATAATTCGTTTCTTACTGAGTCCAGCCATTAGATGTCAAAAACATAATTAAATCAAATTTGATCGAAAAGTTTTTCGTAATAACTATATTCCTACAGTCTTACGTGTTGCACAATATGAATGGCAAAATCTCTTCGATTCGAGAAACCGAGATTTATCTTTGATTGCGCTTTTTTCAATAAAAATCTATTGCTGCGAAATTATCAATAAAGTTTTTATGAAACGCTTAACTATCTTCAGCACTGTATCTAAAAATAGACAGGGTTCCCACGACACTCACTGTGTCTGTTTTATACAAAAGCTAGCAAAATTTTATGTCATTTTTGGTATGTCTCAAAACAATGAACTTCGCATTAAGCTATCTGAGATTGACCGAAAAGGTTTCAAACATCCATAGAACATGATCCTCGCTCATGCCCGGCAATTCAATCAACGCCACTTCAGGTTTTCGATGCAATCTCAATGGTCATGATCCCAGCTCATTGGCCGCAACCCGCGTGCCAATATCCAACAGCCCAGCGATATCGATATCATGTTAAAATAAATTAAAATGTAAGCTTTTCGTCACTGCTCAATGCTTAAAAACGATAAAACGGTTATAAGACCTGTGCTATGCTATGGCAGCGAAATGTGGACATTACCTCAGGCATCAGAAAAATTACTTAGCACCTTTGAACGAAAGATCCTCAGAAGAATTATCGGACCTGTGAGGGAAGACTCCATCTGGAGAATACGATAAAATAGAGAATTCAATGCCATCTTCGACAATCCAGAAGAGTCAACCCTCATACAATTTAAGAAGCTACAATGGGTTGGTTATGTGGGACGGATGGATGGCGGGAGAATTCCCAAATGACCACTAAAGGGTAAAGTCAATGAGCAAAGACCGGTCGGAAAACCACGGAAGCGCTGGGAGGATTCTTTTGACACAAACAGCAAATCACTGCTAAGATTTTCAAACTGGAGAGCCGAGAAGGATAAAGCCGGAGTATACAGGAGGCCAAGGCTCAATTTGGACTGTATCGCCTTCGTAAGTAAGTAAGTACTCTCAGATTTCATCTACAGTAATAGAACAAAATTTGTAAAAAAAATCTTTGTTATTCAAACAAATCTTTTTTCCATTATTTGCGCGCCAAAAGCTTGTAACGAGGAAAGGAAATTTTTGTTTCCTTGAGAATCATCATTTCAAGCTTTTTTGCTTCGAAGAAATAAACTAACAACATGAACTTTCATAAACTAGGCGTACACATAAACCTCAGGATTTCATCGATTTCTGAACTTACTACACAACTATCTGTAGGAAATGCAACATAACAGCTTTTGTAATGGTTTCAAATACAAAACGTAGACTGAGAGGAGCCATCAATCCCATAGCTGAATTTTAGTAATAGATAATAAAGATAGATATGTATGTACATATATTGCTAAAATCTATACATCGTACAGCAAATCACCGAAATTTATATCCGTCTGAATGATGTGCCTATCGAGAATATCATAAATATTAAACTTCATACTTGTAGTGATGATTCGAAGGGATCATTAGTAGATTACATGTGCTAGAAATGAGATATTGAGTACCTATCAGGGTGCAATAATAAGCCAATAAATAAAAAGCACGTATTACCATCCAGTACCGAAATAATGACATTTTATTGTACCAGTTATGTAATGTCCAATCTTGAGATAAAAAACATTCTTCGTGGTTGATAAGACCTAACGTTGCCTAACAAGACTATTTTGACCAAAAATAAGGACATAATCATGTGTGAACATCTGACCTAATAATTTCGGGAAGGAGGAATCTATTGAGTAAATTCGATTTCTGTCCGAAAGGTCCACAGATAACTATGTATGTATGTCGTGTTTTACTATTGTTCTAACGAAACATGATTTCTTTTACAGATAAATTCATCCTGAAATTGAATACTCGAAACGAATATGAAAATATGAAGGCGATAGTCAAGTAGATGTATAATTCATATCATTTTAAATTCAAAAAGTTTATTACCATTTTTGAGTAATTGTTATTGTTTTGTTTAAATATAACGGAACTACGACTGAACTGCAATTGCATTTTTAGATTAAATAATGATTTTTGAAATTGATGAGCTCGGCGACATTCTGTACATTATGAGACTAGCGATTGTAATAATATGCAATTTTTGAGAATGTATTTAGTAATATATATCCTGGCGAAACCACGTAGAACAAATAAAGTTCTTAAGCGCTTAGTGTAAAATTGTGCTAGTGAAAACATATGTGAAGAAAATTCATTAATGTGAATTACGAATTCATGATATTTGAATTTTAACAGGCTCGTGCGCATTTGGGGTTCCAACCTCCTTGATTTATTATCCTAAGCATTCTCATTTAAAAGGATTGGGATTTTTGAGACCATAAATATATGTATTACGCTCGGGTCTGGTGTGGAAGGTGTTAAAAGTAGTTGGGAATTCAATTCAGTTTTAATATGATAATCCCAATTATTACTAAGTAGTGATGTGCAAAAAGTATCTATTCATTACACGAGTACTCGTTACTAACCGAAATCCAAAGTAACGAATACCGACGCAGATTTGTATTCGTTACTTAAGTAACGAAATAAGCTCCCGAAAAAGTAACTGAACTGTCAAAACGTTTCGTTACTCGTGCATTCGTTCCACATACAAAAAAAAAGTAGCTATACTGAAAGTAACGTTTTGTTGCTTTTCTCGAGGGAACCCTACACTTGTGCATAACGCCGTACAGGCCATCCCAAAGAAAAAACGAGAAGAAATATTCTTACTCTACCTTTCAGAAAAGTCGACTGAGAAAATGATGTTTTTTTTTGTTTCATTTCTTTCAACGCCAAGAATGTCGTCGAGCGGGGTTGTGGCGCTCAGCTCGAGCGGCAGGACTGGCAGCCGTTACTAGTGTTAGGTCAATCAATTGATACCAGAGTGCAGAATTTTTTAAAGTTCGGTGTGATAAAGGGATTTTTTGTTATGAATTTGAGGGTTTTTGTTGAGGAAAATTTTGATTTATTAAAAGTTTAAAAAATCGGGTTTGGCATCATTGTGTTGATACACGAACTAGGCCAACGAAATCAAGAGCGATTTCCAAGCGGTTTCTCGTTGCATATAGTTACTGCTTATGGACTAGAGGCGATTTCTTCTAATTGAATTTATGATCTGGAAAACTGGCTCACTCATCCCTGCAACATGGTATGGCAGCCATTTAAAATAAACGAGCACCTAGTAACGAATAAAATGTGACGATTATTTTCCTTAAAGTAACGAAAAATTACTGGTATCGAATAATAACGAAACTTGACATCACTATTACTAAGACGTCTGTAGGTATTAATATTTTACAATACTACTACTACAATGGCGCTACAGCCCAAATCGGACCTTGGCCTCCTGATATTCAGGTTCCTTAACATTTTTTTTATTACATATTGTGGAAGGGTTGTTAGCCCTTCGCACAAACCTCTTTCTACGAATTTTTCATTTTCTTAGATTGAGGTGAGTAAGGTATATCCAAGCAGGCAATGTGCTGGAATTATATATTGCGCCGATCTGGATTTGAACTCACGACCTTCGCATTACAAGACCAACACACTACCTACTAGGCTATACCCTAGCTAATAACATAACATAAATTGGGCTTAAAGCCCAATCATATGATACTCTAGATGAGATGGAAATGACTTTAATATACCGGAAAATATGTCATCTCAAATTCTTTCGAATAGTGAATAGAGGATTTTGCATGGGACGTGGTAGAAGTAGAGGGGGAGGTTTATATTTTTCGTATATGACACCAAACATGGTATGCAAAGTGTTTTTTTTGCTGAATTTCAAGTTTTTAGTTTTCATTATTTTTAAAGAAATTAGTCATAGTTTTCCTGAAATTGGGGCATTTGTATGGGAGGTGGCAGATGAAGTGGAGCGTTTAAGATGATTTTGAAACTGCTTATCATCATCCTTATCACCATGCTTTGATTCAATTTCAAAGTCGATAGCTCTCATATACTTGAAGGAGAAATGCTTTTCTTGAATTTATAATACAGTTATTTGTATGGGAAGTGGTAGAAGGAGTGAAGCGGAGCTGATAATTTTTTCTAACACTTATTTCAATTATTAAGAAAAAAATTGTGGCAAAATTTGAAGTTTGTACTTTTTCCAGTTTGAATGGAAATCGATAAAATGCATTTAACAAAAATTATGCATTTGTATGGGAGGGGGTAGAACGCGTATACGGATCAAAACAAATTTTTTCGCATTATTAATATTTCTATTTGTATACTTTGTACAAAATATTAAGTTGATAACTTTAACAGTGTCGAAGAAAAATAATATAATTTAAATTCCAAAATTTCGTGAAATTTGTATGCGAGGGGGTAGAAGGGCTGAGGTGAAGTTGATAATTATTTTTAAAATAAAATTTCAATTATAGTTAAATTAATTCTGACAAAATTTCGTCTTTTCAGCTTTACTAGTTTCATTGGAAATCGAAAATATGCATTTTTCAAAATTGTCCATTTGTATGGCAGGGGATAGAAGGAGTAAGGGAATCGGGTCAATATTCCGTGATATTAATAACATCTATATCATAATACTTTGACCTACATATCAAGCCGATAGCTTAAATAATTTCAAAGAAAAATCAATTGCTTAATATTTCGAAATTTCATGAAATTTGTATGGGAGGGGGTAGAAGGAGTGGGGGGATGTAGCCCATTCACGAACTTAAAGTTACTTTTTTGCTAAAAATGACACACAAAAATTGTTAGCACTATAGCTCAAAGCTTTCGAGAGTTATGCTGTAGACAGACGGACAGACGGTCACTCGGAATCGAGGTTTTTGACCGACAACAAATATTTCTGCACCCTTGGCGGTTCTGTGCGAGAGTTATTTCTTAGTGTTACAAACAGTAAGGCAAACAGAATATACTCTCAGATTTCATCTAGAGTATAACGTAAATGAATACTCTTACTCTACCTTTCAGAAAAGTCGACTGAGAAAAGGATATGTTTTTTTTTTCGTTTCGTTTCCTTCAACGCCAAGAATGTCGTCGAGTGCAGTTGTGGCGCTCGGCTCGAGCGGCAGGGCTGGCAGCCGTTACTAGTGTTAGGGTTGATTGCAGAATTTTTTAATGTTCGGTGTGACAAAGGGAAATTTTTGTTGTGAGTTGGGGAAAATTTTGATTTTATGAAAGTTTGAAAAATCGGGTTTGGCATCAATGTGTTGATACACGAACTAGGCCAACGAAATCAAGAGCGATTCACAAGCAGTTTCTCGTTGCATATAGTTACTGCATATGGACTAGAGGCGATTTCTTCTAATTGAATTTATGATTTGCAAAACTGGTTCACTCATCCCTGCAACATGATATGGCTGTCATTTAGAATAAACGAGTACTAAGTAACGGATTAAATGTTATGATTATTTTCCTTAAAGTAACGAATAATTACTGGTGGCGAATAGTAACGAAACTTGACATCACTATTACTAAGACGTCATATGCCGAATTTTAAGTGAATAATTTTGACAAATGCCAAGAAAATGGACAAAAAAATGAAAATAATACATTTTGCATGGCAGGAAAAAAAATCAAAAACAATCAAATTAGAGCACTACAATTTCATTTTAATGGTATGGTGAAGTTGTTACATTTGTATGAGAGGTGGTACAAGGCGTGAGGGATATTAATTATTCTTGCAGCAATTATTATAATCGAGTTTCAGATGAGTCGTCATCGGGTTTGGACGTTTTTTCGTTTTCGTATTTTGATTATGTTTTTTTTATCGTCATTTTATTGTTACGCGTTGAAAAGGAGATGAAAAATTAATATTTAAAAATACTTCTTTTCTTGATCATCGTTTTATTGGCAATGTTCTGTTACAATTGAACTCTCTTAATTTCTATATAAAACATAACAGGGCTACGATTGCGCGTAAAGCGCAATCTTACGTTACTCTAGATGAAATAGAATTTTTTGTGATCCCAAGAAATTTTGTATGAGGAGTGTTAGAAGGGGTGATAGCATTGAACTATTTTTTTCCCCATCATGCTAAAGTAGCTATAAAAATGTTTTATACAAAATGCTTACAAATTGAATAGGAGCTGAGAAAATTAGTGTGTTAGATTTAGTGAAAATGTGCAGTTTGTATGGGAGGTGGTAGAAAGAGTGGGGGGATTTTAGTAATTTTTTCAGAAATACCTAAGAATATCATAAAATTGACATTTCTTAAATTTGAGACTGGTAGCATTCATACTTTTCAAGAAAATAGATTTTTTGTGAAGTTGTGAAACTGCGTCATATTGTATGGGAGGGGGTAGAAGCAGTAAAGGTAATCAAAAAATTTTTTTCTGATCTTAGTGATAATGCTAAATAAGTATTTATTACGAAATATGAGCTCGATAAATGTTATATGTTCTGAGAAAATTGGCTTAGAGCATTTCATGAAAAAGTGCAGTTTGTATGGGAGGGGTTGGAAGGAGAGGGAGGACGAAAATAATTTTTACACAGTATATTGAAATTATTATAAAAGTAATATATCCCGAAATTCAGACTAAAAACTTTTATACTTTTCGAGCAAATCTATTTATAGTCGAATTGCGAAATTGTGTCATTTTGTATGGGAGGGGGTAGAAGGGGTGAAGCTAATCGTCTAATTTTTTTTAGCCTTACTAAAAATTTTAAATAAATATTTAGTGCAAGATTTCAGCTCGCTAAATTTTATACGCACTGAGTAAATTGGCTTAGAGTAATTCATGATAAGTACAGTTTGTATGGGAGGTGGTAGAAGGAGGGGGCGGACACGCATAATTTTTATACGGTAGATTGATATTATCATAAAAGTAATATATTCCAAATTTCAGGCCAATAGCTTTTATACTTTTCGAGCAGATCCGTTTATTGTCAAATTGCGCATTTGTGTCATTTTGTATGGGAGGGGGTAGAAGGGGTGGAGCGATTTGGCCCATTGACGAACTTGACCTTACTTTTTTGTCAAAAACGACGTGTACGAAATTTGAGCATTTTAGCTCAACGCGTTCTCGAGCTAGAGCGCGCCCAGACGGACGGACGGACATCCGGTTTTGAGATTTTTGAGTGATAATATTAATTTTTGTATTCATCATTTTTTTCTCCGAGCCTTATTTCTTGGCGTTACAAACTTTAGAGCAAACTTATAATACTCTCAGATTTCATCTAGAGTATAAAAATGCTGAGATTGCATGGGAATATTGTATGAATGTAAAAAGTGCTGATGTTCATAGGAATGTTGTGTGGGAAAATTAAAAGGTGATGACTTAGGAGTCGGGTGGATTGTGACTAGACTGAAATCTGATCTTTAAGAGATGTGCATGAGCATTTATTATCTTCAGTGCATTTGATATTATGGAATTTATCTATTTGCTATTATGGAAATTATATTATGGAATTTTATCATCTTAATAATCTATCGTATATTAACACGCGTTTTTAGGTTTAATTTATTCAGCGTTTTTCTTTTACGGCAATTCTAAGGAATATGCACATCGTACTAATTACGGACAAAATGAATCTATTAACAGCTGCTGTAGAGTATTTAACAAATTCAGCGCCCACTATACACCTCCAATAAATAAGCTGACATATAAACTGAGACTACGCTCCGTTTTATAAGGTCCCCGCATCCCGCTTAACCCTTCCACCAGTGTCTATCATATATCATATATCGGGTTTTCCAATAGGGACTTGACAACTTTGAATTTAATTTGTGAACGCACCCTTTCACTAATCATCAAACTGTCACTGTCAATTTATTCAGTAAACTTAACATTTTTATCATGGTAAAGTACACGAAGGAACAACGTCTCAAATGGTTTGCATTTTATTTTGAAAAAAAGTTGTCAAGTCCTTATTGGAAAACCCTTATAAAACTGACTGAAACGGTTCCAATAGGGACTTGACAACTTTGAATTCAATTTGTGAACGCACCCTTTCACTAATCATCGAACTGTCACTGTCAATTTATTCAGTAAACTTAACATTTTTATCATGGTAAAGTACACGAAGGAACAACGTCTCAAATGGTTTGCATTTTATTTTGAAAAAAAGTTGTCAAGTCCTTATTGGAAAACCCTTTATGTATAGCAAATTATGTTTAATTAATTAAGGTAAATTTAAATATATTAGGATATATTAAAATAAATTAAATTAAGCAATCTATTTGTAAACTATCTTGTTGTGATTAATAAATAAATTAAATTAAATTCAATTAAAAGAAATCGCAATAGCGTCACAGACATTAATTTAAAAAAACTACTTTGTTTTCATTTGGGGTCACTCAACTGGACTAGACTGACGGATACCACCAAATCCGGCAAATAAGTTTTCTCGTCAGCTGACGGGTCGCGATTCACGAATAGGATTTACATGCATAAGGCCTAGTTACTGACGAGTTATTTGCATTTGCTAGTAGGTCTCGACCTGTAGTGTGTGGTTGTTGTTGTTGGATGGCTGTTTTCTGTTTGTGTCGTTTTTACTTTTTTAGTCTTTATTTTTAATATATTCAGCGTTTCAAGTACAACGTCCATCGACAGTTTAGATTCTTCCACTCTGTAACTCGCTTGTAAACCCATCTTTCACACACCCTTTACCGAGTTAACTGTGCAACGCATTACTGACTCCCTAAGTTTCAGTCGGTGCCTTAAAAAAAAAAAATGGCAAGTGATAATTTGTCAGCAAAAAATTCTCAAGGGTAAACCTTGGCCTCCTGACCTTCAGGTTCCTTAACATTTTGCATTATTTATTGTGGAAGGATTGTTAGACCTTCACACCACCCTCTGTCTTCTACAACTTCTACAATGGCACTACAGCCCAAATCGGACCTTAGCCTCCTGATATTCAGGTTCCTTAACAATTTTCATTACCTATTGTGGAAGGGTTATTAGCCCTTCACACAACCCTCTTTCTACAAATTTTTCATTTTCGTTGATTGAGGTGACCAAGGTACATATATCCAAGCAGGCAATGTGCTGAAATTATATATTGCGTCGACCGTGATTTGAACTCACGACCTTCGCATTACAAGACCAACACGCTACCCACTAGGCTACGCCCTCTATCTGCAAATTTTCGTAGATTGAGGTGACCAAGGCATACTCGAGCAGACAGAGTGCTGAAATTATGTGTCGACTGGGATTTCGTGACCTTCGCATTGTAGACCGACACGCTACCCACTAGGCTACATTCTAGCCTCGAATGAAAAATGCTTTTCTTGAATTTCTCATACATAAATTTGAATGGGAGGTGGTAGGAGGGAGTGAATCGACATTTTTGAGCCTCAAATTTTAGGGCTTCAAAAATTAAATGGGTACTGAGAAAATTAGTTTATTAGATTTAGTGAAATTATGCCGTTTGTATGGGGGGTGGTAAAAGGATTGGGGTATTTTAGCTACTTTTCAGAAATAAGCACGAATATTATGCAAATGATATTTCTCAAATTTTAGATCAGTAACATTCATACTTTCCGAGAAAATCGGTTTTTTGTAAATTTGTTAAATTGTATCACTTTTAAGGGAGGGACCTTCTACCCCTTCCCATACAAACTGATATTTTTTTTTTTTTTACAGAATGACCTGTGCTATAGGCAATTTCGGCCTTTATGTGCAATGCACAAACACAGTCATGGAGGGAAGGAATGGGTTTGTGAAGGTTGGGGAAGGGAAGTAAGAACGACCGTAGCGAGTGGAGAAGCTGGTATATTGCTCAATTGTACTGGCTTATTACTGACAAATATTTGCAGATGATATGGGGGACTGAATGATAGAAAGCGAACAGAAACCATCTACTGAGTATCTAGACCTTCTTGAAGTGGAACTGTTCCACTTTTACACGTTCCTCCATTTTATTGCGAATAAAATTTTACCACCAGTAGCAACTGAAAAATTTGCGCTTAAAAAAATCCCGTCTGGAGTGGGAATCGAGCCCACGACCTATTGACTGAGAAGCAAGCACGCTGCCCACTACGCCACGGAAGCCTTATAATCTTACAAATTTACAAAAGCGAAGCTAATCAGTTAATATTTCTTTTTAAATCTTAACAATAATGTAAATTTAGGATTCAATACTAAATTTGAGCTCTATAAATGTTAGACGTACTGAGAAAGTAGTTTGTATGGGAGATGGTGGAAGAAGTAAAAGGATTCAAATAATTTTTATATCATAGATCACATTTATAATAAAAATTATATATTCTTGATTTCAAATTATTAGCTCTTATAGTTTCCAAGAAAATTTCATTTTGAAAAAGAGTTATTTTGTATAATTGGGGGAGGAAAGGACGAACTTAACCTTACTTTTTTGTTTTGACGAAAAATTTGAACTTTCTAACTCAATGCGTTCTCAAGCTTAAGGGTGACGGACAGACGGACTGACGGACAGGCGTACATCCGGTTTTGAGATTTTTCAATGATAATATTAACTTCTGTATCATTAATTTTTATACTCTAGATGAAATCTGAAAGTATTATAAGTTTGCTCTGAGGTTTATAACGCCAAGAAATAAGGCTCGGACAAAAAATGAATGATATAGAAGTTAATATTATCACTCACACACGTCCGTTCGCTCTCTAGCTTGAGAACGCGTTGAGCTTTAAAGCTCAAATTACGTATACGTCGTTTTTGACAAAAAAGTAAGGACAAGATCGTGAACGGGCCAAATCGGTCCACCCCTTCTACCCCCTCCTATACAAAATGACAATGCGCAATTTGACAATAAACGGATTTGCTCGAAAAGTATAAAAGTTATTGGCCTGAAATTTAGAATATATTACTTTTATGATAATATCAATCTACCGTATAAAAATTATGAGTGTCCTCCTCTTCCTTCTACCACCTCCCATACAAACTGTACTTGTCATAGATTACTCTAAGCCAATTTACTCAGTGCGCATAAAATTTAGAGAGCTGAAATTATGCACTAAATTTTTGAAAGAAAAGATTTCCGGATTCTACACTGTTACGCTTTATTATTCATGACGTTTCGGTCTCTGCTGAGACCTTTATCAAACTGGATAAAGACTAAGAAGTTAATATTATCTAAAGTTATTTCTGAAAAAATCACTAAAATTCCCCCACTCTTTCTACCACCTCCCATACAAACTACACATTTTTACTAAGACTAACACGCTAATTTTCTCAGCTCCTATTAAATTTTTGGAGTAAGCATTTTGCTTAAAACATTTTGGTAGGTACTTTAGTATGATGGGGAAAAAATTAGTTGAATGCTACCACCGCTTCTAACACTCCCCATACAAAATTTCTTGGGATCACAAAAAATTCTATTTCATCTAGAGTATCGTAAGATTGCGCTTTACGCGAAATCGTAGCCCTGTTATGTTCTTAGTTATTTTTGAAAAAATCACTAAAATCCCCCCACTCTTTCTACCACCTCCCATACAAACTGCACATTTTCACTAAATCTAACACACTAAATTTCTCAGTTCCTATTCAATTTTTGGAGTAAGCATTTTGTATAAAACATTTTTATAGCTTCTTCAGCATGATGGGGAAAAATTAGTTCAATTCTATCACCCCATACAAAATTTCTTGGGATTACAAGAAAATCTATTACATCTAGAGTATCGTAAGATTGCACTTTACGCGCAATCGTAGCCGTATTATGTTTTTTTTCAAGCCTTATTACTTAGCTTTACAAGTTTTAGAACAAACTTTTAAGACTCTCAGATTTGATCTAGAGTATAAAAACTGCATCTGACAGTTTAAATAGCATATATTGCCATCAACCTGAAATTTGTCAATTTTTAAGACTTTCCGAAGTTGTTGAAAAATCTTTAATAGCAACTATAAATTACAATATATAAAAAAAAATCATCTCAACATGGGATTGATTTTTTTTATCAATAAAGATACACGTATCCTCATTGGAATAATTTTATTACAATTATCATGGATCTTTATTACTAATAATAAAAGTACCTACGCAAATACATAACCGATAGTAAAATAATTATTTCAGATCGATTGCATGCAATTTATAGCTTGCATTGCATTACAATTAAAAATTTGTAGTTTGGCATCCTATCAAAAAAAAAGAAGAAAACTATGAACTTATAATAATAATAAGCGACATTATGCAAATCGCTCATCTAAGATCAACCATAAATAATAATTTGTTTCTTGCCTTGAAGATTGTGATAGAATAAATAATTCATATTACGTCTTTCTGCAATCGCCGTTTTTTTATTTAATTACAACTTTGATTCAGAACTCTTTCATTGGGTTGTAATTAACATTTTTTTTATATTAGCAACTAGAGTGATCTGATTCTTATAATTTATGATTCTGTTTCTGGTAGTTCGTAAGTACATTAGCAGAATAAGAAAAAGTTAAATTTAAATTAGATGGGCCTAGACTGTCTACTTATTCGTAAAACTATATAATAAATGGTAGATTATTGGCACATTATTAGCGCATCTCACAATACGAATACTACTGTTTTTTGCTAATACATTTCTTTAATAAATACCCAAATCACAGCTGTACATTTCTTCTTCTGATGTAATTATTCAACTTCACTAAACTTTTCCCCTTAATATAATTTTATTCTGTAATCAGAGACCATGATTGCCGCATAGGAGCCATCCTTTCGAAGTTAGCATGAGTAATTTAATTTTATCTTTTTTGAAGCTCTAATGTACAAGAAGTAGGGCATAGAATTTAGTGAAGTGTGCCGCATACATATCAGGGGCATGTTCCAACTCTGTAACATGGCTAACAAATTCAAGAAACTCATTAAAGTCTCAATGAAGACATTAGTGTTATCCGAACGAATGGTAAATTGCTTGCTAACATGACAAAATGTGATCGTCCTGTTGTTATTCCTGGTACCAATATTTGAAATGTCTTAAGAATTAATAAAATTCCAGAAAATTACTACACTACGAGATATCGCAATAGTTTTCATGTGTAAGATTCTAAAAATATTTCGATAAACACATAAATTTCATTGCTATAGTTAATATCTCAGTCCTATGAATACATGCAGGTGATTAGAAAATATTTATTGGAGCTGGGAGCAGGGTAAATTAATGATTTTCTCCTGAGAAAAATTTTAATATTTTCCTTATTCCATGTTATGCAGTGATTGGATAAGCCTAGTTTATTGGTTGGCGGTTTTTAGTCGTGATATATTGAACATAATCTTATTTTTGGAGTTCAGTAGTACCTTTTTAATCGTTAGTGGTAGTTTGCTACGGGTTCCGGCCTGCCTGTGAAAAACCGGACGGCCAATAAGGTTGCTGATGTCTGATGAGGGAATGTCGCACTTCGCACAATAAATTGTTTCTTTTTTTTAAGTTTTTATTTTTAATAATGAAGAATATTGTTACATTAAGGCTTCCGTGGCGTAGTGGGCAGCGTGCTTGCTTCACAGTCAATAGGTCGTGGGCTCGATTCCCACTCCAGACAGTGGGATTGGTTTAGCACAAATTTTCAGTTGTTTCTACGATGAAAAATTATTCGAAATAAAATGGGCCAAACGATGTAAAAGTGAAACAGTTCCACTTCAAGAAGGCCTAGATACTCAGTAGATGGTTACTGTTCGCTTTCTATCAGTCAGTCTTCCATAACATCTGCAAATTAGCAGCCAGCAAAACTGAAAAACATACCAGCTTTTCCCCTCGTTACGGTCGTTCTCACTCCCATTCCCCTCCCTTCTAATCCCATTTCTTCCCTCTATGACTGTGTTTGTGCATTGCACATAAAGACCAAAATTACCAGGCCATTCTGTAAAAAAAAAACATGTCAGCTCTGCTTACTAATCATCTACCACTAAACACCGATGCAAATAAGTGCGTGCGTACGAACATAATAAGGAACATGTGCATGAACAAGCTGGGTATAGCCTAGTGGGTAGCGTGTTGGTCTACAATGTGAAGGTCGTGAGTTCAAATCCCGATCGGCGCATAATTCCAGCACGCTGCCTGCTTGGGTATATCTTGGTCACCTCAATCTACGAAAATCAAAAATTCGTAGATAGAGGGTTGGGCGACAGGCTAACATCTCTTCCACAATAAATAATGAAAAATGTTAAGGAACCTGAAGGACAGGAGGCCAAGGCCCGATTCGGGCTGTGGTACCATTGTAGAATCTGCATGAACGTTATGCGACTTGATCGAAATGTTCAAGGTCTCCAACAACAATTACACGGGTAATGTAGAGAAGCGCCCGACAGCGATCTTACGGCAAGAGAATGACTCGGACTAGAAAGAAATGGTTTATAGAACAACAACTACGCGTATAGATTCAGCCAGCAGGAATGGGAATGACAAGAGCGATATAAAAAGGCGAACTTTCTTGATGAACAGTCCAGTCTAGTTTGAGCGGTCGACGAGTCAGTCGATATTTAAAAAACGAAAGTGTTAAGATTGGCAAGATTAGTAATGTTATTTATTTTGTAATCTCAATTCTTATGACAAAAAAAATAAATTTGAAAGCTTCTTTCTCTGAAAACCAAACATCGATGAATAGTTTCGAAACCTTTCGGTGAAAAATGATTATCGGCCTGGAAAAAGTTCACCAATATTTCTCCTATCTATGAATACGTGAGAGTGTTGCCTTTTCTTTCTAACCAGTAGTAAACCAAATCGCGATCTCTCTATTGCACTCATTGGTGTATTATACATTTTACCTCATGATTGAATAACAAAATCAGTGAGTGCGAAAGAAATAGGAGCATGTTTGTAGCACTGAGCAGTAATTAATAAGTATTAATGAATGTTTCATTACCATCCATCGATGAAGGATATTGCCTAAATACGTATGAAGTTCCTATTACCGGTCAGCGAATTGAATTACAGTTGTTTCATTGAAGTATTGCTGTCAGGGTTTATTTTTCTGCAGATAAATGGTACTGATGAGTCGTATAAGATATTTCGATTCCTTTTGGTTTGTCTTCGATTCAAGCGGTGTATTGTTGTCGTCGATTGGAAGAATCAACCTACTCCTTATTCCATCAGCAGCGAATATCGAGTGAAACTTACGGTTCCTTCTTTCAGCTCTTCTAACAGATATCTTTCATTTCCCAAAGCAGACATAACTTCTTTCTTTTGTATCTGGATTCTAGCCTTCTTGATTCTCCCGTTGACGGCAAGTCAATTTCCACAAGAACCATGTCTCCGGCATTAAATTCTGTGGTTGGAAGATGTCTGCGATCTAACCTAGCCTTTGCCTGTGTTTGACTGTCGATAATGATGGCATTACTCAGCAAGCAATTTAACGAGCCCTCAAATAAGACAATCCTAAAACGAGCATGAAATGACAAAGACAAATAAACTGCATCAAGGTCTTAGGCAAACCAAACATTAGTGTAAAAAAGAAGGGTCACACGACTTCGATCTTGTTATATACATGCAGTTTTCATCTTACCATGTGCGTTAACAGTGCCAAAAATGATTTCGTGTCGATATCTCAAGACATTGCAAACGTCGGAAACGGTGGAAAACATTATGATTTAATGTTTGAGTGTGAGCGCATCCGTGAAAAGTTCAACGATATAAGAAACAGAATAGAAAAAGCATCTGCGATATTCTTTTATTTGGTACTAGCGATCGCCCGCGACTTTGTCCGCTTAGGAATCGCAATAATAACATTTTTTGAGAATGTATGTAGTTAGTAGTACATTATGTCGGATAAATAATCTGCTTAATTAAAATTCTAGTTCTTCAAAATATCGTTAATGTTTCATAAATAATATCGTTTATGAATCTTAAACGAAATTCGTTAATGAATTAGAATAAAAGTCATTAATGATACATTAACGATTCATTGATAACGAGTATATGCTTGCTTATATACCCATTTCTTGTAAGCGTTTTACAATTCGTTAAAAAGTGAACTCGAGGTGGGTTGCTTTTGCACGACAACGCACCTGTTCACCTCCGCCAATGGCTGCTCTTCAGAACTGTGACTACGGAATATTGAATCACTCCCTTATAGTCTAGATCTGACCCCTTCCGATTACTATTTGTTCTCAAAACTGCAGAAAGAACTTCGGGTAAGAAAATTTACCAACGATGAAGAGGTGAAGTGAAGGAATTAATAAACTTTGTGGAAGATGTAAAAAATGTATTAAGCATAAAAGAGAATATATTGAAAAGGAAAAATAATAACTTGTTTAATTTTACCCCTTTCCCTGTCATTCCGCGAAATTTTTGACCTCCCCTCCGTACAATACAGTGGAGGAAATAGCTATAAAGCCACCAATTTATTTACTTAGAAAAACCATCTCATTCGTTCTGCGAAGCAGAATTTTCGTTTACAGTTTCTGAAACATGTTTGCACTCGTTTCAGATAATGCGCCATATGACTCATTATAATAAACTGTAAAAGTTGAGAAAAAATTCAGTTTAGTGTCGTGATTCGGGAGAAATAGTAATGAAGCCAGTGCCGGATTTTTAGTTATTAGTGAGTAAAATTGTAGCATAAATTGTTTTACCATGTTAATTATTAAGTTTTAAAATAATTTCCGTAAAAATAACAATAAAAACCTTTATGCCTAGAGCACTGAAACTTTCAGAAAGAGAAAAAGCAAAAATTGAAGTACTGTCCAAACTGGGAATGTCAAACAGAAAAATTGCAGGTGCAATTGGAAGATCACGTTCCGTGGTAAATAGCTTCAATAAATTGGGTAGTCAATAAGGGCAAAAAAACATCCAGGACCAAAACTGAAGATAACTAAAAGGTTAAAAATGTGATAGTTCAAAAAGCGGCGAAGGAAAAACTGCGTCGAAAATTAAAAGTGAATTAGGTTTGTCTGTAACCACTAGACGTGTTCGCCAAATTCTACATGATTCACAATACCTTAAGTGGACAAAAAAATTGACTAAACCGAGACTAACTGAAAGGCATAAGCAAGCACGCTTAATGTTCGCTAGAAAATACATGTCATGGGAGGAGGAGTGGCGTAATGTAGCTTTTAGGGATGAAAATAAAATTTAATTTGGGCGGCCCAGACAGCTTCCAGTTTTATTGGCGTGACTTGAGAAAAGATAAGGAAGTTCGTTTAAGTAGGAATTTCGGTGAGGGTACAGTAATGACGTGGGTAGCATTTTGCTATAAGGGGAAAACCCTCATTTTGTAGCATTTCATCGAAGATGATCTCCAAAAACTACTCTCCTCGATGAAGTGTTAATTACCTTTTCCGAAGACCTTATGGAAGAACAATTCATCTTCCAACAGGATAATGCGTCAATCCATCGTTCGAGTGACACCACTGGCTGAAGGATCGGAACATTGAGGTTACGGAATGGCCCGCTTGCAGTCCCGACTTAAACCCGATCGAGAATCTGTGGGGGATTCTCTCGCGTCAAGTTTACGAGCAGGGTCGTCAATTCAACAACGTTTTTGAGTTAAAAGCAGCAATTCAAGAAGCATGGAACGCCATTTCCAACGAAACCCTTCAGGACTTGATAAATTCCATGCCGGACTGCATTTTTGCAGTCATTTCCAACAAAGGTGGCAGTACCAACTATTAAACTAAAAAAAATTACATTCAGACTAATACACATAAATTTAATTAGAATGACTTTATAACCATTTCCCTTAAAAGTGAACTGATTTTGATTGTTTTTCATTTATTGATTTTTATGGTGCATTTTTTTTTGTTTTTGAACGGAAATATATTTGTTACTGAAATATAAAATTAGTATACGACACAAGAGGTTTGAATTTTTTTTTTTCTTTAAAAGAGTTGATATGAAATTCTGACTGAAATATACAGTGGAAAAAATAGCTATAAAAGCTATTTTTTCCACTGTATATTATAATTATGCCCGATGAGTCCTTTTATCTTTACATTTATTTATTCTCAAATATAACCTTTTGCTTAAAACTCATCCCAGCAAACATAACGATTTGAGAAAGTGTCGATATCAAACCGAGACTACGAAATATTTATATATATTAATTTATAATTTCAGTACTGAAAACGAAGAAAAAGGAACACGGTTCTCGAACCGAAGCAACGGTTTGATATAAACTGACATAACGTTTCGATAACGAAATGAAGCAACGCTTCGATAACGAACTGATGACACAATCCGATATCGCAAGGAGATGGCGAACGTGTTTCGTTTTTCTCGTCTTCAATACTGAAATGGTCTTGATTTCGACTTCGAAATCGAAGCCTCAGTTTGAAATTGAAATTTTCTAATATCGATATATTCATGATATCAATTATTATTTGCATGTACTTCGATCCATTTAATTCCCAAAAAAAAAAAAAAAATATCTGAAAATGGAAACTGGGGTTAATAAAACGAAACGCAGATTAAAGAATAAGTTTTAATATATTGTTACATGCAGACCTGGCAGCCCCGCAACTCGATCTCTCTCGAATAGACAAGAATTATGTAGAACAGTATACCCAACTATGTAGAAAGCCACAATTAAAGATCTAGAGCTTTCCCGTATAGTTCACACATATACACCGAAGGAAGCTTCGAGAAAACTCATGAGTATGGAAAGAGTATAAAAGCACGAAAGCTTTCAGCGAGCGGGCCAGTCAGTCAGACCGCGACGGTAGTGAAAGCGATAGAAAAGCACGTGGCGGTATTGCCATATAGTGCGAGTTAAGCGGGAAATCAAATTACATTGCGAATAAATATATTATCACTTATTTCTAAACGAATTGTGTTTTTACTTAAAATCCCGGCGAACCCCTAGCTCGCAACAATATTAAAAATAATTATTATAAAAATTAAATCGTCATTACCTTTCATAGTACTGAATATCCGCAAGGATCTTGCCGATTTTTTATACTTGGTGCCTTAATACTTTTAATACACGTTTGAAAGTTGTCTGAGGACTGTCCATTCACTTAATATTGTTCGATATTTATATATTGTCAAGTATCAGGCAGAATACTTTACTTCTTAAAAGGGACTTTGTAGGAAAAAGGGACTATAAATGAAAAAGGAAGTTTACACGAAAGGTAATAAAATGTAAAAATGGATAAGTTTGGACGGAGACTTTTTACGATACTTGAACGTCTATTACAAAAGGATTGGAAATACTAGTTCGAGTTCGCATTACAATCGGACCGAGATCACTTTGCTATTTCGATGTATGTACTATATTCTCTGATGTGATTCAATGTTCACAATTTTTTTCGAAAATCTCGAAGCTAATTTGAATGTGTATGTATGGTAGGAGTGAGAGAATATGGAAAAAAAACAGGAAAAAAAAGATAGAAAAAAGAAAAAAGAAAAAAAGAGAAAAGAAAAAAAAATAAATAAAAGAAAAAAAAAAGAAAAAAGCGAGCTCCTATAAGCGGGTTACGCGGGTGTACCGACTAGCGCAACGCTGCATTCACATAATTACCTATGATACCCATGGGGTTGGGGGGGGGGCGAAGCCCAGCCGTCCGCAGAACCGAGGCGCGCAGCTCCGGGTTTTTTTATTCATTATTCCGAGATCTCCGAGGACTCAAGTCTTGGTTTGCTGGGATGCGTTTATTTCTGGTTTCGTTATCTGTCATCTCTCTCTCTCTCTCTCTATCCGATCCCGCCGGTATTGCCTGATTTTACACAAGCGATAATTTTCGAGAGAGACAAAGTCTTTAGTGAAAAGTTTCAAGCGATTTAGTTGAATTAAATAAGGTCTTGCGGTTAAATTAAAGTGAACTTGTTAAACTATTGTATTAGTTTTATTTTTATACTCTAGATGAAATCTGAGAGTATTATAAGTTTGCCACAAAGTTTGTAACGCCAAGAAATAAGGCTCGGAGAAAAAAATGAATGATACAGAAGTTCATATAATCACTCAAAAATCTCAAAACCGGATGTCCGTCCGTCCGTCCGTCTGTCCGTCTGTCTGTCCGTCCGTGTCCTCTCTAGCTTGAGAACGCGTTGAGCTAGAAAGTTCAAATTTTGTATACGTCGTTTTTAACAAAAAAGTAAGGTCAAGTTCGTGAACGAGCCAAATCGCTCCACTCCTTCTACCCCCTCCCATACAAAATGACACAATTTCGCAATCTGACAATAAACGGATTTCCTTGAAAAGTACAAATGACATTGATCTGATATTTGGAATGTAATACTTTTATGACGATTCCAATCTACTCTATAAAAATAATTTGTGTATTCCCCCTCCTTCCACCACCTCCCATACAAACTGCACTTTTTCATGAAATGCTCTAAACCAATTTACTCAGTGCGTATAATAGTAATCAAGCTGAAATTGTGTACAAAATATTTATTTAAAATTATTATTAAGACCAAAAAAAATGAGACGATTAGCTGTACCCCTTCTACCCCCTCCCATACAAAATGACACAATTTCGTAATTTCACAATAAACAGATTTGCTCGAAAAATATAAATGCTATTGATCTGAAATTTGGAATATATTACTTTTATGATGATATAAATCTACTGTACAAAAGTTATTTGAGTCCTCCCCTTCCTTCCACCACCTCCCATACAAACTGCACTTTTTCATGAAATGCTATAAGCCAATTTACTCAGTGCGTATAAAATTGACCGAGCTGAAATTGTGCACTAAATATTTATTTAGAATTATTAGTAAGACTAAAAAAAATTAGGCGATTAGCTTTACCCCTTCTACCCCCTCCCATACAAAATGACACAATTTCACAACTTTATAAAAAGTCGATTTTCATGAAAAGTATGGATACTACTGATCTGCAATTTAAGACATGTCAAAAGCAAGATATTTATAGTTATTTCTGAGAAGTCATTAAAAACTCGCCCCTCCTTCTATCACCTCCCATACAAACTGCACTACTTCACTACAACCAATACCCTAATTTTCTCAGTACCTATTAAATTTTTAAATCCTAAATTTTGTATAAAACATTTTGATAGCAACCTTACCGTCATGTGAAAAAATTAGTTCAATGTCGTCACCCCCTCTACCACTTCCCCTACAAAATTTCTTAAGATACAAAAATTTCTCTTTCATCTAGAGTATCGCACGATTGGGCTTAATGCCCAATCGTACTCCTGTTATGTTTTTATTTGAAATCCAGCGAACTCTTGCGCACTTCAATATGAATAATAATTTTTTCTTAAAGCCGTTGTTGGTAAATTTTTGTTTAGATGCTAGATCTTCCACCTAAAGTTGCAAGTGTAAAGCAAATAAACGGAATCTGTGACAAATGTCACTGCGACACACCGCCTGGTGAGAGAAAAACGTCATATATCTAAAAATTTATCATAAAGCGTGAATTCATAAATGAGATTATATTTTTTTTAGATATTTATTGCTCAGGTTCATTATTAGACAATGATGAGCAATATTTATAAATAATTGTGATTATCCATGGATCATCTCATTTTTTTCGAATTATAATGTTAACGCTATCAAGAAGGATAAATTACGGGCATACATATATGTTCCTATCTAAACAAGAAGATCTAAATCTCGCGTAATTAATGAACATCATAATCGACAGCACCATCATCAAAAGATATGATTTTCATCAAACCAAACAACACTCGTAGGACAAACAGACAAACAATTAACTTATTTGCACGTCATTAAGCCTGCCTGAATTTTCTTCAAAGCAATTTAAGTTTCAAGTGTTAATTAACGAGATTATAATAGCGTACGTGCCGCACGATACTCGTACGTAAGTATACGTAAGTGGGCTTTTAGCCGTCAATCCATTCGATTTGTTTTCATTGGCGCGAAACACATCGAGAGAATAATTCTGATTTAGCTTTTTTCCTCCGCATAACACATAGTATACTAGTATTACGCACAAGGGGAACCACCTTTTTCAGATAATACTCGGAATCTCGACATTCAAATCTGATAACTTCAGCTGATTTAGAACTGAACTAGCTAGAAGTAAATATGGAGTAGAAAATTGTTTATTATTTCCATTAATTCCAAGTGATTCGGCTCCAGCTAAGTAGAAGCCGCGTCCTTGCTCTAGAACTCTCGCATTAGAGAAGTTACAGTTCGGCGCACTAAGAAAGATCAATGGCAATGGGTTTTGATGACGGGTACAGAACTTCTAGTTTCGAAGACTGTTGCTTAATGCGATTAAGATGCTTGATGCCGAAAAAGACGTGCCAGGAATTGAATGAGATTTTTCGATGGCCGTTGGTGAGTCTCGAAGATGGCCTGAATTTTGTATTGAAAATTATGAAGGCGTCTTCGAAGGCTCATGTTGCTCTTTTACGTGATATTTATTCTTCAGTTATGTATAACTCTATGATATCATTAATTAAAACATTATAGAAACTATGACGATGAACAATCGAAACCTTACAACTTGACGCACTGCGGAAATTTCCGATATTTTTGAATGAAAAGTAGCAAGGTTGGAATTAGCATACGTGCATGTTTGATTAGTGCTAAATTGGCTTTGATTTTAATGAAATTGGTTTATAATTATATAGAAACATTATGTGCGTCTTTCCAGATAACTTTTCTTATAGCTTTGCATTTTCAAGCTATGTTGTGACTTATTCATTGCTATTCATGCCACAAAACTTTTAAATCCATTTGCTACAACCGAACAACAACAGGAATTTAATGCACTCAAAGGTTTATCTTTTTTAATCGCCAGAAGGATAGCCAAAACAATAAAATTCTTGTACATATTGCTATAGTTTTACTTTATTATTCTAATAATAAAGTATTGTGATCGACACAGAAAAAAAAATTTGCTGCCCTGAAATTTTTATACTCTAGATGAAATCTGAGAGTATTATAAGTTTGCTCTAAAGTTTGTAACGCCAAGAAATAAGGCTCGGAGAAAAAAATGAATGATACAGAAGATAATATTATCACTCAAAAATCTCAAAACCGGATGTCCGTCCGTCCGTCTGTCCGTCCGTCCGTTCGCTCTCTAGCTTGAGAACGCGTTGAGCTAGAAAGCTCAAATTTTGTACACATCGTTTTTGACAAAAAAGTAAGGTCAAGTTCGTGAACAGGCCAAATCGCTCCACCCCTTCTACCCCCTCCCATACAAAATGACACAATCGCGCAATTTGACAATAAACGGATTCAAAGCTATTGGTCTGAAATTTTGAATATGTTATTTTTATGATAATATCAACCTACCGTAAAAAAATTATGCGTGTCCTCCTCCTCCTTTTACCACCTCCCATACAACAACTGTACTTGTTATGAATTACTCTAAGCCAATTTACTCAGTGCGTATACAATTTAGCGGGCTGAAATTGTGCACCAAATATTTATTTAAAATTATAAGTAAGGCAAAAAAAAATTACACGATTAGCTTCACCCTTTCTACCCCCTCCCATATAAAATGACACAATTTCGCAATTTGATATTAAATGGATTTACTCGAAAAGTATAAAAGCTATTAATCTGAATTTTGGGAAATATTACTTCTATAATAATTTTAATCTACAGTAGAAAAATTATTTGCGTCCTCTCTGTCCTTCCACCCCCTCCCATACAAACTACACTTTTTCATGAAATGCTCTAAGACCATTTTCTCAGAACATATAACATTTATTGAGCTCATATTTTGTAATAAATACTTAATTAGTATTATAACTAAGACCAGAAAAAATATTTGATTAGCTTCACTGCTTCTACCCCCTCCCATACAATATGACACAGTTTCACAACTTTACAAAAAATCGATTTTCCTGAAAAGTATGAATGGTACTAGTCTGAAATTTAGGGGATGTCAATTTTATAATATTCCTAGTTATTTCTGAAAAAATCACTAGAATTCCCCCACTTTTTCTACCACCTCCCATACAAATTGCACATTTTCACTAAATCTAACTCATTAATTTTCTCAGTTCGCATTCAATTTTTGGAGTAAGCATTATGTATAAAAAATTTTTGTAGCTACTTTAGCATGATGGGGAAAAAATTAGTTCAATGTTATCATCCCTTCTAACACTTTCCATACAAAATTTCTTGGGATCACCAAAAATTCTATTTCATCTAGAGTATCGTAAGATTGCGCTTTACGCGCAATCGTAGCTCTGTTATGTTTTTTTTTTTCGTTTTGCACGTTGGGTTGAATGATCGCACATGCCTTACTTAAATATGATTATAATGCATGTTCGATCATTCACCCAACTCAATGGAAATTATTATAATTCTTAATGCTAAGTGCGAGGTCCGACCATAGATTGTATGGCTCTATAACCTCTGTTCAGCTTCTGAACAGTTCTAAGACAAACTATCAACTTTACATCAGTCCTTCTACCCATACAAATTTCACGAAATTTCAGTTACATTATTTTTCTTTGAAACTGTAAAAGCTATCGACTTGAAAATTTGAGCAAAGTATAACAATACAAATATCGTTAACGTTGAAAAATTTCGATTTGATCCGTATCCTCCTTCTTCCCCCTCCCATACAAATGCATAATTTAATAATATCGGTATATCGATTCCCATTAAAACTAGAAAAAGCTGAAACATAAAATTTTACCTGAACTTGTACCTTAATAATTGTAATAAATGGAAAAAAAAGTATCAACTTCGCTTCACCCCTTCTACCCCTCCCATACAAATATCTATACAGTCAAACTTCCATAAGTCGAACGTCTATAACTCGAATTTTCTATAACTCGCACTAAATCAGGTGTCAATAGTATTTAGAGAGCAAATTGTATAAAATGTCACTTCCCTAAGTCGAACTTCCATAACTCGCATTTCTCCATAAGTCGAGTAAAAAAAATGGCACGCGTATTCAATAAGTCGAATAATTCGGGGAGATGAGAAAATTTTTGTTTCTTTTTTTAGGGGAATTCCTCATTTTCTCACATCAAAGTAAGTGGTTTGTTGTTTTCGGTTTTTATAGTTCGGGGAAGAAGTCCCTATTTATAAAGAAATTTTTTATGAGGTTGCCGCTTGGTGCACATTTCAGTTGCGCTTGTAAGTGAACACGAGTTCAGTTTACGTACTAGGTAGATTAACACAAAATCGGTTTTTCCAGTGGCGTGGCGTCCATTGATGCAAGGGAAGCATTGCTTCTCTTACATTTTGCCTTTTATGGACTTTAGAAATATTAAATTCAAATTAGAACGAATATGTAACATTATTTAAAAAAAAAGTTCTAGAAAAAAGAGTGCATTATTTTCATCACACACTGTAAGTTCGTACGTTCAAAGCCTTTCGCTGGAAAAAATCGGTTTCCAAAGTTCGGTGCGATGTAATTTGAAAAACACTTATACTAGACCGCCAGCCAATACGAGCAAAATTTTCGCGCACGACGAGTGCAAATTCTACGTTAATAGGAAGGAGAGATGCATTGCATTAAATTGCTTCCACCTTCTATCTCATTGGTTTCAGTCGCATATACGAGAGAACTATATCGCCAACCAATGCGAGCAAAATTTCCGATTGCTGCGTGCGCAAGTTCGACTTTCATAGGAAGGGGAGATGCGTCTTAGTAACAAATATTTACTACCACTTGAATGTGGCAAACACGGCCCATGGATCATATGGCATGTTTGACGATCGGTTAGATAAATAACTTCCTTGATCATATTTTCAGTGTTATTATTGTTTATAATAACTGTTTTTAGTGCTAATGAAAATAATTGAATTAGTTTTGTAAAGTAAAGTGAGGTAGAGTGAATAGAGCAGTAGATAAAAGCGATTCGTTCCGTTTTTGTTGAGACAATTTACAATTAAGAAATTCTGATTTATGGGACTTATTTTTATGTTCTACTTTTCAATAAATTTCTTGCATTGTTGTTCGAAGAATTTCACTTCAATAATTTCTACTCTAACGACATAAATTTGTTATCAAAGCTCTGTAAAAAAATCTCCAAAGCTTAAAATTCTGTTGAATGAAAATGCTGGAGTTTTGATGTTCCAGTCTCGCAAAATAGACCCCACGCCTGTTCTTCAGAAATTTTTTTTGGGTACTTTTTCCGTCGATAAATAGGAGGATACGTTCGAAATTAGTTCTGATCAAGATTTGAAACGAAAATCTATCCAAAAAAAAATTTTTTTAATTATTTTCTTCACAAGAACCTAAAAGAGAGTTTCACTCAATTTTATAAATTTATATGCCTCATTTCAACATTACCGATAACTAGTGCATCCGCAGAAATGCCTAAAAAGAAACCTTTGTCCGAAACTACAAAAGCGGTCAACGACTTAGCGAATTAGCCGTAATGTCGATCGAAAAGGTAACCCTAAGATCCTATCTATGCGAGCAAAACTATTAAAAGGATGCAATAGATGATTTTGGGTTAAAAAATAGTCGGACAGATTTAATTTATAAATGAGTAAAAAATGTTGTCATATTTTTTGCTTCATGTGATATTTAAATATATTTATTATTAATGTAACATTTAGTGCTTTAATTTATTTATGTAATTAATTTTTTAATTTATTGCATTATATGGACTTTTCGTTAATTTTATTGTTGAATCATGTTTTTATGGTTTTATTATTTTTGTTTATTGACGGATTGTTTTAATTTATTGTTGAATTATTTTATATGTTGTAGAGTAAACGGACTAAATTATATACATATAATACCTAGTTTTTAATTTAAGGAAAATGCGTTAATTTCGATTTGCTTTTGTATATAGATTTTTTTCATTGTCGTTATGGTTTGTTTTGCTTATTGCTGATGGATAGTCTACCAATAATTAATACAAATATATGAACAAAATGGATTAAAAAAAAAAATATTGTAATTATGTATTGAGGTAGCATGAGAATCTAAATGCTGAAACAAACGACAGTATACCTACCCTCATGTTCCCGCTCGTGACTCCTGGGTACTCCCAATATTTATATTGTCCAGCAGCTGATGAGAGAAGTTTTAGTAATATTTATAATATACTGATTAAGCGTAATAAACCAATATATTTAAAACATAATTGCTTCCCTTAGATATAAGGTCACGCCACGCCACTGGGTTTTTCATGGCGTCGAAACGTGTTCTAAAAAGTTTGTCAATTGACGGAAAGTATAAATTAATTCAAGAAATAGAAAGTGGATTAAAGAGAAAGTATGTAGCTTTTAAATACGGTGTTCCGGCGAGTACAGTTTCAACGATTTTAAAAAATAAGAACAAAATTATCGCATCAGTTGTATCTGGTGCTGGATGCAGCAAAAGAATTAAAAATCTACTATTCAAAAATGTCAAAAATGCAGTTTTCGATTGGTTTAAAGAAGCAAGAAACCAAAACATGCCCATATCTGGAGGAATTTTATAGGTGAAGGCATTGGAATTTGCGAAGCGGTTTGGAGAAAACGATTTCAAAGCAAGCACTGGTTGGCTTGATAAATGGAAGTAAAGGTATGGACAAATATTTAACTATCAAAAGGTTATCGAAATTGTGTGTCATACGTATGTATGTTGAATTGTAGGCATGGTGTGTGTCATAAAAAGGCATGCGGTGAAAGCAGTGATGTTCGTGACGAGGACTACGATAAATGGAAAACTGACGTTTTGCCCCATCTATTAAAAAAGTATAATGAACATTTTCAATGCAGACGAGACAGGACTGTTCTTCAAATGCTTACCAGATAAGACACTGACTTTCAAGGGCGATAAATGAGGCAAAAATAGCAAGCAGCGAGTTACATTATTGTTGGCAGCAAATATGGATGGAACAGAAAAATTTAAAATTCTCTTAATTGGCAGAAGTAGCAAGCCTCGTTGCTTTCGTGGGGTTAAGTCGCTACCCGTTGATTATAAATCAAACTACAGGGCGTGGATGACCGGAAAACTTTTTGAAGAATAGATTTGCAAATTAGATAACAATTTTTACGCGCTGGACGAAAAGTCTTATTATTCATTGATAATTGTCCTGCCCATCCAAAAGACTTACAAAGAAAAATGAAATCTTTTGAATTGGCTTTTTTTCCACCAACTATGACCTCCAAATTGCAACCGCTTCACCAGGGAGTAATTCAAAATTTAAAGTGTCACTATCGATGCAGAATCTTAAAAGAAGCATTAAAGCGTTTGGAGACAAAGAACAAACATGATATTACACTTCTGGATTGCATTAACCACATAAAAAAAGCATGTGATATTGACATCAAAAATCAAACGATTGCGAATTGCTTTAAAAAGCTGAATTTGGTCAGCATTCTACATGGGATTAAGAGGATAACATACCTTTAATTTTCTTAAATAATATTGATCAGGAAAGGAGCTTGATACAAACTGAAACGAAGCATGGATAACGTTGAATAATATAACTTCCAATGCTACTCTTGATGATTATGTCGAGATGGACAATGAAATTTGTACAGAAGGTTTTCTTACACATGATGACATTATTGAGAATTATAATTCTGAATCAGTGACTCAGACTTTAATTGCAGTAAAGTGATGACGAGAGTTCCGAAGAAAAAATTATTCGACAGCCTTGTACGAATGATGTTGCGGATTCCTTGAGAAATTTGAATCTATATTTACAAACGAATGAAAACGCAACTGATGAACACTAAAAGGCTTTAAATAAACTGGAATATCTTTTTATTGAAAATAATAAAACAAAAGGAAATTTTCAGCCACAAATTACTAATTATTTTAACCCGCTGTAACTATGTAGTTTGTATTACTTAATATGGAGTAAATAAAAATGTGAATCGAATATACATATGTAGTAATTGTAGTGTCTTTTAATAAATCCGCTGGTTTTGATAAACTGTTCTATAACTCGAAGTCTCTATAAGTCGAACTATTTTTGTAGAGAATTGTGATTCGAGTTATGGAAGTTTGACTGTATTATAAATTTAAAAAAAAAACTTATCAGAGCAATCGACTTTAAAATTGGAACAAAACATGGTGATAAATATGTCGATAAGTAGTTTCGAAACCTCCCAGTTCCTCTGATACCTTCCACACAAATGCCCAATTTGACGAAAACAATGTAAAATTTCTTTGAATATTACGAAACCTGCAAACTTTAAATTTGGCACGAAACATTTTGCATACCATATTTGATGTTGTATACCAAAATTACAGATCTCCTCGCTCTGCTTCGACACCTCCCATACAAAAGTCATTATTCCAAAGAACTTGAGGTGATATATTTTCGGTTTTGTTTTCCATATTGTTGTTGTTGTTGGAGACCTTCAACATTCCGATCGAGTCGCATAGCATTCAGGATCGGTATTTGGTCGCAGGTGTTTCTTATTTCCTAGCATAGCGTTCATACGCGGGCACTTATTTGACCCGTATTCAGTGGTAGATAATTAGGAAGTAAGTAGAGCTGACATGCAACAATAGTTACTGATCTGTGAATAGCCGGTTTTTTAGTAACTACTCTCAGATAGTCAAATCAAAACAGATGTAAAAGGCTTTAAGGAATTGCAATAAGAATAAAATATACGAAATTTGTTAGATCGCATTCGAAAGATTCATTCTATGTTCAATTTTTAGATGGCCGGAATAAGATCTGAATTGTACACAATTTCTCAAAAATAAAATCCTCCTTAAATTGAATATGAATATTTCGAGAAAATTCTATTCAAATGAAATTTCACTAATTACTATAGCAATTTCAATAAAATATTTCTTTTTGTTTCTTAGAGAATAATATTTCACAATAATTGATTTTTACGACTCAATATAGCTCGGCTGAAACGTTTTAATGAAATTTTAACGCTTTTACGTAATAAATTCGACTAATTTTCCGGTCTGATATATAACATATGTGCACGTCTCTAAACCGAACTAATTCATTTTGAATTGCAAATTTACATGGACATTATAGACGTAAATTCGAATTAGCTTTTATAATCGTCTTAGTCTTTTGACGACCCAATTTTATGGATTTCTTTAATGACATTTCGCAAAAATTGCAATGTAATTGCACAATTCCATATTGTTTTGTTGTTCTTTTTCCGAAAAATTCAAATTTATAGTATGGAACGCGATAATTTAAATTTTTCCTGCAATAAAGAGAATAATATATCACTTGTACTTTAGCAATAAAATAAAGAATTTGTTCGTTCTACATTTTAACCATACAGATACTTGAGCTTACTTCACTTAAACTCAAGGATACATGTGTTACTAAAACTTTATCGGGCAGGAAGTTCTGCAAACTAGAACGTGATTTAGGAATTTATTTACTGCAAACTGAATTCAATTTGTAGATTGGATTCCAGAGATAGTTAGAAGGTTTTGCAAAGGGTATTCGAGGTGTACTCGCATGTATATTTAACCGAACCAGTTTTATATTTTCCTATTTTTCATAGTTTATTGCAACAAAATTTTAAAAAATTTGTTTCATTTTTGATCCGATTCCTATGTTTTAAGATGTGTGTAAGATACGCGTTGATTAGAAGACAGAAAAAGATTGATGACCAGAATGAAGAGGTGTTGAGATGAGAACAGATTGGGCCATAGGTTGTGTAAACAATGTTGGCAATTCTTTGGCACTAAACCAAAATGCTCACTTTGAAAATAATTCGACGGTTTATTAATGACGATATAAACTTGAATAGGTAATTCACAAGTTGTGGGTGGATTGATGTAAAAGTTGAATAGATTGATCCGTGGCGCTTTATTTAGATAACCCAATTTCATTTTTAATCAACCTGTTAAAAATAAAAATTTAGACAAGCAAGAGCACTCGTCATCTATAAAAAATTAACCGTGGTTAATTATGATTTAGATGTAGCCGAGAATGTACTGTGTTATTCAATTGAAAAGCACGATTTCCAAATTACACACTGTTATGCTTTATTAAACGTGGCGTTTTGGTATCTGCTGAGACATTAATCAAACTGATCGATACACGAAGTCTTGATCTGAGAAAAAATTCACCAAACCATATTATATTTGCTCTAACGTTCGTAATGCCAAGAAATACTGCTCGCACTTAATCGCCAAGGGCACAAAAATATGTTTTCTCATTTATCGTCATCAATGGCGCAACAGCCCAAATCGGGCCTTGGCCTCCTGAAGTCGTCGCCTCCAATCGTCTCGATCCAAAGACCGCGTCCTCCAGCTGTTAATTATACTCTAGATGAAATCTGAGAGTATATTGTGTTGGCCTTACCGTTTGTAACGCTAAGAAATAATGCTCGCACAGAGCCGCCAAGGGTACAGAAATATTTGTTGTCGCTCAAAAACTTCGATTCCGAGTTGCTGTCTGTCCGTCTGTCTACAGCATAACTCTCGAACGCTTTGAGCTATCGTGCTGAAATTTGTTGTGTGTCATTTTTAGCAAAAAAGAAACTTTAAGTTCGTGAACGGGTCACATCCCCCCACTCCTTCTACCCCCTCCCATACAAATTTCACGAAATTCTGAATTTTTCAGAAATTGATTTTTCTTTGAAACTATTTAAGCTATCGATTTAAAATTTGGGTCAAAGTATTATGATATAGATGTCATTAATATGACGGAATATTGATGCGATCCCGTCACTCCTTCTACCCCCTCCCATACAAATGCATAATTTTGAAAAATGCAGTTTTTCGATTTTCATTGAAACTAGCAAAGGTATAAAAACGAATTTTTGCCAGAATTAATTTTATTATAATTCCAATCAGAATTGAAAAAATTATCAACTTCACCTTACTCCTTCTACCCTCTCCCACACAAATTTCACGAAATTTTGAAATTTAAAATAAATTATTTTTCTTCGAAACTGTTAAAGCTATCAACTTAATATTTTGCATAAAGTATAAAAATAGAAATATCAATAACGAGAAAAAAATGTGTTTTGATCCGTACACTCCTTCTACCCCCTCCCATACAAATGTATAATTTTTGTTAAGTGCATTATATCGATTTTCATTAAAACTAGAAAAAGTATAAACTTAAAATTTTGCCAGAATTTGTTTTTTAATAATTGCAATAAATGCTAAAAAAAATTATCAGCTCCTCTTCACTCCTTCTACCCCCTCCCATACAAATATCTGTATTATAAATTCAAGAAAAGCATTTCTCCTTCGAATATATTAGAACTAACGAATTTGAAATTGAATCAAAGCGTGGTGACAAGGATGATGATAAGCAGTTTCAAAATCATCTTAAACGCTCCACTTCCTTTGCCATCTCCCATACAAATGCCTCAATTTCAGGAAAACTATGTCCAATTGAAAATAATGAAAGCTACAAATCTTAAATTCAGCACGAAATATTTTGCATACCACATTAGGTGTCATATCCAAAAAACCTTCCTCCTCTCCTTCTACCACCTCCCATACAAAAGTAATTTCTGTACCCTTAGCGGCTCTGTGCGAGCATTATTTCTTAGCATTACAAACGGTAAGGCAAACACAATATACTCTCAGATTTCATCTAGAGTATAAAAATGTATGAAGGTAGATTTTGAAAAGTTTAGAGAATATGCTGCAAAATTTTAATTTTCAACGATTTCCGATAAATTTTTACGTAGGGCTATTAAGATTAAATTTCAGCAGCTATTAAGATTAAATTTCCAACGGCATATGTATGTCAATGACATGCTAATTCAATTAGGAGTTATGAGCAAAAAAGCTGGTGGCTAACCTACAAAGAATTCCCCTACGACTACTTCCTTATTTCCGGATTTTCATACATTTTCTGACCCACCTCCATCCGTATATAAACCATTTAGAGTGATTCGGAACTGGATCCTATTTAACAACAACCATTTTTTTCTTTACGCCACCGCGTATAACTTAGGGTGTCACCCTTTAATTTAACCCACAGTTATGTCGGTATAACAAATGGAATGGAGGTGGAGAGAGACGAAAATGACGGTGGACATTGTTCTTGAAACACCGCAGGTTGTACATGTTGGGAAACAAACTACCTGGCAAATAGAACCAAAGTCTTGACGTTCGGCAAGTGAATGACTGCCTATATTTCACTGAAGAAGGCAAAGATTTGATCATGTAGACGTGTGCGCGTTTAGCTTGGCGAGTATTCCGGGGAAAAGTATACAGTGGAGGAATGAGTGCGCTTAGTTCCGCACTACATTTACCATGGAAGTAGTCATAGCAAAAGCTAAGTACTCCGATAATTCTGGGGATGCTCGACAGAATCTATAGAAGACGTGATGATTTCGTCCCCAATTAGTCAGAACGCATGTTTTTGAGTACGATCGAGCAACGCGAGGTGTGTTTTGGGTGCCCCAGCCCAAAACTTGCGAGTTGTGCTCTAAACGTAGTCTAAAGTGAACCTTATAAATGCGTGCTATGTCGATGTCTTCGCAGGGGGGGTATTTGTAGGATAAGGTTTTACCAATTCATGCAAGTATCTTTGGAGACTCTTAGCGATTCCACGGACATGAGCTAAACATCTCCCTGTGGGATGGGGCAGTAAAATACACCCACAGCCAGTCCTGCTTGCCCTAAGAATGGCAAATGGACACTCACTGGATCATGGGTTTATTACCCGTGACCTTACCTAACCTAACTGATACGAGAAATGAGAACAGCACCTTGGATAAGGACGGATTCTACGGTAACGACTTTTGGAATTAGAAAACGGACTATGAATGGCTTCTGGAACGTTTGAAAATTGAATGTTGGTGGAAGAGCTGGGGTCACCCGGTCAATGCACCGATAATCAGCGATCAACCGTGAATTGGAGCACTATAACATCCAATTCTTGGGCTTGGGCGAGATGTTCAGGATCAGGAAAAAATGAACCCCGAGTGGAAACACCATTTTGTACGTTGCTCCTGAGAGTGAAACCAAAAATGGCGTTGCGGTCGTCCTTACACCTAGCTGGGAACCAATCTCGAATAGGATTATCGTCGTCTGGCTCAGGACCAGTGTCACATGGGACTAGGTCGGCGATCGGAAAAAAAGCCAAGGCAATCATCTCTCAGCCCGATGTCAACCAAAGAATTCCAGAGGAGACGCAACTACCGGTATGTTTATATACAGCTTAAGAAGGCTGTTAGACCCGACAAAAGAAAGGCCTGTGAAGATTTGGCCAAAAAGGCAGAATCTGCGACTTATCTTGGGGACTATTGAAAATTATGAAACAGTTGGCGAACAGGAATTTCACCGCCGACCACCTGGTGGGAGATATCGATATTTCATTTACATGGTGAAAACTGTATATTAGGATAAGTTTCCGCCGTTTGACAAAAGATAGCCCCACCAGAAGGTTATGTTGAAATTTTCAGATGTAAAACGTAATATCGTAATTTTGGATATCTGGTAACAACATAACCTTGAAGTATTTGTGACTCCGTATCAGCATCACATAATTTTGTTCGTGTGAAAATGTCAAGTTTTGTCAAGTTAAGCGTCATTTGCAGGAACTTTTGATTTACCTCTTTAATTTGAAGAAATCTGCAGTTGAGGCGCATCGATTATTTGTAGAAGCATATGGTTAGACTGCTTTAGGTGAGAGAAGTTGTCGTGAGTGGTTTCAAAAGTTTAAAAACAGTTAGTTTGACGTGGAAGACAAAGAACGTAATGAAAGGCCGAAAGTGTACGAAGACACGGAATTGGAATCATTATTGGAAGAACATTCGTGCCAAACGTAAGAAGAACTTGCTCTTACATTAGAAGTGACTAAACAAGCAATTTCGCATTGTTTAAAATCGTTCCAAATGCAAGGAAATTGGATTCCATATGAACTGAAGCCGAGAGACGTTGAACGCCGATTTCGCATGTGTAGAATGCTCCTTCTACAATAGCACTATAGCCCAAATCGGGCCTTGGCCTCCTGACCTTCAGGTTCCTTAACGTTTTTTATTATTTATTATGAAAGGGATGTTAGACCTTCGCACAACCCTCCACGAATTTTTCATTTTCATAGATTGAGGTGACCGCGGTATACCCAAGTAGGCAGTATGCTGGAATTATGCGTCGACCGGGATTTGAGCTCACGACATTCCCATTGTAGGCCAACATGCTGCTCACTATACTACACTCTAGTGAAATGATGCTTGCCAGGTATAAAAAAGGATTTTTTTCCCATCGTATAGTCAGTGGTGGTGAAAAATGGATTCATTACGATAACCCAAAGAAGAGCAAATGGGGACCACCTGGCCATGCTTCAACATCGATAGCCAAACCGAATATTCATAAGAAAAAAAACTCATGCTGTATATTTGGTGGGATCAGCTCGGTTACTAGAGCTCTCTACCGAACACAATTAATAAGATTGAGCCGAGCACTCAAGGGAAAACGCGCCCATTACTACTCCAGACACGACCAAATTTTTCTCCTACATGATAATGCTCGTCCGCCTGTTGCGGCGCCGATTAAAACCTATTTGGAAACACTTAATTGGGAAGTTCTTTCACAACACATTCCTAATTTTTGATTATTAACAGCGAAAACTTATTTGCACTCCTAATACAAGATTATAAATCTTTTATAAGTACAGAAACTTGTGGTGGAAATTCGAAGTTAATAAAAGTTAAATTAATTAAATTATAACAAAATACAATGAAAGAAAAGATTTCCGGATTTTACATTGTTACCCTTGATTATTCGTGACGTTTCGGTCTCTCCTGAGACCTTTTTCAAATTGTTTTATAAAGGTCTCAGCAGAGACCGAAACGTCACGAGTAATAAAGCGTAACTGTGTAGAAATCGAAAATCTTTTCTCTCAATTCGAAACGCACTGTGAAGACATATACGAAACCATTAAATACAATGAGCTATATATAAAAAGAGGAATAATAAAAGAAAACCATTTATATTATATTACTATTAAGCTTTAAAAACAATGAAGCATAAAATAAAGAAGAAAATAATAAGATAATTAAAAAAAAAATACAAATACATTAATAATAATAGATAGGGTTCGCAATTATTAATTAATTAAGAAAAGAAAACGTTAAGAAGGTATTAAGAAAATATTAAGAAAACGTCAAAAGTTTGTTTATAAGAAAACTCAAAAGAAACAGATTGATACACCAAAATTAAAAAAGCTTGTGATTGATTTCAGACAGGTGTAAAAGCTAAACAATTAAAAATATTTATTAATTTCTCGACAATTTTTCGTACATTCAGAACTTTTCAATAACTTCACAAAAAAAAACTCAAGGTCAGATAAGTAAAAATCTTGTTGTAATTAACGAAAGTATTGCATTCACATATGTAAACGAACAGACTACATATTCGAGAATTTACTACACATTTGCAATTTCAGGTGTTTTGAACGGAAGCATCATAAAGTACTGTGCGGTCAACACATTTTGTTTTCGTTTCCCAGTTGAATACTGATGCGAATAATTAAATGTTGATTTTCTAGGCTTCGGTATACATAGTCTATTAAAAGTAACGTAGGTCAAGTGTAGGAACGAAAATAACATCAAATTCCAAAGCACTTCCGATGGTTAAGACCACCTTATTGCTACCTTATTGCTACCTTAGATTGCTAATTTTAATGTTACTGAATTGACAAACAATTTTACTTTAATATTCTAATAGTATATAATACATATGGAGTGCTTTGCGTAGGATAGGTATTCCAGCTAAGGTCATAGCTATGATTAAAGAATCCTACGAAGATGCAAGGTGTCGCGTCTTGCATAGAGGAGAGCTGTCCGAGAGCTTCCCTGTGCGAACGGATGTCAGACAAGGCTGCATATTATCACCAGCCCTGTTTCTGGTGATAATAAATGACATCTTGAAAGCTGCACTGGAAGGTGGGGAAGGTAAAGGTCTTCAATGGAGACTATTTAACATCTTAAGTCACCTTGATTATGCTGATGACGTGTGTTTGCTTGCACATAACCGTTCGGACTTAGAGTCAAATGTTCGCTCGTTGCATTCTAAATGCAAAGAGGCGGGGCTAAAAATAAATGGTCGTAAAACCAAGTACATGCACATGGGTTCAATCGCAAGTACACCGATTGTTCTTAACGGACAGGATGTGGAAGAAGTGCAAGATTTTTACTATCTGGGAAGCATTGTCAGCATGGACGGCGGAGCCGAAAGGGATGTTGGGGCTCGGCTAAATAAAGCTCGTCAGGCTTTCGGTATCCTTTCCTCTTTCTGGAGGTTAAGAGAGATCTCCCTTCGCACGCAGCTGCGAGTTTTTGACGCATGCGTCAAATCTGTGTTGTTATATGGTTGTACTACGTGGAAAGTGACTGTTCGACTTATCAAGAAACTACAGACTTTCGGCCAGAAGTGATCTCCAACGACGAACTTTGGAGTATAACTGGCCATACTAAAATAGGTATTGAGATTCAAAGGCAGAAGTGGCAGTGGATCGGTTATACTTTGAAGAAACCAGAGCGAAACATCGCCAAATAGGCTCTGGAATATAATCCTCAAGGAAGACGTCGGGTTGGTCGACCATGAGCAGGAGGCCTAGAGGAATAAACAAGTCCTGGCAAGAGATTAAGGCCGATGCTCAGGATCGCGCCTTGTGGAAGAGAGTTGTTTCTGTCATATGCCCCCTATAGGGGGTCTTAACGGGAATTTAATTGATTAATTCGAATAGTAAAGTAATGCAAGTGACACCAAAAAAAATGTTTACCCTGAAATTTGGTTTTTCGCGTTTCATGACTGAATTAGCCTAAAAATGCAAAAACAAAAAGTCGATTTTCTTGAAAAGTATGAATGCTACTGATTTGCAATTTAAAACATGTTAATTGAGTGATGGATGTTTGTAGTTATTCTGAAGAGTCAATAAGAACTTTCCACTCCTTCCACCACCTTCCATACACACTGCACTAATTTTCTCAGTACCTATTAAATTTTTGAATTCTAAATTTTGTATAAAACATTTTGATAGCAACTCTAGCGTGAAAATAAGCTGCCAATAAGTCAGGCGAAACTTTATTATTTTTGGGACAAGTTGGGGATGCATAGAAAGTCAATATGCAGGTTAGAGTGGTTTGGGAGACTAAGTGAAAGAGAATTCTTGGGCAGGGCTGTTATTAATTTAACAATATTTCATTCGTTTATGAAAGTTTGGGTTTTTATGAGGGGAGCGGGAGGGGTGATAGTAAGGGTGGGTGGATGTTAATAGCTTCTTAATTGATTGCTTGAATCATGACCAATATTCTCTGTATAGAATGTGTTTCATAAACGAAGCTGCATAGAATTTTCATAAAATTCGGTGTATTCTACAATCACGAAACCGAACACTTGTATGGGAGGGGGGTAGAGCGGGTAAAGAAATCGTAAAATTTGTGATGCAATTTTATTTCATTTCTCTTGTAAGGTGCTCGTACAAAATTTCAATTTCGTAGCTTTTAATTTGTTTGTTATAAGTTGATTTAATTAAATTGGTCGAAGTCATTCTTTTGTATGGGTGGTGGTAGGAGGGCATGCGCGATTTCAAAACTTTTGAGGCAGTTTTGCTTCAACTATTTTTAGGAGTTCTTATGCAAAATTTTAAATTGATAGCTTTTAATAGTTAGGTGATAATTGATTTCTTGAAAATGGTCGAAAAAATAATTTTGTATGGGAGGGGATAGAAGTTTTAAAGGTATTCGACCAGTTAATATTTCTTATATTTAGACTGGGGCGGTCGGTTTATAACAATTGTGAAACAAATTATTATTTTTTTTATGTATATCATATAGATGTATCCAAATGCAAAATTTAAACTTTGTTTCTTTCAACAGAGCCCTAAAAATATTACTCAAAGTTTTGGCCATTTCTGCTTACTACCTCCCTCCTGTTACACCTCCCAACTCAAAATTTTTATCAAAATTAATAATTTTTTAAATCTACAATCTGACAAATTTTCAATTTAACATCTGTACTCAATTTTCAATATACGTTTTAAGTTTGAATTACATAGCTTAAGAGATAGTTGAGATATTCATTTTTAAGTGTTTTTTTTTTAACCCCCCCTGATCCTCCCCCTTGCAGTAATTAGCCTTTCTCCAAGTTGATTCTGGTGGAGCTATATGCCGCCTTAATGGTCCCAAAATATAAGTTTTTCATGATAAGTAATTTGGAAGATATAATCATTTGAAAAAACAATTCGGCCGACAATTTGTTTTTAGCCCCCCTTTTCGGACGCCAATGGATAAGAAAATTAAATTATTTCTGTAGTTTGTCTCCTAACCCTCTCTATATCTGTGCTGATTTTCAGCTTCCTATCTGTCTTCCTGGTGGAAATATTAGCAAGTGTAGTTTTTGACTCTTTCTTCCCTTCTCCCGCCTCCCCTTTCCACCTGACACTCCACAAAATTTAGAAATTGGAGCTCACTTACCCAATCAGCAATCTGCTCAAAAACGAACATTCTACCTTGAACGGTCTCGGAGATATAAGTACGGCGTACGGAGGGACGGATTTTTTTTTTGCATTTTTAGGCTAATTTAGTCATGAAACGCGAAAAACAAAATTTCAGGGTAGCAAATTTTTTTTTTTCTGTGTCGATCATAATACTTTATTATTAGAATAATAAAGTAAAATTAGTTCAATCCCATAATTCCTCCTACCACTCCCCATAGAAAATTTCTAAGAATCAAATTTCTCTTTCATCTAGAGTGTCGCATGATTGAGCTTTACGTAATATTTCTAGCTTCTGACTTAGCAGGTTTGTGATTTAAGCCATTGGAATGCTTGTATTTAACCAATTCGTTTTCCGTATTCCCTTTAAAACATCGACACAAAATTTATACCGATTTATTCACCTTACTACCTATATTACTACAAAATATACAAACATTTTATTTATACCTCTAATATAGTGTGAAGCATGTATGTTTACAGGAACTCATATCTAAATACGTATAACTAATGGACTATTAAAATGAAACTGTACAAGTTAAGTAATTTTAAACTGCTATGAGAGATCATATCGCCATCGTCGAATAACCTTTATTTTGATTGAAATATCTAAACGACCATGTCCTTTTCTTAAACTTTTATGAAGTTTTAAGTTTATTTTGCTTGTACCGTATGTGAGATTACGATCTCATTGCCAGTATCTTTTAGTTGGCCCCATTTTCTTGGTCGATTTAAACTTCAAGGATTTCATGTTAAGACGTTTTTAACATTGCTCTAGATGTAAAGATAGATGATACAAATTGGGTTAGCGTCCAAACATAAAATTTTATTTTTTATTACATTATACATTTGTATTATCTTGTTGTCTGCTCGATAACTGATTCCTTGAAAAAGTTACATCACAAAAGAGTCTAGTAAACGTGTATCGATAAATTTATTCAAGTATAAAATAGGTTATATCGAAAAATATATTCTTGTTGGAATCTTGAACCATAGATTCCAACAAGAAGATTTTTCTTAAATGTAGTTAAAATTATATATTGAGGTATGGTCACACCAAATCATTAACCATGCGAGATAATCTACGGTTGTGATTGGAATGGCACGTAGTGATGTGCACAAATTTTACTTTATTATTTTTATAATTGTGATCGACTCGGAAAAAAAAAAATTTGCTACCCTGAAATTTTGTTTTTTCGCGTTTCATGACTAAAATAGCCTAAAAATCAAAAAAAAAAAAATCCGTCTGTCGGTACGCCGTCCGCCGTACGCTGGTGTGTACGCTCAGCGCACATTAACTCACAAACCCTTCAAGATAGAAAGCTCATTTTTGGGGGGATTGTAGATAGTTCCGGATCTTAGATCGACACCCATTTGTGTGGGTTCAGAGGGAGGCGGGGGGAGTGCTAAAACCGAAAATAAAGAATTCAAATAACTCAATCATGATTCCAGCTAGAAAGCTAAAAAATCAACATCCATATAGAGGGGTTTGTGGGATAAGCTTTAAAAATGACTTATTTTTGTTTTATCCATTGGCGTCCGAAAAGTGGGAAAGGGGCTAAAACAAATTGTCGGCCGATTTTTTTTTTTTTTTTTCAAATGATTATATCTTCGAAATTACTTATCATAAAAAACTCATACCGCGTAGGTCGAGGTTCAAGTCGCCAGCAAGAACCATCGACATATCGTGCAACTCAAGCGTGACTGGGTATTTAAATAGACCTTTCACTTTTGAACTGTAAGCGAGGAGATTCAGCGTGAAGAATTCGAACATTTGCTGCAAGCTAGTGTTTGGTGAGACACAGAGACCACCAACAGGGCTCGTTTGCTGTCGATCGTAGTCTCGACTCAGTAAATGTCTCCAAATCCGTCGTGAACAGTCGCAATCCTCTTCGCTTTCATCTCTAACTGATCGAACTTAAGAAGGTCGTGTTCAACAGGCTGTAATCCTGTAGAATGATCCATGTTTTCGCAAATGGCGCTGCCGCCCGAACGAACGGTTTTTCGTTTGAACCGGGACACAGTCCTGAAGCCGTTCCATTTCATTTAGTTCCGTTCCATTTCGTTATATTTCAATTCAGTTAGCTCCGTTTCATTTCGTTCCGATCTGTTTTATTTCGTTTCGTACGTTGATTATGGTACACTAAAAAATCGCCAAAATGATCCTAAAATATGAACTTTTAATGTTAACTAATTCCGAAGATATTTATAAGCATCTGAATGTGTGACACTCTGAGTGTCCCACGTTTTTGAAAACTTCCCCCAGCGGTAAGACATTTCCATGTCAAAAAATTCGTCCTTTCTCTCTATTACCTCCCGTAAAAACTGTAAAGGGTGGGCCAAATACAGTTTTTTTTTTTAAAAATGCAATAAAATGAGCAAAATTTAATTTTTTTCCATGTATTATGGTTTCATTAGTAAGAGCAAACATTCCCATTAATGATGGAACTCAACTTCATTCAAGTGGCTGCCTCGGCTGGCTTCGCAGTACCGCATTCTGTCACTCCAATTTTCCAAGACCGTGCCGATGGTTTCGGGCTGTAGCTCACGGATTGCTTGGATGATATTAGCCTTAAGTGCTTGAATCGTTTCTGGATTGTTGGCATAATATCGGTCCTTCATGGTTCCCCAGAACAAAAGTCCAAAGGGGTCAAATCGCAGCTCCGAGGCGGCCAACTGACATCGCCAAGACGGCTGATAACATGATTTGGGAATTTGGTGCGTAAAAGATCGATTGTCTGGCATGGCGCGCCATCCTGCATAAACCAGAGGTCCTCCAAATCCATGTCTTCAATTTCAGTAAAAAAAAGTCTGATAACATGGCTCTGTAACGTTCACCGTTGACCGAAACGTTGTTCCCAGGCTTTTTTTCGAAGAGAAATGGTCCAATGATGCCACCACTCCACAATCCGCACCAAACTGTCACTCTCTTTGGATGCATTGGCTTCTCGACAATAATGTGCGGGTTTTCTGAGCCCCAGATGCGGCAATTTTGTTTGTTAACGTAGCCTCCGAGATAAAAATGCGCCTCGTCAGAAAAGATGATTTTTCGCCCAAAATCATTGTCCAATTCCAATTCTAATTTCCCAACGTTGTCCAAGTGTAAAGCGACTCATTTCGTTTCGCGAAGGTATGATACTGACTTTCTGTCAAGATTTCAAGCGGGAAAAGTTTTCAGTGTCAAAATAACCTGTGATTTAAAAAGAAACCACTGGATGGCCCACCCTGTATAGTTGAATGTATTTAAAATAAATTGATTATGTAATTTTGGAAGTGAATTGAAAACTTTCATGCACTCTATATTATCTACGTTCTTGCATGGTTGACTCGTAATAGCAATTCTGTTAATTTCTCTGTTTATTTAATATCGCGTGTTCAAAGTGAGCTCATTTGCAAAATTATCTTAATTATTAACGACAGGTTTATTATAGGCAAGTCATTGAGAGCTTCAAAGTTATGCAGTAAAATTTGTAAAATTGTATTTTTTCTGAAGAAAATCTTGTTCTATCAGAATTTTTATTAGTGATATATTTATTACTAGCAATCCCCCGCGACTTTTGAGAATGCAGTGGGATTTATAATCTGCTTAGTTTAATGGCTCTTTGAACATAATGTTTTGTATTTTGTTGGAATCAGAACCATAAATTATTAAGAATGAAACCGTGATACTCGCAATTGAATAAGACAGGCTCGTAATCAAATGAATCCCGTGATTTGAGATCATATAAGTATGGAAGAGCGTTAAGGACATGTGAATAGTTGTAGCTTGTGTTAATTAAAAAACAAACCAAATAAAATAACATTAAGCTTACAAACATGACAGGACTAAAGCCCAATTATACAATACTAAAGATGAAATCGAAAATTTTGTGATGCTAAGAAATTTTGTATGGAGAGTGGTAGAAGGGGTGACGCTACTGAACTAATTTGTTTCACATCATGCTAGAGTAGCTATAAAAATGTTTTGTATCAAATTTATGCTTCAAAAATTGAGTAGGTACTGAGAAACTTAGTGCATTGAATTTAATGAAATTGTGCAATTTGTATGGGAGGTGGTAGAAGGAGTGGCGGGTTTTGGTGATTTTTCGAGAAACAACTATAATTATCATGCAATGGATATAGTTTAAATTTCAGATCTGTATCATTCACACTTTTCAAGAAAACCGCATTCTTGTAAAGCCGTGGAACTGTGTCACATTGTATGGGATCGGGTAGAAGGAGTGAAGATAATCGGTTAATTCTTTCCCGATAATAATAATCATAATTCTAATTAAGGATTTAGTACACAATTTTAACTCTATGAAAGTTACACACACCTAAAAAACTGTTCAATTTTCATAACAATCGGTTTAATCGTTTGTGCGTGAAAGACGGCCGGACAGACCGAAAGACAAAAATATCGAAAACGTGTTTTTATGCAAAAAACTACTACATTTATAAGCAAATAACAGACAGACACTACAATTATATTTATATGTATGTAGTATGTATGTAGGTTAGGCGATTGAAGTGTTACCAACTTCTGGCAAACCGATATTGACAGCTATGTCAAATTCATACCGATGACAGCTCTTTATATTGTTTACAAGCAACCACTGGCATATTTGCGTCTAAGTTTTATAGAACAAAAGTTATTCGAAATGGAAGTGAAACGTAATAGTGTGATTGCGTTTTATTTGACTGGAAAATCACAACCAGCTATTGAGCTTCGTGAGCTCAGCCACCTCAAAGTGAATAAAATGTTTGTGTATCGCACCATAAATCGTTATAATGATACAGGCAGCATTGCCAAACGCTATCGTGGTGGACGAAAAAAAACAGCAACATCACCTGAAATGGTTCAGAACGTGAAGGCTCGACTTGAACGAAATCCGCGTCGTAGTGGTAAACGAATTGCCAAAGAACTGAAAATATCCCAGCGAAGCAACCGACGCATTTTCCAAAATGAGCTCGAGGTAAAGCCTTAAGGTGCGTTTCCATCAACTGAGCGGAGCCCACGACGACTACCATTTAAGGAACAAAAAACTCGATGCGTGGAAAGGCGTGGAAAGGCATACAATTATAAATGCCGCACTTGCAATTTCAACATTTTCTGCTTCCATTTTGACTTTCGCGAAAACTGACGTTTGCACCACAAGCAAAAATGCTCCACAAAAATCGGAGCACCGCGAGCATGTTCGCTTGCGCTCAGATCTCGTTCAGAGTGAATAAGCAAGCTTGATGTAAACGCACCTTTACAAGTTTCAAAAGGCTCACGATCTCTTTAATTTCCCTATTGAGCAGTCCATAAACTCTCAAAATGATCGTGTTTACTTAACTGAACGCACTTACGAAAATTTGAGCATACGAACGTATAAATATGGGCAGCTGTGACCGCCGATGGACGCTGTCCAATCGTTTTCATCGAGCCTGGTGTCAAAGTCAATGCGACTTATTTTCGGGAAAATGTTTTGGAAGCTGTTTAGAGCCGTGGGCAAGCAAACAATTCGGTCGCAGACCATGGACGTTCCAACAAGACTCGACACCGTCTGATAAAGCTCGTGTGAACCAAGAATGGTTAAAAAACCATGTTCCACACTTCCTTTCGTCCACACAATGGCTTTTGAGTTCGCCAGATGCAAATCCGATGGACTATTCCATCTGGGGCATTTTGGAGAGCAAGGTGAGGACTAAAAAATATGCCAGTATGGATGCGCTGAAGAAAGCCATTGTACGGGAATGGGCCAAAATACCGCAACATCACATTCGTGCAGCATGCAACTCATTTTTTAACCGTTTGAAGGCCATAGTCAAGGTAAAAGGTGGCCACATGGAGCTAAAGTGAATGGATTCTGAAATTTTGATTATTTCCACACATTTATAAAAATAATAAAAAAATATGGCCGTTTGAATAGTTAACAGTTCAATCGTCTAACCCTGTAGATTATTAGTAACAGCAAAAAAAATTAGACGATTAGCCTTACTCCTTTGCCCCCTCCCATATAATCTGACCCAATTTTACAACTTTGCAGAAAAGCGATTTTCCTGAAAAGTATGAATGCTACTGATCTGCAATTTAAAACATGTCAAAAGAATGATGTTTACAGTTATTTATGAAAAAGGCATTAAGAACTCACCCCTCCTTCTACTACCTCCCATACAAACTACACAATTTCACTAATTCCAATACACTAATTTTCTCAGTTAAATTTTTGAATCCTAAATTTTGTATAAGACATTTTGATAGCAACTCTAGCGTTATGTGAATAAATTAGTTCAATGTCGTTATCTCCTTTATCACTTCCCCTGCAATATTTCTTAAACTCAAAAAATAGTATCGCACGATTGTGCGTAAAGCCTTTTATGTTATTTAATATCGCTGTTGACTTTTACCCGTGAATACATTCAAAATATAAAATAATCCAAAGCTATCTAAGATAATCAATCCGTCGATTAGTTGTTCTAATCAGTTAGAAAAAAATAACAAAAAATCACTATCGCTAGCACATTTTCGAGTAACTTTAAATAAATATCTATACTGGCAAAGAATGAATATAGTATTTTTTTTTCTTCGTTATTATTATTATTTTCAAATTAAACAAGCGCCCTACACGTTCCGATAATATAAAGTTCCTCGAGCAACGGAGTACATTACATAAATTAAATTTTGTTTACAACTGAAACTTTTGTATTTTTTTTTTCTTGATTTTGGCGCAGCATGGAAACTAATTACATTATGGTTTTTTTTTCAATATTTACTTAAAGGTATTCCGACAACTTGAGATGCCCAATGAAATTACACGAATGGATAAAATGCGAACAAATTTAAGGATTTCGAGAGATTTATTTCTGCGAAATATTTTAAATAGTTCGGATCATATGAATTTTTATCCGATATTAATGGCAGAATTATCGAAATATGAAAAGGTATAAAATTGAAAATAAATTATTTGAAAAAAAAAAAAATCTTATTTCGAACTTTTTTGGCAGGCAGTTCAAATGGCATCCACTGAAGGATTACTGATTATTGCCGAAGACAATTTTCCTGTAGCCAAGGAGAATTGGAGCATATTGCAAGCGGTATTTTTTGCATCCACTGTTATTACAACTATCGGTTTGTGGAATTTGTATATGACGATTGGGGATCATTTAAAAAAAAAATATTTTGAATACGTTTATTTTAAATTTTGACAGGATATGGAAATATCGTTCCAGTCACAAGAGGTGGACGGGCATTTTGCATATTTTTTGCAATTATTGGCATACCCTTAACTCTTACCGTAATTGCCGATTGGGGTAAACTTTTTGCGCGAACGGTGTCGGCAATCGGAAAGAAATTAAAACATGGTAATATGCTACTAATTTTAGGTTATAGCGTAAATTAGAACGAATTTTTATTCGAGTGAAATAATTTTCTTTCAGGAAAAAACATTTATGACAAAATAAATTGTTTAGATTTTGGATATGAAAAACTCATTTCACTTGAACACTAAACAACTACACTTTATAATTTAAATGATTGAAAAGTTAAACTGATTAAAGTAATATTTCTCAATCTGTAGTTTTTCCACTTTATTTCATCATTTTCCGAACCAATTCAATCAATTTCTAAATAATTAATAAATAATTTGTATGCCAAAACTTTGCTATGTATTATTTGAATTACACTTTCAAATAATTTAAAATAATTTTATAGTTGAAAGAAAAGATTTCCGGATTCTACACTGTTACGCTTTATTATTCGTGACGTTTTGGTCTTTGCTGAGACCTTTATCAGCAGAGACCGAAATTTCACGAATAATAAAGCGTAACAGTGTAGAATCCGGAAATCTTTTCTTTCAATTCGAAATGCACTGTGAAAACATTCACCAAACCAATTTTATAGTTTTTTTTTAAATGGAAGTGTATTACCGCTTGTTTTGAGTTGTAAAAACTTGTGTCACACTTTCAAATGATTCTAATACTACTTCTACAATGACACTACAGCCCAAATCGGGCCTTGGCATCCTGACTTTCAGGTTCCTTAACATTTTTTCATTATTTATTGTTTATTGGGTTGTTAGACAGCCCTCTATCTACGAATTTTTCATTTTCGTAGATTGAGGTGACCAAAGTATATCCAAAGCAGGCAATGTTGTCAAATAATGCTTCGACAGTGATTTGAACTCACGAACTTCGCATTATAGACCAACAACTCACTAGGCTACATAAAAAGTTCATATTTTAGAATCATTTAGGTGGCGTTAGAGTGGACCAAAATCAACTTAGAAGGCCAACACTTGTATGGTGGGGAGTCAGGGATAGGGGTGCAAGGAATGCAAAGAAAAAACTTAACAATTAATATATAGACTATGCTATGCTAGTAGAAAAAATAATATTTGGATATAAAATTAGCCGAGTGAAATGGAGGGCATTGCAAAATTCTCAACATATTTATACTATAGATGAAATCTGAGAGTATTATAAGTTTGCTCTAAAGTTTGTAACGCCAAGAAATAAGGCTCGGAGAAAAAAATGAATGATACAGAAGTTAATATTATCACTCAAAAATCTCAAAACCGGATGTCCGTCCGTCCATCCGTCCGTCTGTCCGTCCGTCTGTGCGTCCGTCCGTCCGTCCGTCCGTCCGTCCGTCCGTGCGCTCTCTATCTTGAGAACGCGTTGAGCTAGAAAGCTCAAATTTCGTACACTTCGTTTTTGACAAAAAAGTAAGGTCAAGTTCGTGAACGGGTCAAATCGCTCCACCCCTTCTACCCCCTCCCATACAAAATGACACAATTGCGCAATTTGACAATAAACGGATTTCCTCGAAAAGTATAAAAGCTATTGGTCTGAAATTTGGAATATATTACTTTTATGATAATGTAAATCTACCGTATAAAAATTATGCATGTCCTCCCCCTCCCTCTACCACCTCCCATACAAACTGCACTTTTTAAAGAAATACTCTAAACCAATTTACTCATTGCGTATAAAGCTTAGCGAGCTGAAATTATGCACTATATATTTTTTTTGAATTTTTCGTCAGACTAAAAAAAATTAGATGATTAGCTTCACCCCTTCTACCCCCTCCCATACAAAACGACCCAATTTCGGAATTCGACAATAAATAGATTTACTCAAAAAGTATAAAAGCTATTAGTCTGAAATTCGGAATATATTACTTTTATGATAATATCAATCTACCGTACGAAAATTATGCGTATCCTCCTCCTCCTTCTACCACCTCCCATACAAATTGTGCTTGTCATGAATTACTCTAAGCCAATTTACTCAGTGCGTATAAAATTTAGCGGGCTGAAATTGTGCAGTAAATATTTATTTAAAATTTTTAGTAAGGCCAAAAAAAAAAGACGACTGGCTTCACCGCCTCTACCCCCCCCCCCCTCCCCCCATACAAAATGACACAATTTCGCAATTCAATAATAAATGGATTTGATCGAAAAGTATAAAAGCTATTAGTCTTAATTTCGGGATACATTACTTCCATAATGATTTCAATCTACAGTTTAAAAATTATTTGCATCCTCCCTCTCCTCCCATACAAACTACACTTTTTCATGAAATGCTCTAAGACGATTTTCTCAGAACATATAACATTTATTGAGCTCATATTTTGTAATAAATACTTAATTAGTATTATCAGTAAGATGAGAAAAAAATATTTTATTAGCTTCACTGCTTCTACCCCCTCCCATACAATATGACACAGTTTCACAACTTCACAAAAAATCTATTTTCTTGAAAAGTATGAATGTTACTAGTCTAACATTTAAGAGATGTCAATTTTATGATATTCTTAATTATTTCCGAAAAAATCACTAAAATCCCCTACTCTTTCTACCACCTCCCGTACAAACTGCACATTTTCACTAAATCTAACACACTAATTTTCTCAGCTCCTATTCAATTTTTGGAATTAACATTTTATATAAAACATTTTTATAGCTACTTTAGCATGATGGGGAAAAAATTAGTTCAATGCTATCACCCTTTCTAACACTCACCATACAAAATTTCTTGGGAACACAAAAAATTCTATTTCATCTAGAGTATCGTAAGATTGCGCATTACGCGCAATCGTAGCCCTGTTATGTTTTTTATATGTATATTTCACAAATGGCGAAGCCGCCCGAACGAACGATAAAAATATAATTTCTTGGAATGTCCTTTGTAGGACGAAGGCCTTCCCCAGATCTGAAACTATTATATTTAAATGGGTTTCTTTTACTTTCACGACTTCAATATTTTCCAAATATAGGTTAAATATTATTACGAAAGAGATTACTATACAATTCAGAATTTATTTACAACTAGCGATCCACCGCGACTTTTTCCGCGTAAGAATCGCAATAATAAGCAATTTCTGAGAATATAATTACTAATACATTATGTGGGATTTATAATCTCTTTAGTATAATGGCTTTTTGAGCACAATGCTTTCCATTTTGTTGATATCAGAACCATAAATTGTTAAGAATGAAACCATGATACTGGCATTTGTATGGGACAGGCTCGTAATCAAATCAATCCCGTGATTTGAGCTCATATACGTATTGAAGAGCGTTAAGGACATGTGAATAGTTGTAGCTTCTGTTAATTAAAAAAAAAGCCTAAATAAAATAACATTCAGCTTAAAAACATAACAGGACTACGATTGTGCGTAAAGCCCGATCATACAATACTACAGATGAAATCGAAATTTTCGTGATCTTGAGAAATTTTGTTCGGGAAGGGGTTACAGCATTGAACTAATTTGATTCACATCATGCTAGAGTGACTATAAAAATGTTTTGTGTCAAATTTAAGCTTGCCAAATTTAAGCTTCAAAAATTGAATAGATATTGAGAAAATTAATGCATTGGTTTTGGCGAAATTGTGCAGTTTGTATGGAAGGTGGTAGAAGGATTGGGGGGTTTTTAGTGACTTTTTGGGAAATAACTATTATATAATCATCATGCAATTGATATATTTTAAATTTCAGATCTCTTTCATACTTTTCAAGAAAATCGAATTTTGGAAAAGATGTGAAATTGTGTTGAGGGGGTAGAAAGAGAGAAGCTAATCAGTTTACTTTCCCCTGATATTAATTATAATACTAATTAAGGACTTAATACAAAATTTGAGCTCGACAAATATTATACGTACTGAGCAAATTGGTGTACAGTACAGTCGCGATAATTTCAGTTAATGAAAACCGGGTTGGTTGAAACTATCGGGATGGTGAAATTATCGAAACTTTTTTAAATTTTGTTTTTATAACATTTAATTGAACTTAAATAAGGTGTATATTTATGAAATTTTATTTAATTCATGTTTGAAAGAATTCGCTTATTTTCGGTTCGTTGTGAGCACCGATTTATTGCCGTGCTCCGTAGTCCTTGAAGTGTTTTATCTATAGAAATTGAGTTTTGCACAGCCCACTTTAAGACAACATCAAAACATCGAAACAGCATTATCGTCTTTCACTTTTGTTGCTTCAATAATAATTTCATTTTGTTGATTTGCAATATCTCATTCGGACGAACTATCGTCGAAGCTGACAATATTGGTATCTAGGAACCAATTTTCAACTTCACTGTTACTAAAAGTTTCTGCTGGCGTTATACGTGTCAGCATGATAGAAACTGCTTCAGCTATATTTTTCTCTGAAAGCGCTCGCAATTGGAGAGTCTGCAAGGGTAAATCATCTTCGGACGAATAGTCTTCTGATTTTCTGATTATATTTTTCCAACATTTTTTTATGCTTTCTGAAGAAAATTTGATTCCACGCCTTTGAAAGAAGTAAAACTGCATCCTTCAAATTCAGTTTCTTAACAGACATTTCGATATCATCATCACTTTCAATTATACGTGACAAAAGAAATTTTTTGTAATTCAATTTGACCAAATTAATTGCGTTTTGATCCATTGGCTGGATTAGTGCTTTACAATTGGGTGGCAAAAACATTGTAACAATGAGACCATCATCAGTTTTAAGTTCTTCGGGACTCGGATGAGTTGGACAGTTGTCAAGCAACAATAGGGTTGTTTCTGGTAAACCTCTTGATCGGATGAATTTCCGCAACTGTCAAAATATAAAGTCCAAACATGATTTAATATGAACATGTATGTGAAATTATATTTGCGCTTACTTGGGGCACAAAGCTGTCATGAAACCAGAATTTAAAATTTGCAGTGGTCATCCACGCTTTGATCCATGTTTTTGAATGCACGTGGATTCTGTGCTTTTCCGATAACTAAGAGTTTGAGCTTGTGGTTACCAGAAGCATTAGTGCATGGCATAAATGTTATGCGCTCTTTACTGGCTTTTCGACCGGGAGCGTTGGTTTCATTAAAATGAGCGAGGGTTTTTTCAGGGAGTAGCTTCCAAATCAATCTCAATTCGTCGGCCTTGTAGCATTGTTAAAAAGTTAGATTCATTTCGGCAATCTTTTTATTAAAACGGTCAACACAAATTCCTCTACGTGCTCTGGCTTATTAGATAATTTTTCGCCACAAATTTATAACAGGCGTATTCCATGACGTTTCTTGAAATTGTCAATCCAACCTGAACTAGCGGTAAAATTGAGGAACTCTTTAAAATTGCGATTCAATTGCCTGGCCGTTTTCTGCTAAAATGGAAGCAGAGATAGGAGCATGTCGTTTTCTCTGCTCTAGAAACCAATGGTATAATGCTTGCTCCATTTTTGGTAATTCTGTTGTTTTCAGTGTTTTTTCTCTTACCGGGACCACTTTCAGTATTAGCTGCGAATTGACGAATTTTTCGCTCATTTCGTTTTATTTGGCTTACAGTAGATTTATCGACTCCGTATTGCAACGCCAGCGTTTTTCCACTTACGCACTTTCTAATTTGATTAAGTATGATAATTTTATCTTTTATCGATAAAAACTTATGAAATTTCGAGGAGCCATTACATTTAAGAACACGCGTGAAACGCACTTAAGGACAAACTGAACAACTGTGTTGCGAAATCGGCGAAATTGATATTATCGAAATGTCAGCATAACAGTGAATTGAAACTACAGAGTATATAATGTATATTTTATTTAGTTGATATTATCAAAGGTTGAGATTATCGCAGGTTGAAATTATCGCGACTGTACTGCATAACATTTCATGGAAAAGTGCAGTTTGTGTGGGAGGTGTTGGAAGGAGTGGGGTGAATTGAAATAATTTGTATACCATAGATCACATTTAAGATAAAAATAATATATTCTAAATTTCAAATTATTCGCTCCTATAGTTTTGAAGAAAATTTGATTATTATATATTTTTTAAAATGTGACATTTTGTATGGGAGCGCTGGAAGCCGGGGGAGGGGGCATTGAAATAACACCAAACGCCGGCAAGCCGGACAGAGAAGAATTTTTGAAACGTGTGATTCTGCTTAGTTTTTGCTAAAATAAAGCAAAAAACTTGCTTATAACCATTTATAAATAAATACCAGACAGACACTACAATTTTATTTATACATACATTCGGCAGAAAAAGTCTGCGTACACACTCAACACATCCAACATATCTATAAAAAACATCGTTTTTAGTAATTTATTTCATAATAATTGTTGCAAGCTAGGGGTTCGCCGGGATTTCAAGAAAAACACAATTCGTTTAAAAATAAGGGATAATTTATTTATTCGCACTTTTACTTAATTTGCACTTTAACTAATTCTTACTTTTACTTAATTCACCTATCTGGCACTACCGCTGCGTATCGCTATATCGCTTCCACTGGTTCGCATCTCGATCATTAAAAATGATTCACTTCTCCCTGAGAGCTACCGTGGTCTTATACCATTCCCCCCTGTTCTCGAAGCTTCTGTCGTGGTTGTTTTCGGGTGTATGTCTCGACTATTCTAGATCCTACATTTTGGAGTATACGGTTCTGTACGGTGTATGTCAAGACTATACAAGAAGATTCTACATTTTGGGGGACTGTTCTTTATAGTTCTGGCACTTTCGGGAAGATCAATATTGCGTGGTTGCCAGATCTATAACATAATCTTTTTTTCTTTTTTTTCATGGCTTTATTACAAACATAAAACAAAATAAAAATGATGATTATTGTACTCCATAAAAATATTAAAATTACAAAACGAAAATAAATTCTGAATTGCAACAATAAAAAGTCTGCGTACAAATATTTCTTTTCAAAATAAAACAATTGTTTTTCCTCGTTAATAGCTTGTGGGATATCCTTGTCTCTTTATTACTTCCCACAACCGTTTTTGCATGGAATCAACCAGGTTCTTAGTGAACTCTGGGGTTATTGAATTCTACTTCTGGATCAGGACTTCCTTGAGCATTACCTTCGACGTTATTGTGTGCGCTCGAATCCTTTGTTCCAAGTGATGCCACAAATGCTCTATTGGATTAAGGTCAGGAGATTGGGGCGGTGTACGAAACTGATTTTGGGCATTATACAGCAACCAGAGTCTTATTACCTCCGCAGTGTGCTTAAGGTCGTTGTCTTGTTGGAAGTAAAAGTTGTCGCTTAAGCCCAAATGTTCTGCACTTTTCTTCAAATTGCGCTTGAAAATATTAAGGTAGTCTATTTTATTCATAAAACTTTCAATAAATTCCATTTTTCCGAATCCTCCACTAGCCATATACCCCCATATCAAAACACCGCCACCACCGTGCTTTACTGTTGGACAGAGATTTTTTACGTCGAAGGCCGCGCCAGTTTTTCTCCATGCAATCTTCCGACCTTTGATTCTAAAAATACAAAATTTACTTTCATCCGAGAAAATAACTTGTTTCCAAAATTGTTTTGGCTTATTTATGTGTTCCTTAGCAAACACCAGCCGCTTGAGTCTGTTTACTGTAGTTATAAATGGCTTTCTAAGGGCAACGCGTCCGTGATACCCATATTTGCTAAGAATTTTACGAACACCATCATCAGAAATAGACTTGTGGTACTTTGCTTTGATGTCTTTTGCCATATCAGCTGCAGTTAATCTAGGATTAGCCTTCTTCGTTCGGAGCAAACTCCGAGTTTGCTGAGGGCTCAACTTTGGAGGACGGCCAGATCTGGGTTTTGAAACCAAAACTCCTGTGTTTTTGAAGTTGTTTACGACTCGTTGGACAGATGAATGGCTTCTGCTGACTATTGCACCTATTTCACGATATGACGTACCTTTTTTTCACAAATCCACGATAATTTTCCTTTCCCCAAATTCAATTTCCTTTCCTTTATTAGACATCTCTTACTTAACGTTTTTTAGCAATTATTTTTAACGAAAACCTTAGATAAAAACACGTTTTTCAACTTCCTACACAAACTTTATTGTTATTAATGATTTAACTGCAACTCAAAGACTTTGACTTCCCTTTATACGCTTTGAACGCAAACTTTTTATTTCTGGAATTTCAGACTATTTTTCGTTTCCGAATTTTACCGTTGTTTTAGAGTACAGTAATTCTCATTTTTGTTTTGTTTTATGAATGAAAAATAGGAAAAAAAAAAATATTTCGGAATAAAATGTTAGAAACGATGTTTTTTATAGATATGTCGGATGTGTTGGGTATGTACGCAAACTTTTTCTGCCGAGTGTATGTATAAATTATTATCGACGAAAACAGCCCATTTCCGAATTCAACAGATCTTATTTTCAATTATATACCTAGCTCTGCCTTAAATATTGATACAAGTGTAAACGCGACTTTTGCGGCTAATAACCTAAACGCAGCCAAATAGTTACGTACTCTTCACCAAACTATTAAGTGTACACGCAATAAGTACCCGGAAAGTCGGTATTCGTCTGAGTCGCACACCAAAGAAACATTACCAGATAAACCTGTCCAAATATTCATAAATATTTACAATCACTGTGAGTGTACTATTTCAGCAAGTTGATTTTAAGACACCGTGTTCACAATTATTATAACGTTTGGCAAGTTAGCAGTTTAATAGAGATATAGTAAAATACGACAAGTATTATTTCTGTGTTCCAAGGTTTTCAATAAGAAACCTCGAGTGAATCAAGATGTCTAAGCCGAAGAGCAAGAATTATTTTCTTAAAGATTGGTGGAGATATATAAATAAATGTGCTCTATAAACGTGCCAAATCATTTCAGTATAGCTCAAGCCATCATGATGGAATGGTGTGACAAAGAGAACAGTATTGCTCTTATTGCTCTTCATAAGTGTGAAATAGAAAGAGCTCGTATTTTTGATTTATTAAAACCGTTGAATATCACCCGTGTTTTTATGTATCGTACGGTTAAGTTGTTTGATGATACTGGAAATGTAAAAGAACAGGCCGGCCTCGAACGACTCGTACGCCACAGGCCATCAATGCTGTGTGAGGTCGCGAATCAATCAAAATCCTGTCCGCAGACATTGCTTGTGAAATCGAAGCGCCAAGAACCATGAGCTGCATCGTTAAGCAAGACTTGGGATTTGGGGCTCGCAAACAACAAACAGGACAGCGCCTTACCGTGGATTTAAAAGGAATCGGAAAAAAATCAAGAGACCTGTTATCGCTGTACGGTAAAGAGAATTACAAAAAAAAATCCTGTTTACTGACAAAAAAAAATTTTATCGTGGAGGAAACTCTTAATAAGCAGAATGATAGGGTGTAAGCACTATCCTCCAAGGAAGCCAATGAACTGGTGCCAAGGATTGAACGAGGTCATTATCCCGCATCAGTAATGGTTTGATGGGAAGTATCCTATGACGGTGTCGCTTCCTTACATTTTTTTGAAAAGGGTATTAAAACAGCGACAAAAAAACTATAAGCGAGACATTTTAAGGAATGTAGTGGAATCCTTGAATCAAACCATGTTCCAAAACAACCCATGAATATTCCAACAAGACTCTGCACACGCTCATAAGGCCAAACAACTCAACAGTTGCTTGCAAATCAAGTACCTGAGCTTATTAGTACTGAATATTGGCCGGCAGCCAGTCCAGAATTCGTTCGACTACAAATTGTGATTAGCTTTAGAAGACAACCTGGAGTCATTGAAGCAGGCGTTGGTAGCAGCTGTGGACCATTTTCCCATGGACATCGTCTCTACAGCTGTGGGGGTGGAAATCAACACCACTAACAAAATACACTCCACATACTTAATTTTAAAAAATTTAAGTCAACTGATTTTTAATTAAAAAGGAAAATATAGCTGAAAAAGTCAGTTGGTATTTATTTGTCAAATGATTAAGATTAAAAAAAAAATTGTTTATTAAAATAAAACTAATGAAACTAAATGTTATAAATAATAATAAAGTAAATATAAAACTAATAAACGCTAGGGTATAGCCTAGTAGGTAATGGTCTTGTAATGCAAAGCTCGTGAGTTCAAATCCCGGCCGGCGCAAAATATAATTCCGGCACATTGCCTGCTTGGGTATACCTTGGTCACCTCAATCTAAGAAAATAAAAAATTCGTAGAAAGAGGGTTGTGCGAAGGGCTAACAACCTTTCCACAATAAGTAATTGAAAAAAATGTTAAGGAACCTGAATATCAGGAGGCCAAGGTCCGATTTGGGCTGTAGCGCCATTGTAGAAATAGAAACTAATAAAGCTAAATATAAATAAATAATAATGAGTTACAATTTGTTTATAAAATAAAATATCAATTACAAATGGTAACTCTGACAAAGGCACATGCCCTTTGAAGGAACAGTTCACCAACAATTTGGTGACTTCCAACAACAGTAGCAAAAGGCCCCAAGCCATGGCGACCATTTTGGATAATTTTTTTAAGTCCTGTAGTTTACTATTGATAATGAAAAACTGAAAATTTTGTGCAAATCGAACCAGTAGTTTTATTTTTGTAGTTAAAAAATTTTGTATCAATATTTATGGCAGGACTAGGTACTTAAACTATTTCCGAATCAAAATAAACTTTGTAGATCAAATAAATCTCTTTCAGGATCAAATTAGTCGCTTTCGAAAACATTATGATTTTTCTCTAAATTCGAAAGAAATAAAACAATTTTAATTTCCGTGTTGCGCAATGTTCTTATTTGTTCATTTAACGTTGCAATAAATGAATAGTAACAGTGTGGCATTCGAAAATCTTGGTTTGAATTCAAAATGCGCTGTGAAAACATTCACCAAGCCGATTTTATTTTTTTGCAAAGCTTGTTTATCCTTAAACATTAAAAAACTGTCGAAATTTATGGTTTAAGACATACGCTATGTTGGATTCTAACTTAATGCACGGTAGAATTATATTTCCATTTAAGATATTATATTTCGAAAACTCATTTTATCTATAAAAGAGCACTTTCATTGCATTCAAACATTTTACTGTCGTGATTTGTATATAATTCTATTCAAATCGACTTTTAATAAATTTTCGGATTACAATTGAGACATTTGTATCCTTTCAGATAAGGGATCACATCTGACTGAAGCCACGATAAAGTGGTCGTATGCGCTTGCATCAGTGCTATTCCTTTGTGTGTACTTATCGATTGGAAGCAGCTTATTGCTAATTTGGGAAGACGAATGGTCGTTTTTCGAGGGTTTCTATTTTTGTTTTATTACAATGACCACTATCGGTTTTGGAGATATTGTCCCAAGTGAGTTTATATAAGATGGAAAAAAACGTGGATATCATTGGTATTAACAATTCTCTCAACTATTATAGCGAAACCAAAATATATGCTGCTTTGTACCATGTACATCCTTATTGGATTAGCTCTAACATCAACTATAATTGAGCTAGTTCGGAGACAGTATGCGCATAGTTGGCAGCAGTTACAAGTAATTTTATAATTAACTTATTATTTAAAAGAAAAGATTATAATAATAATTCATTTCAATTTCAGGCTCTTTCTGGACCTATGGCCGATACGCTTCGACGGCTCGGAGAAACAGCTGGTTCTGGACTTGATTATGCCACCCTACATCGAGTTCTACAGGTATATTAAACGATTATAATATCCTTAACATTTAAAAGACCAATCCCGTATTACATGCTTAAAGCAAGCTGTTTTCTGTGAATATAACGATAAGTGTGAAAAAAAAATCATGTAAATTATCAGAGGTATAGCCGTTCGGACTGCATGATCGTCCATTCTTTGCTTTTGAAATGCGACTGAGGGATATCGAGTAGGTTTTCGGAAGAGTAGCTAGGGTGTAGCCTAGTGAATAGCGTGTTGGTCTATAATGCGAAAATCGTGATTTTAAATCCCGATCGAAGTATAATTTCTGCTTGGGTATACTTTTGTCACCTCAATCTAAATGAACATCTTAAGATTCGATGTCAGGCTTTACATAGAATTTATCAACTCGATTTTCTCTACTAACCGTACTACAACCGGCTTAGGTGGCTGGAGCTGTGTTTCATTACCAATAGTTATTGGTAAATCGCACGGGCACATATGCAGCCGTGCTTCACTGGAGTTATGATATTTTTACTCTAGCCAAATCTTAAGACAAAAAATATTTGTATTGTATTAGTAGGTGCTACCGTTTGATCTGGAAATTTCTATCAGTGACTTGCATACGAGTGTATTATGTAGAAAAAAAAGAAGGTAGAGACGAATGTGTAGAGTGTCCTTTTGGTTTTCCGCAGAATGGCTCTGGACTAATAAAATTTGCTTCTGAGCTGTTTTTTTGCAAAGCTGTGCAGATGTCAGTTTCAGCGAAGCCCATATTTTTCAGGTGGTGGTTTACCGCAATGTACCCCGCCAATAGGCCGATTAGAGTACTAATATCACTCTTGCTGAATTTTAGAATATCCTCCACTTTGTTTTTTGTGGCAGGATTAGTTTTTTTGAGAATGATAAGCCTGGAAGTCTATTCCAGTAGATTTTATGCTCTTGTTCAACCCACTTTCTAAGTGTGGGGTTGAAGTAACCTTTTGGTTTTCCGCAGAATGGTTTTGGACCAATAAAACTTGTTTCTGTGCCGTTTTTTGCAAGGCGACAGACCTCTTCATTTGCCTAAATTCCCATATGTTCTGGTACCCACTTCTACTAGAATGGCGCTACAGCCCAAATCGGACCTTGGCCTCCTGATATTCAGGTTCCTTAACATTTTTCATTACTTATTGTGGAAGGGTTGTTAGCCCTTCGCACAACCCTCTTTCTACGAATTTTTTCATTTTCGTAGATTGAGGTGACCAAGATATATCCAAGCAGGCAATGTGTTGGAATTATACGTTGCGCCGACCGGGATTTGAACTCACGACCTTCGCATTACAAGACCAACACGCTACCTACTAGGCTACACCCTAGCCTGGTACCCACATTAAGGTTAAATACTACCTTGTTCACAGGATGATAAGGTTTTCAAGGTAGTCCCAAACTATCCTCGATCCGTCATTATTGGATGCTAGGGCTTCGAAAACAGCATGACTACCCGATAGTATATAAATAAATTTGTTGCGATGAGCTATTCTTATATTCTCTTGGATGCATAGCTCCACTGAAATTAGTTCAGCCTGAAAGATTGTGGCTTCATTGCCGAGTGGTTTTGAAACCGCGAAGTTAAGACCTTTACCTCCGGCTCCAGTCCCCTCAGAGGTGCGCGAGCCATTTCAGGTAGCATGGATTGCCAGTCCTTGCGTTCTCTGGTTATAACTTTGAAGGGGTTTTCAAAGTTCAATTTTGTCGGCATAGCGTCCGATAGTGTGGAGGCTAGAACCTCTATTTTTGGGTCTTTAGGATTTTGAGGTGACCTCTAAAATCCCCTGATTTGTAATTGTTTTCCCTTTGTATGCGTAACACCCCTTTGATAACCTCCTTTTTTATTTCGAGATGTATCGGAGGGATGCTTAGGAACATTTCCATTGCTCCTATGATGCGAAGACAAGCTAGCCTGTGCTTTTTGTTGTAAAATTTTAGTACACCATATCGTTGATCCGTATGTGACTATTAGGAAGATGATTGTTTTGTGACACCAATAAATCATTTGGGCCTTCAATCCTCATTTTCTGCCAAATAAGCTTTTACAGGCCCAACATGTCGTTAGTGCTTTGGCATCTACTTAATGTTGACAGTTTTTACTTTATTATTCTAATAATTAAGTAAAAAAACAATTTGCTACCCTGAAATTTTGTTTTTTCGCGTTTCATGACTAAATTAGCCTAAAAATGCAAAAAAAAATCCGTCCCGCCGTACGCCGTACATATGGACTCATATCTCCGAGACCGTTAAAGGTAGAATGTTCATTTCTGGGCAGATTGTTGATTGGGTAAGTCAGCTCCAATTCCTAAATTTTGGGGAGTGTTAGGTGGAAGGGGGAGGCGGGGGGAGGGAAAGAGTCAAAAACTACACTTGCTAATATTTCCACCAGGAATGCAGATAGGAAGCTGAAAATCAGCAGAAATATAGAGAGGGTTGTAGGACAAAATACAAAAACAATTTAATTTTTTTATCCATTGGCGTCCGAAAAGGAGGGGGGGCTAAAAATAAATTTTCGGCCGAATTGTTTTTTCAAATGATTATATCTTCGAAATTACTTATCATAAAAAAATTCATATTTTGGGACCATTAAGGCGGCATATAGTTCCACTAGAATCAGCTTAGAGAAAGGGTAATTACTGCAAGGGGGGAGGATTCAAAGAAAAACATTTAAAAATGAATATCTCAACTATCTCTTAAGCTATGTAATTGAAACTTAAAACATATATTAATCTATACTAGCGAAATACGATAAAAATATAGCCTGCGGAAATAATAGTAGTGGGGGGAAATGGGGAGCATTTTAAAAATGGCGCACTTTTCAAAGTTACAAATCGCTATATCTCAAAATTGAGTACAGATATTATATTAAAAATTTGTCAGATTGTAGAGCTATTTATTAATTTTGGTAAAAATTTTAAGTTGGGCGGTGTAAGGGGAGGGAGGTGGTAAGCAGAAATGGCCAAAATTTTGAGTAATTTTTTTAGGGCTCTGGTCAAAGATACAAAGTTTAAATTTTGCACGTGGATACATCTATTTGATATACATAGAAAAATTTGTTCCACAATTGTTATAAACCGGGGGGTCGGCCCCCGGTCTAACGTGGTGGTAATAAGGTGTTTTATGTGCATTGAAAAAAACACATAAACTGAAAATTTTTGAATGAAGTTTTAAGGTAGAAACTTGAAAATTTGCAAAATGTATTTAAAAAAAGACCCTTAAATATATGAAATATTAACTGGCCGAATAACTTTAAAACTTCTACCCCCTCCCATACAAAATTATTTTTTCGACCATTCTCAAGAAATAAATTATCACCTAACTATTAAAAGCTATCAATTTAAAATTTTGCGTAAGAGCTTCTAAAAATAGTTGAAACAAAATTGCCTCAAAAGTTTTGAAATCGCGCATGCCCTTCTACCACCTCCCATACAAAAGTATGATTTCGACCAATTTCATTAAATCAACTAATAACAAACAAATTAAAAGCTACAAAATTGAAATTTTGTATGAGCACCTTACAAGAGAAATGAAATAAAATTGCATCACAAATTTTACGATTCCCTTACCCGCACTACCCCCTCCCATACAAATGTTCGGTTTCGTGAATGTAGAATACACCGAATTTTATGAAAATTCTATGCAGCTTCGTTTATGAAACACATTCTATACAGAGAATATTGGTCATGATTCACGCAATCAATTAAGAAGCTATTAACATCCACCCACCCTTACTATCACCCCTCCCGCTCTCCTCATAAAAACCCAAACTTTCATAAACGAATGAAATATTGTTAAATTAATAGCAGCCCTGCCCAAGAATTCTCTTTCACTTATTCTCCCAAATCACTCTAACCTGCATATTGACTTTTCATGCATCCGCAACTTGTCCCAAAATAATAAAGTTTCGCCCGACTTCTTGGCAGTTTTTTTTATATGGATAGCCCTTTATCGGAGGTTTACGTTCATATTTCAAAGAATTTAATAAATGAAAGCGCAAGTCTGTAGGTGCTACCACCTTACTAGATGGTCAAAACTGGGTGTCCAATAGGGCTAATCTAAGAAAACTGTCACTCATCTGGTACACAGATGGTTCTAAAAAAGAAAAGGGGTTAGGAGCTTGAGTATTTGAAGTACGTCCCAGTACCAGCATGATGAATTCGGTACTGTTTTCCAAGCTAAAATACGTGCAATAGATCTATGTATTCCGGAGAATATACACAGATCATACCATAATCAAGACATTTTTCTCCGACAATTGGACGACATTCCTAGCCTTACAATCGTCTCAAATACGACCTAAGCTCGAGGGGATTCAGGTACTAATAGAGCTAGGAATAAAAAACCGAGTAACTCTTATTTGGATCTCGGGACACAGTGGCTTTTAGGGTAATGAATAAGCTGATTCTTTGGCCAGGAAACGATCCGAATCTGATTTCGCAGGTCCTTTTACTTCTTCCGGGATATCACTCAGTACTGCTAAAATAAATATTTAAACGTGGCTAAAATCGTAGTGTTCCCTTTACTGGGACTGGATACCAGGCAATAAGCCTGCCAAAACATTAAGTTAAAAAAAACTTTTGAGTATCTGCAATTAAATAGAAATCAGACTAGAAGTTTTGTAGGTGTTCTCCTAGCTGGGCACTGTCATATGAAGAAACATCCTCACAAAATTGGAATCTCAGAAGATAATCTCTGCAGACTGTGTAATGAGGAGGAGGAAATACGAGAGCATATGCTCTCTGAATGTGAACCACTGATAAACAAAAAGCCTCCTTCATTTTGGTCAAGTATTCATGAAGCCAAATGAATTTTTGATCATTCCTCTACGTGATATCCTAAGCTTTATTAATAGTACGGAACTCAATGAGGAATTCTAAAATATATATACCACGAACATCACAATAAGCCCATCAGTGGCCGCAGTGATAGAGGAAACCAAACCTACCAATCTTTGTAATCTAATCGTATTCTTAAATCTTACCAACACAGAAACCGAATATCTTAAAGTTACTTATGGCCTCATAAACGAAAAAATCTGATTCGAACGTGCAAAAAATGCAAACGAATATCGTGACACTTTCAATAGTTTTCTTATTATTCCTTGAACATAAACCCGTGAACTAGAAATAACTGAAGCTTGGCACGAAAGGAACTTTTCCTTCATTGCCTAAATTAAAATTAATCACCGCCACCGACACATTTGATTAACTATAATATTTCGTCCTGTATTAGCTTAAGCCCCTGTACAATTATTTTAGTAAGATAAAGGTCTTCGCTACGATGTTAACTTAAGGGCTCACATACCACTGAAATTTTCAAAAAATTGATTTATTTGTTTTTTATAGATTTCTATTTTTTTGTACTTTTAAGAATTGATAGAAAAAAATTGTTAAAAAATCCTACTCCGTTGCAAAGTTATAGCAATAAATATGACCGGGCCTCGGGTTAGGACGGCTATCTGGCTAACTGCCGCGCAATCCCAACAGATGTTGCGTATTTGTTTTGTTCGCAAGACCTGGGTTTCTTTTGCGAAAAACTATATAAAAAAACACGAATATACAAGAGCAGGAAGGAGTTCAGTATGAAGCTGGAATGGGATTTCACGTTATACCTTCCAGCACGATAACTCAATCAATTTTCAATATTTTTCAACTTTTTTTTTAAATCTTGATAATTATTTTCTTTTTTTAATTTATTGTTTGGACAATTTTTTATAAACTATTAAACACTACTCTTTCTTTTTTAATTTTTTTTTTAAAAAGTTTGAATTACTGTAATTTCTTCAAAAAAAACCCCTCCGTACCACTACATTCTTCTTCTTCAATGGCGCTACAGCCTAAATCGGGCCTTGGCCTCCTGAACTTCAGGCTCCTTAACATTTTCATTATTTATTGCGGACGAGTTGTTAGCTCTTCGCACAACCCTCTATCTACGAATTTTTCATTTTCGTAGATTGAGGTAACCAAGGTATATTCAAGCAGGTAGTGTGCTTGGAATTATGCTACCACTACATTAGTTTACAAAATTTTTTTTTATTTTTGCGGATTAGATAATTTTTGGTAAAATTATGATATTGTTGCGAGCTAGGGGTTCGCCAGATTTCAAAGAAAACTCAATTCGTTTTAAAATATAAGGATAATTTATTTATTGCACTTTTACACAATTTCCCGATCACTTCACTTAATTCGCTCTAAAAACTTAATTCGCACAACCCAGTAACACCGCCGATCTATCGCTTTCGCTTACTTACACCGGTTGGTGTCTTCCATGAACTTCGTTCAAAGACTGGCTGCTATCTGGTAGTTGCATTCTTTTTATAGTCAGGCGATTTTAGGCGTGTGTCTTAACTAGAATGTTTGGGATTATTCGCGGCTATTCTGGGTGTGTGTCTATACTAGAATGTTCCGGATTTTGCTTGAACGTTCTAGATGGCGTTTTACACAGTATGGGATAATGTTCTACGTCATTCTAGACGATTCGAAAGAGAGATCGAATTGCGTTGTTGACAGGTCTGTAACATTACCCTCTCCTTAGTCCCTGTTCGTCCCGAACAGAGTTGTTTACTTCCTCAATGGCACCATGGTACTTGGTTAATCGGTCGAGATGTACCACTTTCATTTTGGTACGAGGTTTTCGCTGATTCCATCCATCCTCTGGTTCGATCGTTAACCTCCGAATGGTTTTTCCGGCTTCTTTTTCCTTCTCACGTTCGCGTTCTTTCTCCGTTTCCTTTTCGCGCTCATTCTCCTCCTTAGCGGCACGTTTACTTCCCTTTTCTCGTTCCGCATTCTTCCTTTCGCGATCTTCTCGATCATATCGCTTCCCATGTTTGGTCTTGTCACGATTATTCGCATGAAGTACTTGACCGTCACGACTTCTACCCGTTCGTTCGCGATCCTTATTCGATTGTCCATCTTAGCTTCCATGATCTTTCCCGATGTATTGTTCTTGTTGCAATCGAGCTTGCCGACTCGGGGTTTCCGATCGACTCCGGCGTCTTTTATCAAAACCGTGTGTAAGATTTGATCTTGACCACGAACTACCTGCCCGATTTCCATCTTCGCATTGGTTAGCAGCGCAGCCGGAACAACAGTTGGTCGCTTTTCGGCAGTCGAGTCTCAAGTGTCCTGCCTGTCCACAATTCCAGCATCGGGGGGCACCAAATCTTTCGCTCCGTTTGGTGTACTCTGCTTTCTGACACATACACTCTTTTGCTCTTTCTCGGACTCGATAATTACTCCGTGAGCTTTGCTTTGCAGCTTCGAACATCAGCCCATATACCAAGGCTTCGCCTATCGTTTTCTTGCCTGCCAATTTCAACGCCTATTGCAGCTCTCTGTCCTGTACAGCATTGTTAAATGCGAAAACAGCCGTATCGTTGCGTTGCTCTGTTTGCGCATTGGGCAGCGATAATAATGTGAGTCGTTCAATATCGCGTGCCAGCTCTTGAAGTGTTTCACCATTCTTTTGAGTTCGGTTGTACAGCTCTATTTTGTAGATCTATTTCATGCGGTCACTGCCGTAATGAAGATCCAATGTTTGGACTAACGTTGAAAAATCTTGTTGTTGCTCCTGCGGAATCGTTTGAAGAACTTCTGCCGGTGAGCCTCTTAACGCCAATATTAGAGCCGTTCCTCGTTCCAGATCATTCCAATGGTTGTTTCTTGCAGCAGCCTCAAATTGGGTCTTATAAATGGCTCACGGTGTTTGTCCATCGAAGATTGGAGCCTTGAGACCCTTGTGCGCAACGTGTTCTGTCTTGATGACGCCAGTCGCCTTCACGTTATCGAAGTCCCTTTTTAGGCGTTCGACTTCTTCTTCTCTACGTTTTCTTCTATTACCTTACCCATGGTGTCTATTTTATTATTTTGCAGCTCCAATTTTTGGTTGAGGTCCTTTGAGGTCTGATCTAATTTCTCTAGTTTCTGATTAATGTCCGCAGATTGTTGTTTAATGTCCACTGATTGTTGCTCTAATTTCTGATACATGTCCGCAGATTGTTGTTTAATGTCCACTGATTGTTGCTCTAATTTCTGATACATGTCCGCAAATTGTTGTTTCATGTCCACTGATTGTTGCTCTAATTTCTGATTCAGGTCCGCAGATTGTTGATCCAATTTGTGCATCATTTGTTGCATTAACTGTGTTAAGGCATCCGATGCACCAGAGCACTCCTCTTTACGAGCTTCTTCGATTTGGAACTCAAAACTATCTGCATTCTCACCCTCAGCCTCAAGTGTCTCGATCATACGGCTAACAAGTTCAGACTTGCTCCCTGTTGTAGATAACTCGCGTCTACTGAGCTCTTCCTTCAGCTCCGTTACTTTTAAGTCTTTTAAATAACGCGGCATTTTCACTACCGATTATTTCCAGTTTTTCCGCGATTCGAATTCACTTAAATTTACGTCACTGCTCACTAAATCACTCGAGATTATTCGATTTCACAAAATTCTCACTGTCCGTTCGAGAATTTTAGTTCCGCGATTTTACTTCGCTAATTAAAGTCACTGTTCACTAGAGCACTCGAGAATATTCGTTTTCACCAAATTCTCACTGTCCGTTCGAGAATTTTAGTTTCACTTTTCCGCTCTCACAAAATTATCCGTTCCGAGAATTTTTAATTTCACTCGCGATTTTTAACCCGAATTTATCCTTGAAATCCCACTCTTCTGACACCAATTGTTGCGAGCTAGGGGTTCGCCAGATTTCAAAGAAAACTCAATTCGTTTTAAAATATAAGGATAATTTATTTATTGCACTTTTACACAATTTCCCGATCACTTCACTTAATTCGCTCTAAAAACTTAATTCGCACAACCCAGTAACACCGCCGATCTATCGCTTTCGCTTACTTACACCGGTTGGTGTCTTCCATGAACTTCGTTCAAAGACTGGCTGCTATCTGGTAGTTGCATTCTTTTTATAGTAAACATCCGTCAGGCGATTTTAGGCGTGTGTCTTAACTAGAATGTTTGGGATTATTCGCGGCTATTCTGGGTGTGTGTCTATACTAGAATGTTCCGGATTTTGCTTGAACGTTCTAGATGGCGTTTTACACAGTATGGGATAATGTTCTACGTCATTCTAGACGATTCGAAAGAGAGATCGAATTGCGTTGTTGACAGATCTGTAACAATATCGATAAGGAGGCGCCATGGTTTTCATCAGTAATCCATTTATACCCGTAAAAAATAATGATAATACTAAAAATAAAAAGATAACAGAACTACGAATCGTGCGATACTCAAGATGAAAGATAAATCTTTTGATTTTAAGAAATTTCGTAGGGGAAGTGGTGGAGGGAGTGACGACATTGAACTACTTTTTTTACATCACGCTAGAGTTGCCACCAAAATGTTTTATAGAAAATTTAGAATTAAAAAATTTAATAGGTACTGAGAAAATTCAGTGAAATTGTACAGTTTATGTGGGAGGTGGTAGACGGAGGGAGTCTTAATGGCGTTTTAGAAATAACTTAAAACATCATGTTCTTGACTTGTTTTAAATTGCAGATCAGTCGCATTCATACTTTTCAGGAAGGTCGACTTTTTGTGAAATTGTTAAATTGTGTCAGATTGTATGGGAGGGGGTGGAAGTATTGAAACTAATCGTCTAATATTTTTTGGTCTTACTTATAATTCGAAATAAATAATTAGTGCACAATTTGAGCTCGATCAATTTTATACGTACTGACGAAATTTGTTTGTAATATTTCATGAAAAAGTGCAGTTTGTATGGGAGGAGGTGGTGGAGGGAAGAGGAGGACTGAAATAACTTTTATACAGTAGATTAGAATCATCATGAAAGTAATATTTTCCAAATTTCAGATCAATTGCAATTATACTTTTCGAACAAATTCGCTTATTGTCAAATTACGAAATTATTTCATTTTGTATGGGCGGGGGTAGAAGGGGTAAAGCTAATCATCTAATTTTTTTTTGGTTTTTACTAATAATTCTTAATAAATATTTGGTGCACAATTTCAGCTCGATAAATTTTATACGCACTAGGTAAATTGGTCTAGAGCATTTTATGAAAAACTGGAGTTTGTATGGGAGGTGGTGGAAGGAGGGTGAGGATAGAAATAATTTCTATACAGTAGATTGAAACCATCATAAAAATATAACGTTCCAAATTTCAGATCAATAGCATTTATACTTTTCAAGTAAATCCGTTTATTGTCAAATTACGAAATTGTGTAATTTTGTATGGGAGGGGGTAGAAGGGGTGGAGCGATTTGACCCATTCACGAACCTGACCATACTTTTTGTCAAAAATGACGTGTCCAAAATTTGAACTATCTAGCTCAATGCGTTCTCAAGCTAGAGAGAACACGGACGGACGGACGGACAGACAGACGAACGGACGGACATCCGGTATTGAGATTTTTGAGTGATTATATGAACTTCTGTATCGGTTTGATGAATGTTTTCACAGTGCATTTTGAATTGAAAGAAAAGATTTCCGGATTCTACACTGTTACGCTTTATTATTCGTGACGTTTCGGTCTCAAACTGATAAAGGTCTCAGCAGAGACCGAAACGTCACGAATAATAAAGCGTAACAGTGTAGAATCCGGAAATCTTTTCTTTCAACTTCTGCATCATTTATTTTTTTCTCCGAGCCTTATTTCCTGGCGTTACAAACTTTGTGGCAAACTTATAATACTCTCAGATTTCATCTAGAGTATAATAAAAAATAGCAGCATTATGATTGGGCGTAAAGCCCAATCATAATGCTGCTAGGGTGTAGCCTAGTGGGTAGCGTGTTGGTCTTGTAATGCGAAGGTCGTGAGTTCAATCCCGGTCGGCGCAATATACAATTCCAGCACATTGCCTGCTTGGATATACCTTGGTTACCTCAATCTACCGAAATAAAAAATTCGTAGAAAGAGGGTTGTGCGAAGGACTAACAACCCTTCTACAATAAGTAATGAAAATGTTAAGGAACCTGAATGTCAGGAGGCCAAGGTCCGGTTTGGGCTGTAGTGCCATTGTAGAAGAAGAAGTAAAGCCCAATCATATGATACTCCAGATGAATTAGGAAAGAGTTTATTGTAACGGAAAATAGGTATGTTATCTCAAATTCTTTCGATTAGTGAATAGTGACTTTTGTATGAGAGGTGGTAAAAGTAGAGGGTGGAGGTTTTGTATATAACGCTAAACGTAGCCTACAAAATATTTCATGCTGAGTTTAAAGTTTGTAGCTTTCCTAAATTTCGAGGAAATTGAACAATTTTTGTCTGAGTTTATGGCATTTATATGGGAGGTGGCGGAGAAAGTAGGAGGTTTTGGATGATTTTGAATCTGCTTATCAACATCCTAATCATATTGTTTTGTTATAATTTTAATGTCGATGGCTCTCATATGTTCGAATGAGAAATACTTTTCTTGAATTTCCAATACACAAATTTGAATGGGAAGTGGTAGAAGGAGTGAAGTGAAGTTGATAATTTTCTTAACATTTATTGCAATTAATAAGGGGACAAATTCCTGCAAAATCTGAAGTTTGTACTTTTTCTAGATTCAATGAAAATCAATTAAATGCATTTACCAAAATTCTGCATTAGTATGGGGGTAGAAGGAGTATTCGAATCAAAACTAAATTTTTCGATAATAATAATATTTGTAATAATATACTTTTGTCAAAATTTAAAGTTGATAGCTTTAACGTTTTTGGAGAAAAATAATTTAATTGAAATTCCGAAATTTCGTTAAATTTTTATGGAAGGGGGTAGAAGAGGTGAAGTTGATAGTTTTTCCAAAATTCTTCTACAATGGCGCTACAGCCAAAATCGGACCTTGGCCTCCTGATATTCAGGTTCCTTAACATTTTTCATTACTTATTGTGCAAGGGTTGTTAGCCCTTCGCACAACCCTCTTTCTACAAATTTTTCATTTTCTTAGATTAAGGTGATCAAGGTATACCCAAGCAGGCAATGTGCCGGAATTATACGTTGCGCTGGCCGGTGTTTGAGCTCACGACCTTCGCATTACAAGACCAACACACTACCTACTAGGCTACATCCTAGCTTCCAAAATTGGTTGCAATTATAATAAAATTATATATGACAAAAATTGATTCTTTCAGCTTTGCTAGTTGCAATGCGAATAAATGTATATGAAAATTGTGCGTATGGGAGGGCGTAGAAGGAGTAAGGGGATTAGATCAATATTTTTTGATGTTAAAAATTTTTATTTTATTATATTGACCGAGTGTGGGGATGTGTCCCGTTCATGAACTTAAAGTTATTTTTTTGCTAAAAATGACATATAACGAATTTCAGCACGATAGGTCAAAGCTTTCGAGAGTTATGTTGTAGACAGACGGACAGATGGATAGACAAACAAACAGACGGACAGACAGACGGTCACTCGGAATCGAGGTGTTTGAGCGACTTCAAATATTTCTGTACCCTGCGACTCTGTCCGAGTATTATTTCTTAGCGTTACAAACGGTAAGGCAAACACAATATACTCTCAGATTTCATCTAGAGTACAAATATATGTTTTTCTCTTATAGTTGAAAAGTTAGGGCGCGTAAAGGTATGTGAGCCCTTAAAGGATCAGATCAGGTCATCTAGAATTAATTAATTATTTCTCATAGATCATTATTAAATATTTCTCATTTAATCAATAAAATTTCATTTCTAAATCCACCTCCCTATTTATAACTAACAGGTATCAATGCCGAAATGGAATTACAACTCGACATCATCAAGCAAAAAGCATCATCAGCAAGAAATTGCAGCACTTCAAGCCATCACACAAGCACTTCTCAAGGAAGTTAAAGAGGCACAACAACAAATTCACCAGAAACCGAAAGTTCTTCAAATCGTCATTTACGAATCGTCAGTTTAAGCTTTTCGAATAAAATCGATTATTTACTTAACTATCTAGAAGGCTTTAGGCCCTAATTAAGGAAACCAAAAATTATCATAAAAATCTTAATTTTAGAGTTAAAATACTTAAATTAATTAATTAAAATAGTAAAAATGCAAAAAGACTTCCAATATAAATTAAATATTTATAAATATAAACTGTACAATTTATCATTAAAAAAACCTATGCTTTTACAAAATACAAATTTATTATTAAATATCGCAATTTTCTGGAGTTTTCTTTATCGTGTAATCCATTCCGTCACTTGAAGACTGGAAATTGACTCATTACGACCGCATGAAAAGGATAAAATAAATAGTTATGTGACCCAATCTCCAAGAAATAGATTTTGTCCTAGACAATAATATGTGCGCGCCAGCCACGACAACCCACTCTGAGTTATAATGCTCTTTGGAATATACGACTATTCGGAATTTATAGCAAAACTAGCTAGCATTTAAGGAACTGTTTACCAGAATTCTATCTTTTGTGATCTCATATTGTTAGGTACTCTGGGATTAGCTCGACATGTATTTGTGGTATGTTTATTGTCGCTCTTAAATCAGCAACTTTAAGATTCCGGCTGATCCGAATGCTGCAGCGTTCTCATATTTCTCATAAGAAAGTAGTTTGTAGACTTTTGTAGATCTTGACTCGATTGCAAAAGAAATTAGACTACGCATTATTAACGACAACAAAGAATAGTCGTGAAAGCGAAAAAACAATCAAAAAGCACTTAGACACTTAGAAAAGACACAACTATTCGTGTATTTAGAGTCTTGTTCAAAAGATGCTCGCAAACGAGATACATATATTAGTTCCAATTAAAAATGTATACATAAGTAACTAAACAAGAAGAAAGAGTAAGAGTATACATGTATGCACTTCATGAACAAGGATATTGGATCGGTATTGATAAATGTTGACGATTTCGGTGAAAATTTATGCCCAGAAGTTCTTACCATATAAATGAAATTTTATAAATAATGTCGGATATCTGAATTAGCTGCACACACACACAGGTGTTACAGTCCAACCTTTTCATTTATATTTAAACACATATTATATTGGTAGTCCAAATTGAAAGCCGCCTTTATTTTGTAAAAATAGTTAAATATTTTTTATTTAAAGAAATACCCATCATTAGCTCCAACTTTTTCCCATCTTTCTGGCAGCATACGGATTCCGCGTCGAAAAAAATGCTCTTCCACGAATCGATCCAATTTTTGGGTTTTTCATAAAAATCGAAGTGCTGCTCAGCCAGACCATGCGTCATCGATCGGAATAGGTGGTAGTCAGAATGGGCGATGTCTGAAAAATACATCGGGAAGGGTATGATGTCTCATTTCAGTGTTTTCCAACCTAAGCATTTGGCCAAGCGTTGCTGTGCATAATAATCAATTTGGCCGTATCTCTTTTGATCTCTCGTCTCGTCGCAGCGCTACAGCCCCTTTCGGGCCTTGGCTTCCCGTAACCGAAGTCTCCATCGATCTCGGTCCAGTGACCGCGTCCTCCAATTTTGAAATCCGAGCAGCGATGAACAGTCTTCGTCAACAGAGTCGGACCAGCGTTTCCTGGGTTTTCCCACTGGCCTCCGGCCCTCCGTTTTTCCCTCGAATACCTTTTTAGGTATTCGAGTTTCGTCCATCCTTTGTACATGGCCAGCCCATTGCAGCTTCCGCAGTCTGATGATAGTGGAAACCTCCGGTTCGTCGAATATATCATACAGCTCACTGTTGTATCTAATTCGCCATCGGTCACCATCACGTTTCGCTCCAATTATTCGTCTCAGGACCCGTCTTTCGAAAGCGTTCAACACATTTGCGGATGCTTGTGTAAGGGTCCATGTTTCGCATCCGTAGCAAAGCACAGGTCTTACTATTGATTTGTAAACTTGGAGTTTGGTCTTCCTGTGTACGCAGCTGGCCTTAAGAATAGCTAAGACTGAATAATACGTTTTATTTGCGAGCTGGATTCGTCTTTTTATTTCATTCGTTTCATTTCCACTCTTTGTCAATTTTGTGCCTAAATATATGAATTCGTCCACATTTTCCAAATTATATTCGTCAATTGTAATGTTTTGTCTATTGGGGGTCCTTTTCCTTGTTTGTGTCATTATTTTCGTTTTTGTTTCATTAATTTTCAAGCCAACTTCTTTTGCTGCTTGATCGAGGCTTAGTAGAATTTCTTTTGCGGATTTTAAAGAGCGTGATAATATGTTGATATCGTCCGCATAACCCACTATCTGGCTGGATTTATAAAGCAGCGTACCTCTTGTGTCAACGGGTAACTTTCTGATGACGTATTCTAAAGCTAGGTTAAAAAGCAGAGGGGCCAGCCCATCACCCTGTTTTAGTCCGACATTTGTGTCAAAGGCATCAGTTAGTTGGTTGTTGACTCTGACTTGTGATGTTGTTGATGTCATCGTCATTTTGGTCAGTCGGACTAGTTTTGCTGGGATGCCAAAATGCAGCATTATTTTGTACAGTACGTTTCGATCAATACTGTCGTATGCTTGTTTAAAGTCCACAAAAACCTGGTGAACGTCGATGTTGAATTCCCAGCATTTTTCAAGCACTTGCTTGACCGTAAAAAGTTGATCAGTCGTTGATCGACCAGCTCTAAAACCGCCTTGGTACTCCCCAATCACATTGTCAGCGTAAATTTTAATCTTATTTTCTAATATTTTTGTCAGTATCTTATATGACGTGCAAAGTAGTGAGATACCTCTGTAATTTTCGCACTGCAGTTTGTCTCCCTTTTTGTGGATAGGGCAAATAATGCATTGGCACCACTCCTCCGGTATTTGCTCCTGATTCCAGATGTACTGAATCACTTTATGGATGGCATTTCGGGTGCAGCTTCCGCCATATTTAATTAATTCCGCTGGAATTTCGTCGATGCCCGACGCTTTATTGCTTTTCTGACTTCTGATGGCAAACTCAACTTCTTCCAACGTTGGAGGATCCAGTGGACATTCGTCGGAGGTTTGGAGACCTATCAGCTCCGATGTTCGGGAGCCGTGTGCGGGATTAAGGAGTTCTTTAAAGTATGACGCCCACCTTTCCTTAATCTGATTATCCTCGGCGATGATAGTGCCATTTCTGTCTTTACAGAGGGTTGTCTTAGGCTGATATCCACGTCTTAGGCTTTTCACTACTTTGTAGGCTTGTCTTGTTTTATTGCTCGCAAGATTGTCATCGATATTTCTCAATTGGTCGTCATAATATTTTCTTTTCTTACATCTAATGACCTTATTTGCTACTCGTCGGAGATTTTCGTATTTTTCTCTCTTCGTTCTGGTATTCCTTTCGAGAAACTGTCTGTACGCCTGATTTTTCTTATCTAACGCATCCTGGCATTCGTCGTCGAACCAGTCATTTCTTTTGATACTGTGGTCGTTTCTCCTTCAACGATCGGCTCAAACGCATCAATTGTAGCCGACAGTGATCTCCCGTGATTGTTTCAGCAGCTCCACCACCATGCCGGTTCTTGACGTCAAAATCACCGCTCTTGAAGTTTGAGAGCATTCAACGCGCCTTAACCGCAGATTTTTTTTAATTAAAGACAAAAGCAAAACAAGAATTTTACTCAAAATTCGACATATTCGCACACAAAAAATGTATGACGCCGATAAAGCTTCACAAATTTAATGAAGAACATTTGTTGACAGATGCTTAAGCTTATCACGTGACGTTTCTGATCCACTATTGTTGATCATCATTTACTGCTGGCGCCATTTATTGGGAAACGGCGGGTTTCAATTTGCAATCCCGATACATCTTTACCAAAGAGCTGCATTAATTTATTCCTGATTAATTTCTAAGAACCGCTCAAAACAACACGACCAGCGATCGCGGAACATGCAACGCCAGAGGACTAAGCAATCGATTTCAATAATGTGCAAATTCTGGCCAGGACAAACCAATATTTTCAACGAATAGTACGAGAAGAAATTTCTAAACATCCACAAAACTTCCACCGAGACAGCGGATACAAATTATGAGCAGTTTGGCTATCTGCCTTAAAATTTGGTAAGAACAAAATTCGTACCCAGAAATCCTTGACGAAGTTAACTACCTGATACTAATTAACTGACCTTAATTAACTAATTTAACCCTAAATTACCCTTCCCACACCCAATTAGTCTTCTGTTATTGTCGATCAGTTTGATAAAGGCCGCAGCTGAGTTCGAAACGTCGCGAATAATAAAGCGTAACAGTGTAGAATCCGAAAATCTTTTCTTTCAATTCAGCACAAAAATGCGTCAAATTTTGAATGCCAAATTACAAATAGGTTTAAATTTGCAAAAATATAATTTTTATTTGGTCTAAATTGGGTTTTCGTCTTATATTTTAAAATCTAGAAAACAGAGCGGAATAAACTTCAAACTTGCATCTCTGGAAAACTCTTGACGATAGAACTACTTAATTTCCATTTTCCGAATCGCCACTCTCACATAAATATTTATCAAATAGCTATGTTACTTTTTTCACATTCATTTCTATAAAATTTGACCTTAAAAATTTTAGTTTCAGGGTATTTAGCTCTTCGCGCAACACCCTATTTTTAATTTTCGTAGATTGTGGCACATATGCAGAAAGTGTGTGAGAATTATACGTCGATCGAGATTCGAACTCATAACCTTCACATTGTAGGTAAAAAAAAAATTTACAAACTATAGTTATAACTACGAGAATTACAAAATGATTGGAATATAAATTATTGGGAATTATTGATTAATACGGACGTAATTCATATTTACTCTATTGTTCATTGTTATTTACTTGGAAAATATAAATAATTATTGCCAAGTGAGTGCTACAAAGTTTCTTTTTTTCAATAATTTAATAATAAAATTTGTAAAATATTATTATTATGTATATGAATTATAAGTGAGATAATTTACGAAAAATTGAATTTCTACGATGTGCTTTCAATACTTCTTAACAAGGGGTCCGTAATAGGTAGAGGTGACTGCCCAGATACAAGTCCGGGCGCACATAGACCATAGGCTGGTCCGATTTGAAGCCACAGGATCTCAGAGAGACTCCTACTCGCCAACCGAAGCTATCTATGAAGCGTTGAAGGCTCCTGACTTCCGCATTATCCAAATTACCGAGACTATCGAAGAAGTGTGCGCCTAGGAGATGTCTCCTTCTTCTAGATAGAGCAGGCCAGTGCATAGCAGATGAAGAATCGTCTCTTCCTCATCTTCGCAGTTCCTGCGAAAATCATTAAACGAAATGCCGAAGCCTCTGAGTATTCTTTCCTATCAGGCACAACCCTGTAGCAACTCCTACTACGGAGCTAATCATCTGTCTGCTCAGCGAAATCAGTCTACCAGAGCGTTTTAGATCCCAGATACGAGAAACATCGTTTGCCCATCTGTCGTTGAGTTTACTAATCGCATCCAACTTAAGTTGTAGCTTTTAAGTTAGGAGAGGCATGTATAGCTTCTCTTTCACAGACTGAATCTGGTTTCGTGCCGGGTGCGTTCGTCGGCCTTGCAGTACCCCGAAATAGCCCTATGTCCTGGTACCCAGCATAGGCGAATGCTGATTTGTTCAGCCATCTCCCTCAGGAACGCGTGACAATCAAGAACAGTCTTGGATGTAGACAGGATTGATTCCAGGGATTTAATAGCAGCCTGGCCATCAGTGAAGATGCCAATATCCTGAATAGATACTACATTACACTTCAATCAGGCCAAGGCCATCACCTCTGCTTGGAACACACCGCAATGATCCGGAAGACGGAAAGCTATGCTTAAGTTAAGCATTGCGGAAAAAATACCACCTCCCCCTCCACTTCTCGTTTTGGAGCCATCAGTATAGAAAGATATAGACTCTGCCTGCCGTATTTCATCTACCTCCCACTCTTATCTCGAGGTGATGACGGTGAGAAAATAATAATCAAAATCAAAACTTGGGAGAGTGTAGTCTTTGTTTTCGGTTAAATTCCCGAAATCTTCCAAAATTAAGGAGTGACCAGTTTGAATGCAGGTTCACTGGCGAGTTTTTTTTTTGAAGCCATCAATAATATCAAGATGTAGCAGATGAAACAGTACTTCTAATGCTGCAGAGGGAGTTGTTCTTAGAGGCTCCTTTATGCATAAACATGCTGTTCTCTGCACCTTGCCGAGGAGAGTGAGGTTTGTCACTGTCTTTAAAGGGGTTCGTAATCTATACATATAAATATAATTGTAGTATCTGTCTGTTATTTGTTTATAAATGGCTATAAATAAGTTTTTTGCTTTATTTTAGTAATAACTAAGCAGAAACAGACGTTTTTAAAAATGTTCTCTGTCTGTCTGTCTTTCTGGTTTTCACGCAAAAACGGCTTAACCGATTGTAATGAAACTGTCACAGTTTGTTAGATGTGCAGCGACATGTAATCTGCGTCTGGTCTTATTTCAATACCTCCACGCCTTCTACCCCCTCCCATACAAAATGGCTCATTTTCAAAAATATATACTAATCAAATTTTCTTTAAAACCATTGGAGCAAATCATTTGAAATTTGTAACATACTATTTTTATCAGAAATGTAATCTATGGTATACAAATTATTTGAATCCCCCTACTCCTTCCAGCACCTCCCATATAAACTGCACTTTTTGAAAGGCTATTCACCAATTTTCTCAGTACGTGTAACTTTCATCGATCTTAAATGTTGTACTTTATCCTTAATTTACATTGTTACTAGTTACCGGTAATGTTGAAATGAGGCATATAAATTTATAAAATTGAGTGAAACTCTCTTTTGGGTTGTTGTGAAGAAAATAATTAAAAATTTCTTGAAAAGATTTTCGTTTTAAATCTGAATCAGAATAAATTTCAAACTTATCCTCCTATTTATCGTTGGTAAAAGTGCCCAAAAGAAAATCTTCCAAGAAGAGGTGTGAGGTCCATTTTGCGAGACTGGAACATCAAAACTCCGGCATTTTCATTCAACAAAATTTTAAGCTTTGAAGATTTTTTGCAGAGCTTTGATAAATTATTTTGTTAGACTAGAAATTATTGAAGTGAAATTCTTCGAACAGCAATGCAAGAAATTTATTGTAAAGTGGAAAATAAAAATAAGTTTCCCATAAATTAAAATTTCTTCAATTGTCTCAATAAAAACGGAGCGAATCGCTTTTATCTACTGCTTTATTCACTCTACCTCACTTTACTCTACAAAACTAATTCATTCATTTTCATTAACACTAAAAACAGTTATTGTAAACAATAATAACACCGAAAATATGATCAAGGAAGTTACTTACCTTGTAGTGCCTACTTTACTATCACTACTTTACTTTTTATAAATTAAGTAAATCGTAGAAACTTACTTTAATAGCGCTACTTTACTTTTGATAAATGAATAGATCGCACAAAATATAAAAATAATCATATTAGTTTTTTATGACAAAATTGTAAAAAAACAAGTCAGTTGAAAAATAAATGATTTACTAGATAGTCATTTTTGAAAAACGTTGTCGTAAAATTAAATATCTGTTTTGAAAAATTTATTAAATAAAAAAGAACATAAATAATAAAAAAATAGTTGTTGTTAAAATTTAAAAAATATTTAAATAAATATCTAACAATTGTTAAATAATAAATACTAAAAGTGAATGTTAATTTAAACTTAAAATAAATAAATGTTGTTAATAAAAATTATTTTAAATGAATAATTTATTAGGGGAATTTGTGTTATCTAAAAGAAAACCCCTAAATTGGTGACCCCGATAGAAACAACATCACCAATAATAAATTGGTGACACCGATAGAAGCAGCTTCACCAATAACAAATTGGTGACCCTGACAGCAGCAGCTATAACATCAAGAATAAATTGGTGACCCGATCCCAACAACAGCAGCAGCTATAACATCAAGAATTAATTGGTGACTCTGACATCAACAACAACAGCAAACAGTGAATGCATCGAGTTCACAGCAATAGTAACAGCAACTGCAACAGAAATAGCAACAGCAACGGCAGCAGCAACTGAAATAGCAACTGAGATAGCAACAGCAACAGAATAGCAACAGCAACGGCAACAGCAACTGAAATAGTAACAGCAACAGCAACTGTTTCAGCAACGATTACATTACACAAATTGTTTTTGCAAGTATTTTATTATTATTTATTTTTCTTTCAATTTAAAAATAACAATTTCAAACAATAATTTAATTAACAACAATTTAAATAACAACGTATTATTCATTAATTAATATCGCGATATTTTCTTCAAAATGTCGATTTCGGGTTTAAATGAGAATAGCGCAACAGGCGCTACACACCCATCTCTTAACCAACATAGTATGGTCAATCCTTTTTTGGGGTTAGGCGATTTAAATAATATTGCGACCGTCGCAATTCAAAAGGTCTGTTTGTGGAGACGAAATCCGACTGCTTGGTTTCAAGCTCTCGAGGTACAATTCCGGTCAGTTAACATTTCGTCAGAAGCAACGAAATTTAGCTATGCATTGAGTATGTTGACTCAGGAAGAATGCGATAAGGTGTTGGACATTATTGAGAATTTATCCTCTACCACACCTTATTCGGATTTGAAATTGGCTGTTATTTCTAGATTTGGTGAATCGGAAGATCACAAACTTCAGAAATTAATTAACGGTCTTGATCTTGGAGACGATAAACCATCTCATCTTTTAAGTAAGATGAAGGCGTTAGCTGGGTCTTCTGTTGGAGAACCTCTTTTAAAGAAGCTTTGGCTTCAAAAATTACCACCTAATGCACAATCGATTTTAGCAGTAGCGAATGTTTCACTCGACGAATTAAGCATTCTTGCAGATCGAGTTATTGAAACTAATCCTAATTTCAATTGGGACGTTTCAAATATCTCGCAACTAAAAGTTAATGAATTTAGAACTGATCGATTTAGTTTTGAAAGTTCAATCATTCATCAGATGTCCCTGTTAACGAAACAGATTGAATTATTGACTCTGAAACAAAACCAATTTTATAGAAGGAATCGATCACGTTCTAGAAGTAACTCACGTTCTTTTAGTAACTATCGCGATAATTCAATACCAAATTCGAATTTCTGTTACTATCATAAAAAATTTGGAACTAATGCAACTAAATGTCGCAAACCTTGTTCGTTCAACAATCCAAAAAACTGAAAAAGTTGTCTGAAGTGGCGATGTTCGACAACAAACCATCATCATCAAGTCGCCTATTCATTTTAGACAATTTATCCAAGTTTAGTTTTTTAATTGATACTGGAGCTGACATCTCTGTTCTTCCGGTTAATCCAAAGGAAAACAGGGTTTGTGATAAATCTATCGTACTCACAGCCGCCAATTCTTCTAATATCAAAACTTTCGGATTTAAATTTTTAGATATCTCTCTCCAATTAAGAAGAGTATTTAATTGGAAATTTATTATAGCCGATGTTGATAAACCCATTCTTGGTGCAGATTTTCTTAAACATTTCGGTTTAATCGTGGATATCCGACGTAAATGTATTATCGATCCACTATCACAAATTAGTTCAGTAACTGGTTCCTTGGTTAATGGACCATCTTCAAATCTCGCTGTTTTGTCAACTACACCTTTAAATCCAAAAGTTGAGTTGTTATTATCTAAATTCGAAGGATTACGACGCACCTTAAATTATAGTTTCATAGAGTCGAGCACAGTGCGACACTTTATCGTTACTAAAGGTCGTCCAATCTTTGCCAGACCTCGTCGTCTAGATCCGGTAAAGCTTAGAGCAGCTAAGGCCGAATTCAATCTAATGATTGAACGTGGTATCTGTAGACCCTCCGACAGTCCATGGGCATCACCGCTTCACATGGTGAAGAAGAAGGATGGTAGTTGGAGGCCTTGTGGTGATTATAGATCTTTAAACGCTATCACTACTCCTGACACTTATCCTATTCCTCATATTCAGGACTTCTGTCAACAGTTGGAAGGATGTACATTTTTTTCAACTGTTGACTTAGAAAGAGTTTATCATCAAATTCCCATTAATGAGGATGATATTCCGAAAACAGCCATTACGACACCTTTCGGACTTTACGAGTTTGTGCGGATGACTTTTGGTCTTCGCAATGCAGCACAAACTTTTCAAAGATTCATTTTCTCAATTTTAAATGATTTTGATTTTTGTTTTGTCTATATCGATGACATTTTGGTAGCTTCTAAATCAGAAAGTGATCATTTCAATCATTTAGAGAAATTGTTTGAACGACTTAACTCTCATAATTTGGTAATTAACCAAACTAAATGCTCGTTCTTTAAATCTTCGGTCGATTTCCTCGGTCATTCGATTGACAAAAATGGAATCAAACCAATCGCTTCACGAGTCGAAGCTATATTAGCTTATACACGTCCATCTACAGTAAAAGATATGCGACGATTTTTAGGAATGATTAATTTTTATCGCCGATTTATTCCTCACGCTGCCGAAGCACAGTCAATTCTTGACAGCTTCACTATTGGTAGCAAGAAAAAGAATGATAAAACAGAATTGGTTTGGTCGGTTACATCAATTGAAGCGTTTGAGCGTTGCAAAAAGCAACTCGCTCAAGCTACAACTTTAGCTTTTCCCTCCACTTCTTCATCTCTTTCATTAGCAGTGGACGCTTCAGATACAGCTTTAGGAGCCGTTCTTCAACAACGATATGGAAATGACTGGCAACCACTAGCCTTTTTCTCGAAGAAACTTTCTTCACCTCAAAAGAATTATAGTGCATATGATCGAGAGCTTCTAGCGGCTTATATTGCCATTAAACATTTTAAATTTATGCTGGAAGGCAGAGATTTTATTTTGTTTACGGATCATAAGCCGTTAATTTTCGCTCTTAAACAAAATCCTGAAAAAGCTTCGCCACGTCAGCTCAGACATTTGGATTTCATCAGTCAATTTACATCAGATATTCGTCATGTTTCTGGTCAAAACAATGTTGTCGCTGATGCTTTATCGAGAATTGAAACATTAAACCTTCCGACAACTATTGACTACTGCGAAATTGCTGATACTCAACTAATTGATTCTGAATTAAATAAAGCTAAAAATTTACCCAGTTTAAAAATCATTCCGGTTATTATTGAAGGTACCATCAATCCTCTTTGGTGTGACAATTCCTTGCATAAACTTAGACCTTACATTCCTTTAAATTTACGAACTCGCGTTTTTCGTACTGTTCACGATTTATCGCATCCAGGAATTAAGGCTACCGTTAAACTTATGCGACAAAGATTCATTTGGCCCTCAATCAATAAAGATTGTCGTAAATGGACTAAGGAATGTTTTGCATGTCAAAAAGCAAAAATCTCTCGACACGTCACAAGTCCTTTAGGAGATTTCAAACCAGTTTCAAGCAAATTTGAAACAATTCATATTGATCTGGTTGGTCCTTTGCCAACTTCGAACGGTTTCAGGTACTGCCTTACAGTTTTGGATCGTTTCACCAGATGGCCCGAAGCTTATCCCCTTACAGATATTCGCGCAGAAACTGTTGCATCTACTTTATTCAAAGAATATATTCCACGTTACGGAACGCCAGTTTCTATTATTACGGATCAAGGTCCTCAATTCGAATCTCGATTATTTCACGAATTAGGAAAAATGATAGGATTTAAACGCTGCAGAACTACTGCATACAATCCTAAAGCAAACGGCATGTTAGAAAGATGGCACAGAGTTTTTAAAGAAACTTTGAAATGCAAAACAAACGAAAGTTGGTCAGATGCACTTCCTTTTACACTTCTCGGTTTACGAACAGTAATTCGAGATGATGCCAACGCGACCCCCGCCGAATTACTTTACGGTCAGAATATTAGACTTCCTTACGATTTTGTTCAACACAAGAACAAATCGAATACAATGTCTGGAAGTGATTTTGTTGAAATTCTTCGTGATCGGATCAACAAATCAAGCCCTCGCCCTCCATCAAGACATAGTTTGGAAACTCCTTTTGTTTTTGAAGATCTCAAAACATGTTCCCATGTTTTTCTGAGAACAGACAAGGTTCGCACCTCTCTTCAAACTCCATATGAAGGCCCTTTTGAAGTCATTCAGAGAAACAACAAGTTTTTCGTCATTAAGATTAAAGACAAACCGACTTCAGTATCAATTGATCGTCTTAAGCCTTGCTTCATTAGTTCTTCCGAAGCAACAAACTCGTCAAGAGTTAAAAAGAAAGTTTCCTTTGTCAATTAAATACAAAAATGCGTACCACAGACATTCCTTTCCTTTTTTGTTTATTCTTAAATGTATATAATATCGAAAAGATCAAAGATCTTCTCTAGGAAGGGGGTATGTAGTGCCTACTTTACTATCACTACTTTACTTTTTATAAATTAAGTAAATCGTAGAAACTTACTTTAATAGCGCTACTTTACTTTTGATAAATGAATAGATCGCACAAAATATAAAAATAATCATATTAGTTTTTTATGACAAAATTGTAAAAAAACAAGTCAGTTGAAAAATAAATGATTTACTAGATAGTCATTTTTGAAAAACGTTGTCGTAAAATTAAATATCTGTTTTGAAAAATTTATTAAATAAAAAAGAACATAAATAATAAAAAAATAGTTGTTGTTAAAATTTAAAAAATATTTAAATAAATATCTAACAATTGTTAAATAATAAATACTAAAAGTGAATGTTAATTTAAACTTAAAATAAATAAATGTTGTTAATAAAAATTATTTTAAATGAATAATTTATTAGGGGAATTTGTGTTATCTAAAAGAAAACCCCTAAAACCTCACCAATCGTCATACATGCCATATGACTCATGGGACGTCTTTGCCACATTCATGTGGTAGTAAATATTTCTATGCGACGGCTTTCTTATATAGGTGGTTCTGGGTGGAAGCAATTACTACGACGCATCTCCCCTTCCTATGGAAGTCGAACTTGTGCTCGCCGCGATCGGAAATTTTGCTCGTATTGGCCTGCGATTTAGTTCTCTGCGACTGAAATTAATGAGAGGGAACGTGGAAGCAATTTAATGCGACGCATCACCCCTTCATATCTGCTCGTATTGGCCGTCGGTCTGGTATAAGCGTTTTTCAAATTGCATCTCACCGAACTTTGGACACCGATTTTTCCCAGCGAAAAGTTTTGGGCTTTTGGCGTTCAGAAAAAGCATACGAAAAAGCCGTCCTGTGAACGTAAACAAACTTACAGTGTGGGATGAAAATAATGCACTCTTTTTTCTAGAATTTTTATTTTAAATAATGGTACACAATCGTTCTGCTTCCCTTGCATCAATGGACGCCACGCCACTGGATTGATTTGATCACGAACCTCTCCCATTCAAATGCTATCATTCTTAATAATTTATGGTTCTGATTCCAACAAAATACAAAACATTGTGTTCAAAGTGCCATTAAAGTAAGCGGATTATATATCCCATATAATGTATTACTTACTACGTTCTCAAAAATTACTTATTATTGCGATTTTTATGCGGACGAAGCTAGTAAATAAATAAATTTTTAGTTCGTCAACGTCATCCGCAGGCCATAGCTGCGTTACATTTTCACATTATGAATTAGAGTGATTTTTCTATTTTGTTCAGGAGTTGGTAGAAGTGTCGAAAATATTAAATTTTTTACCAAATTTAAGCTAGATGAAATTTTTGAAGTTGAAGTTTACTAATAAAATTGACTTATTTCGTATTAGTTCAATCCGCTACAGCTTATAAATATTTTGAAACGTGAAGATCAGAAGGCCAAGGCACCATATGAAATGAAGCGTGATTGTAAAGAAATGACAAAATTTTATATATTATGTACGAACATGTACCATATACCAATTCATACAAATTTATAAGCTAGAAAAATGCTTTATTTCAACATATTTTTATATATAGGACGTTTAAGGAGTAGTAGAATAATAGATAAGGTAACATTCAGGCCTCAGTATGTTCTCTGCAGAGGGGCACGCAATATGTCTGAGTTTATTCGCGCGACAAGAATACAAGAAGCGGTTAATGTAAAATATGTATGAGTATGTACTAAAGTGGGATAAGTACGTGCAAAGAAACAGCACACATACATTTGGTATGATTACCAACTCTTCTTTGTTCATAATTATAAAGAAAAACCTAATTTCGCTAAAGTCAAAGAAGAATTTAATGAGAAATGTTGCTGCTGATAAAAGTAGTATCCCAACAGGAAATTCCGGAAGTGCTATTATATAAAGTGGAAGAGACTAGCAACAAATTTGCACGCAGGTTGTTTTTAGTCAATGGGAAGCACTCCGGAAATTCAAACTGTTTATCTATAAGTTTGTTCTAGCGGCAAATGGAAGCGCGCTCGATTGTTATTATTTTAGGAGCGCTTTATTTTCTGCTCTATTTACTTCCAATGTGCATCTACGGAAAGGAGCATGCCAACTACTTCACGACTGGGAAGCGAGAGAGCTACAAAATATGAAGATGCATGGACATTACACACAAATCACTCTAAAATCTGTAAAACCTGGAAGGGCAGCGTAATATCTGGGGAAGATTCACCCCTTACCCACACCGATTGGCACGCCCCTGCATTTGGAAGCAGAAAGGCAACGCTTAGTTTCGTGGACATGTAATTTTTAAAAAATATAAGAGTTATAAAAACGCCTATCGGGGCCGGAAAACCACTTCTGAAAGCACTTTTTTCCTGCAAGAATGGAATGAAAGAATAAAAAGACGTCTTCATGCTTATAACTTTTCACTAAAGTAAGTAAAAATACAAAGGACGTGACCAACCAATGAATAAATGCAAACTAATTAGTTTTAAGAAAATAAATTTCGCCGTACAATTGCTCTAAAGATAATATACACAACATAGTTACAGAAGCTCATTCGTTCCAGTTATGTGGTGATATTAACCAAAAGAAAATTTTGTTCGGGTGCTGGTAGACGTGAGAATTTTTTCACATACAAGCATCATAAAATTCTCACGTCTTGACCTATCTTAAGGCCACCCTTTGGCAAGCACAGTCGCCAACGTCAGAAACGAAAGATTTTCATCCCGACAGTTTAATTCATAAACATCTTAGCAATTTTTATCAGATTATTTCGCTATTAATGCTTGTATGCTAATCAACAAATCGTCGTCTAGTAATTGAAATGTTGACCTTAACAGTAGATATGACGAGATCCCATCTTTTTTCCGTCCACTATTGCATTAGTCTGATGTGCACAGTTGCACTTTAAGCCCTGTTTGGCCCAAAATTGGTAATTATCTGCCTTTTTCATGCACTTTATAGATGGACTTTAAAGGAGACCTGGAGGAAAAGGTGGAGACTCTACTCCCTGGCATACACAGCAACCTGGAAGTCGACGAAATTGGCTGAGCAATCCTGGTCTTTACTGATACTATCAAGGAGTAGTTGATAAGTACGCTAAAGGTCCAGTACCCAATCCCCTAATCCTCACATCAAAAACAAATTCATCATTAGTAAAAGGTAGCGAAACCTTCCCAAGAGGCACCTCGAGGCCAACCTAGGTATCTGGAACACTGAATGTAAAAGATTACAAACATTGATTAGAGAGCTTTCCAATCAGTTTGAAATAGATATCAATGGCCACCTCAATAAAGAGTTCATAGAAACACTGAGAAAACTAAAGCCCGGCTCAAACACCTTTAGAACCCTGAACAGGATAATTGGCAGGCAAAACATCTGCACACGCCTCGTGTTCGAGATTTCTAGACTGAAATCTCGAGTACAGCAATGGAAAAAATTAGAAAGTTTGAGGACGCCCAGTGCCAGCTCGGAAAGCTAGGGCGTAGCCTAGCGGGTGGCGTGTTGGTTTACAATGCAAAGGTCGTTAGTTCAAATCACAATCGACGCATATTTCCAGTATGCTGCCTGCATGACTATACCTTGGTTACCTCATTCTACGAAAATGAAAAATTCGTAGATAGAGAGATTTGTGCGAAGGACTAACAACCCTTCCACGTGGTTTGGTGAATGTTTTCACAGTACATTTCGAATTAAAGGAAAAGATTTAAGGATTTAGGGAAATAGGGACGTTTCGGTCTCAGCAGAGACCGAAACATCACTAATAATAATGCGTAACAGTGTAGAATCCGGAAATCTTTTCTCTTACCCCTTCCACAATATTTCATGAAAATTATTAAGGAACGTCAGAAAAGTCAAAAGGTCAAGGCTCGATTTGGGCTGTAGTGCCACTGAAGAAGAAGAAATGGAAGTTTAGGTTTATTGTGTCCTTTGATGTTTTTTTACGAAAGGATCCCGTAACTGGGAGATTGTCAAGACCTCTTTATAAGATCCGAATTGGCAGATTCGCAGAATCGTGGGAATCCGTCCCTAATGGAATCGCAAATTATATCCCCATAAAATTACCACTGAGAGCGATAAGATTCCTTATAGTAATTTCCAACAAATGCATCTGTAGGGGATACGTATCACCTAGCTGGTAAACAGCCAACTTGTTCCTATTAAAAAACATAATAGGACTACAATAGGGTGTAAAGTCCAACCATGCGATACTCTAGATGAAACAGAAATTTATTTGATTTTAAGAAATTTCGCATCAAGAGTGGTAGAAGGCGTGACGTCGTTGAACCAATTTTTTCCCATTATACGAGAGTTGCTATAAAATGTTTTTTTTTGAAAATTTAAGCTTCAAAAATTTTGGTAAGTATATGGGGCAAATTATTTTATTGGATTATTGTATTTCGTGAAATAGCTCTGTTTGTATGGTGGTTGGCTGAAGAAGTGGGGGATACTTATAAATTTTTTAAGAAATACTGCAATACTCATCAAAAATTTATGATCCAAATTTCAGATTAATAGCTCTTGTAGTTTCGAAAATATTCTGTCTATTGCGGAGTTTCGACAACGCCTCACTCTGAGTGAGAGGTACAACTTTTTTTATTAATAAGTTTGACTTTACTTTTTTGACAAAAACAAAGTGTACAAAGTTTGAACCATCTAGCTTATCGCGTTCTCAAGCAAGAGGGCAAACGGACGGACAGAAGGACAGACATCAGGTTTTGAACTGAGCGACGATATGAACTTCTATTCGCCTTGATTTTTAGCACTACAAAATTCATTGTAACAAACTTATAATACTCTCAGATTTCATCTAGAGTATAATAAAACTACAAAAATGCAAATGATCTCAAAATCCAATATTCAAGATTCTTGTGATGCCCGAAATTGTGATGCATCATGCATAGGGTAATTAGAATAAGAAGTAATGTACCCTACATGAAAGTAATTGTTATACTCTAGATGAAATCTGAGAGTATATTGTGTTTGCCTTACCGTTTGTAACGCTAAGGAATAATTTTGCACAGAGGCGCCAAGGCTACAGAAACATTTGTTTTCGCACAAAACTCTCGATTCCCTGTGATCGTTTGTCCGTCTGTGCGTCTGTCTACAACATAACTCTCGAACGCTTTGAATTACTGTGCTGAAATCTGTTATGTGTCATTTTTAGTAAAAAGATAAATTTAAGTTCGTGAACGAGATATACCTCCCCATTCCTTCTACCCCCTCCCATACAAATTTCACGAAAATCTGAAATTTTGAGAAATTTATTTTTCGCCGAAACTATTTAAGCTATCAACTTGAAATTTGAGTGAAAGTATAATTACTGCTACAAAATATTGAGCCGATCTCATCACTCCTTCTACACTCTCCCATACAAATGCACAATTTTGAAAAATGCACTTTTTCGATTTTCATTGAGTTATAAGAACGAATTTTTGCGAAAATTAATTTTATTATAATGCAATCAGTTTTAAAAAAAATTATCAACTTCACCTCACTCCTTCTATCCCCTCCCATACAAATTTCACGAAATTTTGAAATTTCAATTAAATTAGTTTGCTTTGAAACTGCCAAAGCTATGAACTTAAAGCTTTGTCGAAAGTAGAACAATAAAAATATCATTGACGTCGGAAAATTTTAGTTTGATCTGCATACTCCTTCCACCTCTTTCCCATACAAATGAATAATATTGGTAAATATTTTCTATCGATTTGCAATAAAACTAAAAAAAGTACTTAAAATTTTTCCAGAATTTGTTTCTTAATAATTTCAATAAATGATAAAAAATTATCAGCTTCGCTTCACTCCTTCTACCCCCTCTCATACAAATATCTATATTTTAACTTCAATAAAACCATTTCTCCTTCGAACATATGAGAGCTATCTAGTTTGTGATTGAAACAGAGCATGGCAATAAGGATGTTGATGAGCAGTTTTCAAATCTTCTAAAATCCTACACTTCCCCTGCCACCTCCCATACAAATGCCCCAATTTCAGAAAAACTATGTCCAATTTCTTTGAAAACAATGAAAGCTTCAGACTTTAAATTCAGCATGAAACATTTTTCATACCACGTTCGATGTCATATACAAAAATGTTTCTACCACCTCCCATACAAAAGTCACTAACTATTCGAAAGAATTTGATATGACCCGAGACCCTATCAAAGAACGTACGAGGCTGCTAGTGATCCGCCGGCTGCAGTTCTTGAGTCAATTGGACATTGTACGCAGACAGTGCCAATTTTTTTGTCAATATGCGCTGCAGTGTGGACCTGTGGATATGGAAAGCTCTTGAGCACGGTAACGAAGGTGTTTAGAGGTGTTTGGGTCATTTGCAACACTGTCCTTCACTGCGGTGATATTTTCGGCCCAGGGCGAAGTCGCTTCGGTGTCTTCACATCTTGCACTGAGCCAGTCTCTTGAAATTTTTTGAGCCGGTTGCGCATACATGTCTCAAAAGGCACTACGATCAAAATTTTATCGAATTTTGGGCATCGTAACTGCGATTGAACGCGAATTTTCGTAATAAAATTCAAAGTATGTCTAGCGTTCCATGGTAAATTTTTCGCGTTTATAGATAACAAATGTCAATGTTTGACAAATTTCAAGCGACCAGCTGTCAAACAATAAGCCTTTCCAACCCTACAACTCTAGGGTGTAGCCTAGTGGGTACCGCGTTGGTCTTGTAATGCGAAGGTCGTGAGTTCAAATCCCGGTCGACGCAATATATAATTCTCACACATTGCCTGCTTGGATATACCTTGGTCACCTCAATCTACGAAAATGAAAAATTCGTAGAAAGAGGGTTGTGCGAAGAGCTAACAACCCTTCCACAATAAATAACAAAAAAATGTTAAGGAACCTGAATGTCAGCAGGCCAAGGTCTGATTTGGGATGTAGCGCCATTGTAGAAGTAGAACCCTACAACTCTTGGTCAAACACCCTATATAATAAATTCACTATGGTTTTCCATGCAACAGCGACAGGACTAAAATAATGCCCACTAAAATGCCATTGTCTGCATTGAATATTATATATTAGTCGTACTTCATTGAAATTTTTAGGACCTAGCTATTTTGATGTTTAAACAATAATGAATAGCGAATATCACATAAGACTAGGATATTATTTAATTCAACGATCCTAGCAGGAAAACAAAAACCAACACATATTGCATATAACAATCGCTTGCATTTATTAACTGACCTATAGAATACAATTCAGTTAATTTAACAGCCGGTATAATGCAGTCACGTATGCATTTCAACCCAATATGTACATAAATAAATGGTATCAAACATTTTTTTGAATATTCAATGACCAACGAATAATCAGTCTTTCTTTATTTTCTTGAATTTATTAGTAAACGTTGTGATTTCGTATACAACAAATAAATGTGTAAAATATAAATTCAACCGTGAACTAGACATGACATTAATTGCGAAATCGAACAAATGTTCATATTCAGTTAGTTACGTAAGGAGGGAAATTATATAAATAATTTTTTAGTTCTAATCTAAGAAATTCTCGCTAATTTTCAAAGCCAAATTAAATCAATGAAAAAAAAAATTATATTTAATTTTTCGATATGCAGCTAGAACCGACATTAAAATAAATTAGTGTTGATGATCGATTTTTTTGCTAGCATAAATATTTTAAGAGGTTTAGCTCAGTGAGGACGGCTAAAAATCTAAATTTTTGTGAAAGGAACGAAATTTAAGGCTTTCTTTTTCTATTAATTCTTCTCCTATTAATTACATTAGCTAACGAAAATGATTAATTTTCCTAATAAATTTTGTCGACTTCGTCTATTTGATTAAGAGAATATTCAGCTAATGTTGTTCAGTTACTAAAGCTAAATGAGTTATTAGGCTGAAAATTGAAAATTTTGTTTAGGTGAAGTTAACTATTTATTTCTCTAAATTTGCTAGTGATTTCGACCAGTATACCAAAATTCAGGTAAACACTCCTCAGAATATTATAACAATTTTTGACTCAAAGAGGACATCAGTTGACAGCACTAGTTTCTCATAGAAAATACCAGTCCTTTAGACTACTACCTAGCCTGGGTGTAGCCAAGTGGATAGCATGCTAGTCTACAATGTGAAGGTCGTGTGGTCAAATGCCGTTCGATGTATAATTCCAACACATTGCCTGCTTTGATATATCTGGGCTACCTTTATCTACGAAAATAGAAAATACGTTGATAGAGGGTTGTGCGAAGGATTAACAACCCTTCTATAATAGCAAATAAAAGTTAAGGAACCTGAAGGTCAGGAGGCCAAGGCACGATTTGGGCTATTGTGCCATTGAAGAAGAAGACTACTTCCGTTAGAATATTAGTCCTTCAGACCGCTGCGTACGCATCGTAGTTGAAAAGGTCTCCAATAAAGCCACTAAATCTTAAAGTGATGTGATAAAGGACTGCTTTTTCAAGCTGATGCGATTTATATTGAAAGGACTTCTAAGTTATGATATAAAAGCGTTTTTAGGAATACTTCATTTTCATACTCCAGATGAAATCTGAGAGTATATTATGTCTGCCTTACCATTTGTAACGCTAAGAAATAATGCTCGCACAGAGTCGCCAAGAGTACAGAAATATTTGTTGAGGCTCAAAAACATCGATTCCGAATGACTATCTGTCCGTCTATCTACAACATAACTCTCGAACGCATTGACCTCCTTCTACCCCTTTCCATACTAAATTCATGAAATTTATAAAAATGTATTTTTCTCCGAAACTATTGCAGTTATCGACTTGAAAATAAGGTCCTAGTTTAATGATATCAAAATTATTAACGCCACAAAATATTGATTCGATCGCCTTACTCCTTCTGCACCCTCCCATACAATGGACAATTCCAAAAATGCATTTATTCTGTTTTCAGTGTATTTCCCAGTTGCAATGAAAGGGACGAATTTTCGCCAGAATTAAATTTAATAATTGCAACCAATTTTGAAAAAGCTATCAAGTTCACTACGCTCCTCCTAAAAAAAATTATTCAATTTCCTCCAAAATAATGAAACCCACAAACTTTAAATTCAGCATGAAACATTTTGCATACCACGTTCGGTGTCATGTACAAATAAACTACCAATAAGTCGGGCGAAACTTTATTATTCTTGGGAGAAGCTACGGATGTATGGAAAGTTAATATGCAGGTTGGAATGGTTAGGGAAGACTAAGTGAAAGGGGCTTCCTGGGCAGGGCAGTTCTTAATTTAACACTTTGCGGAAACGTTCAAAAGCTCCAGTGCATATAATCGATATTTCGTTCGTTTATTTATGCAAGTCTGAGTTTTCATGAAGGGAGGGGTTGTCCGAAAAATCCCAGTCGACACCAACGGGACACTATTATTCAAGTCCACCCAACTAGTAGCATACGCTGACGACATTAACATCTTAGCAAGATCCTTCCCTAGTGCTAAGGAGGTATTTGTCAATCTTGACTCCGCCGCAAAAGAAGTCGAGTTGCGCATTAACGAAAACAAAACAAAAGTAATGACGCGAACAAGAAGGAGAGCGCCTATCAGAGAAATCATAACAATTGCTGAATATAATTTGGAGAATGTGGACAATTTCATATATCTTGGGGCTAATCTAGCAAAGGACGGTAATGAAACAGACGAAATCAAACGACGGATAATACTAGCAAATAAGACGTATTATTCGGTACTTTCAATAATGAAATCCAAGAAAGTGCACAGGAACAATAAGCTGCGGATTTATAAAACTATTATACGACCTGTGCTCTGTTATGGCAGCGAGACGTGGACATTAACGCGAACTTCCGAAAAAGCAGTTAACGCATTCGAAAGAAAGGTCCTCCGAAGAATTTTGGGACCTGTGAAGGAAGGAACGGAATGGCGAATAAGATACAACCATGAGTTGTATCAACTCTACGACGAGCCAGAAGCTTCAACGTTCATCAAGTTACGTAAACTGCAGTGGGCTGGCCATGTAGAGCGAATGGAAGACAAACCCCAAACGTGCTCTTAAAGGCAAAGTGAGTGGTAACCAGCCAGTAGGCAAACCACGCAAGCGATGGGAAGACTCGGTTGATGAAGACAGCAAAGCCATTCTAAAAATTAGCAGCTGGAGGACGCGATCTTTGGATCGAGACGATTGGAGGCGACGACTTCAGGAGGCCAGGGCCCGATTTGGGCTGTCGCGCCATTGATGATGATGATCCGACTGAATGAAAGGAGGGCGTTATTGAGAAAATTCCGTCTACTTGCGGCTGTATCGAAAATCATGGCTAAGGTGATTCTCAATAGGATTAGTGATGTCGTCGAAAGCACTCTCGAAGTTTATCAGGCTGGATTCTGTAAAAGATCGTCTTGCACCAACCATACAAATACCCTACGGATAATATTAGAGCAGTTAGCCGAAATATTTGTGGACTTCGAGAAGGCTTTCGACAGCGTCAAACGAGAATACATATGGAATGCTTTGCGTAGGAGAGGTATTTATTTATTTCAAAATTCATCAAAACAATAATAAATACAAAATATTGTTACAAAAAAGTACGCGAAAAATACATCATACGAGTATCCAATTTAAAACAATCAACAATCACAAATTATTTGTCGCATAAAGCTGACTTTAACTGCATGCTAGATAAATTAATTAATTAGTAATTATTGTTGAAAATTCGCGAAAGAGATACGATTGGTTCGTTTTGTCCGTAGTTGGTGCGATGATGAGAAATGTGGAGTGGCACATAGTTTCTCAAGGATCGACGCGGAATACTAAAAGTTATGGTTTCGAGCAAATATGGGGAATCAATTTCTCTTATGATTAATTTAAATACAAAAGCAGCCCTAAGGATAATCCGTCTATTCTCAAGCGACTCTAGAGAAAGGAGTCTTAGACGCTGTTCGTAAGGAGGAAGATGCAACGTATCAGACCAGGGAAGGTCCCTTAGAGCGAACCTTAAGAATCTTCGCTGTACAGACTCAGTCCTACTCTTACGTACCTCGTAATACGGAGCCCATGCACCACCTTTTAACGAAACCCTAAACGGACTTCACCTTGCTGATTATGTAGTCAATATGATCGTCAAATGTAAATGCGGAAATAAAATATACACCTAGATCCAGTACCTTATCTGTCTGTTGTACTGTGCTACCGTCTAGGACATAGTCAAAATGTATGGGAGATTTGGTCCTAAAGAACGAAACGCTTGCACATTTACTAATATTCAAAGATATACAATTTAATGTACACCAGTCAAAAAAACGTTGCAAATCACTTTGAAGCAATGTGCAGTCATTCTGATTCGAAATATCGCGAAACAATTTCGCGTCGTCAGCATAGAGCCAAATTTTCGAGTCGGAACTAACCGATCTCACGTAGTTAATAAATAAAATAAATAACAGTGGCCCTTGATGGCTTCCCTGTGGCACACCAGATGTGTTGGGTATAGCAGAGGAATAAACACCTCGAAAAATCACTTTTTGGGTACGATTAGACAGGTAAGATCTGATCCAATCTATGAAAGTAAGAGGAAATCCAAGTGCGTATAGCTTGTAAGCAAGAATAGTATGGTCAACTTTATCAAAAGCTTTGGTAAAGTCGGTATATGTATATGCAGTCAACCTGCTTACCGCCTTCAATCACAGGAATAGTGAAATTGGAAAATTCCATTAGAGATAAGGTCATAGCAATGATTGAAGAATCCTACGATGATGCAAGGTGTCACGTCTTGCATAGATGAAAGCTGTCCGAGAGCTTCCCTGCGCGAACGGATGTCAGACAAGGCTGCATATTATCACCAGCAAATGACAAATGACATCTTGAAAGCTGAACTGGAAGATGGGGAAGGTAAATGTCTTCAATGGAGGCTATTTAACATCTTAAGTCACCTTTATTATGCTGATGATGTGCGTTTGCGTGCACATAACCGTTCGAACGTAGAGTCAAATGTTCGCTCGTTGCATTCTAAATGCAAAGAGGCGGGACTGAAAATAAATGTTCGTAAAACCAAGCACACCGATCGTTCTTAACGGACAAGATGCAGAAGAGATGCAAGATTTTTGTTATCTCGGAAGCATTCTCAGCATGGACGGAGGAGTCGAAAAGGATATTGAGGCTTGTATAAGTAAAGATCGTCAGGCCTTCGGTATCTTTTTCCCTTTCTGGAGGTTAAGAGAGATCTGCGAGTTTTTAACGCATGCGTCAAATCCATGTTATTATATAGTTGTACTATGTGGAAAGTGACCGTTTGACTTACCAAGAAAGTACAAACTTTCGTGAACCAATGCCTCTGACGCATTTTAGGAATATTCTGGCCAGAAGTGATCTCTAACGACGAACTTTGGAGTACAACTGGACAGACTAAAATATTGAGATTCAAAAGCGGAAGTGGCACACACTTTGAGGAAACCAGAGCAATATATCGCCAAACACGGCCATGTAGCACATGGAAGCGAGCAGTTGAGCAGGAGGCCAGAGGAATAAACAAGACCTGGCAACAGCTTAAGGTCGATGCTCAGGACCGCGCCTTGTGGAAGAGAGTTGTTTCTGTCCTTTAACAGATTTACAGATTGACAATACCTCTGGTAATAAACTACATTTTTAGGATTATTAAGTAAATCATCTTATTAAACAAAAATCTAACATAAAATCCTCAATTTTAAAATAACTAACACCTACTTGTTACTTTTCATTTGCCAATTGCGAAATTCTTCGCATTTATGCATGTATATTTTGATTTTTACGCCTTTTCCATATTAAATTGCTAAAACAGAATAAGCCCCAATGTATACTAAGTCTCTATGCAGAAAAGTGAATAGTTAGCAGCACATAAGCCAATCTGTCAGACATGCAAGATTTATATCAGATCTGAACATCTGAAGATTGTGGATGGTCATGTCCATTTGCTTGAGTAACAATGTCATATAATTTTTCATATTGTCTATGATATCGTACATTGAACACGGAAATTCACATAACAAAGTTATAGGTTAATTATAAAACCAGCATATATGTATATTCAAATCACATATGCAGAGCTTCCAGCACACACACTGCCTTATTGCCTTCCATACACCAATGGTAATTGTTTATTAGCCCTTACTAGAAAAGTGTATTCCCTCGTTCCTCGTGACGTCAAATCGAATGTCCGGCGGCCACAACAATATACTCCTCGTACGAATCCAAAGTGGAATTTATGTCGTTGATTGTGTGCTAGTGGGGTCTTAAGTCGCCGACATTTATAAGTATGATAGCGAGCGTTACAAACAAAAATTTTTGTAATAGAAGCGAAACCTATAAAAGAAACTCGAATTTACAGGAGAGGTAATAGTGCTAGTCGGTTGCTGGAGAAAGACGACCAAGTGGATCGTGTTTCTTAATTAAAAAATTAGTGCAATCGAACTATTAACCAGTGTAACTTTAAGAAATCGGAGTGATTGGATTTCTTAGTGATCGAAAAGACAGTGCGGGAAGCGAATTACCGCGATTCGCAGGACATTGTGAAAAACAAAAATTGTGAAATTAAAGTGTGACCGAAAATAGAAATTTCGCCATGACTATAACGAAGGATACTATGGCCGATCCGGCCATCGTCTCAGCAACGAGCGTCTTCTACTTCCTGCTCCTGCCGACTTTGCTCCTGTGGTTTGTCTACTGGCGATTATCGCGACGCCATCTCTACGAATTGGCCGAGAAAATTCCCGGACCAGTAGGACTTCCAATCATTGGAAATTTAATGGATGTATTAGGACCGGCATCAAGTAAGATCACCCTCCCCCCATATCGATCTTGCCAAAACCTCTAATCAATAATCATCTCGTCTAATTTTTTCCGTCGCGCCCAAAATCCAGCTGTCTTCAAGTGTGTCATCACGAAAAGTGCCGGCTTCCCAACAGTGGCCAAACTCTGGATTGGACCACGTCTCGTTGTCTTCCTGTACGATCCTCGCGATGTCGAGATCATTCTCAGCAGTCAAGTCTACATCGATAAATCGCCGGAATATGAATTTTTCAAGCCATGGTTGGGAAACGGACTCCTCATCAGCTCAGGTATGACCCGGTCGATCCGCAAGTGTTAATCGTATGCTACGGCTTTGTTTTCCAATCCAGATCATTTCCATAATTCGATCTGGATTAGCATATAAATGTAAAATTCAAATCAAATATGCGATTCAATTAAATTAATCAATCCCATACGATACAATTGTATTGTAATGAGAGTATAATGAGCGTGAACTATCTGTGTCTGTCTTTTCGTTAGGTCACAAATGGCGATCGCACAGGAAACTGATCGCCCCAACATTCCATCTCAACGTTCTGAAGAGTTTCATTGATTTATTTAATGATAACTCTCGTCAAGTGGTGGCTAAATTAAAAGCTGAGGGGGATAAAACATTCGATGCCCATGACTATATGAGTGAGGCCACTGTAGAGATCCTTCTCGGTAAGTACAATTTTTTTTATTTAAACATTTTTTTTTTTTTTTTTCAATTTTCTCTAGCTAATAGTAAGATGTCGCCAAATGATCTTGAACAATGTTTTCTTTCTTCTTTTCAATTCCGTTTGATCGCGTGCACTTATCAATTTTACAATCACGTATCGTTAATCGACGCGTGATATGCTCGGATAAAATCACGTACGACGACAACGAGACACACTAGAATTGTGCATATTATCGGAGATTTTCAAAAGAAAATAAAAGTGATGAAGATCGCTCGCGTGTAAATTTTAAGGGAGTAGCCGTTTTGATTGTTACGTAAACGAAAGTGATAGTTCTGAATGTTAATTGCCAATTGTAATTTATAAAACCGATAGAGGAAATCTCGGGTTGACTGGCAATTTATTCAGTTTTGTTATTGATAAAGTCAGTTTTTATTGATATCCGATTAATTGTTGTTTACTAGTGCAATAATTACAATTTGAATGCATGTTAAAAATTACATGTTAGATTGCACTGAATGTAATGATAGCCCGATTCGAATTATTTGTAATTGCATCGAGTCATTATTGGAATTCAATATTAAAACAAAAAATAGTTATCTATACTTTACATAACTCTAGGTGGTAATTAAGATGATTGCTGACAGTATGGAGATTTATAATTGAAAGGGTCGTTATCACTTTTCAATGGTACTTTCAGTATCTTATATGATTACTTCGAAATGATGCAAATCTTCGATATATTATGTGCATAAAATTTAATTATTCAAATAATTTTTCAATTTTAGCGCAAACCTCGATTCGCGCAACTCCATGTTTTCGCAATACTTAAAGTTCTTAATATTGTTGATTCGATAAGTGCAACTGAACAAAAAATTGATCTCGATCAAAGATTAGTGATTAGTCAAGTTTCGTTACTTTTCGGTACCAGTAACTATTCATTGCTTTAAGGAAAGTAATCGTTACATTTTGTTCGTTACTAGGTACTCGTTTATTTGAAATGACCGCCATATCATGTTGTAGAGATTGGTAAGCCAGTTTTACAAATCATAAATTCAAATAGAAGAAATCGCCTCTAGTGTCACATATAGTAACTATTTGCAAAAAGAAATCGCTTGAGAATCGCTCTCGATTTCGTTGGCCTTGTTCGTGTATCAACACAATGATGCCAAGTCCGATTTTTTAACTATCCCTCATCTAAGTAGAAAATCCCCTTAACGTAAATAAATCGACAATGTGAATGAAATAACGTTTATTAAATCGAAATTTTCTGCAACAAAAATCCCTCAAATTGATAAAAAAAAATTCCATTATAACCCTAAGCATTAAAAAATTCTGCAATCTAGTATCACTGATCCCACAACCCTACCATTAGTAACGACTGCATTGCCGCTGAGCGCCACTACTCCACTCGACGACATTCTTGGTGTTGAAAGAAACGAAACGAAAAAAAACAAATCAGTAGACTTTGCTCCAAGGTAGAGTTCTTGCTTTGAAATGGCGGTACGGCGTTGTTCACTAGTGTAGGTTTCCCTCCTGTGATGTAACGAAAAAAGCAACCAAACGTTACTTTCGGTATAGGTACTTTTTTTGTATGTAGATCGAATACTCGAGTAACGAAACGTTTTGACAGTTCAGTTACTTTTTTAGAGCTCATTTCGTTACTTAAGTAACGAATACAAATCTGCGTCAGTACTCGTTACTTCGAATTTCAATCGGTAACGAGTACTCGTGTAACGAATAGTTACTTTTTTGACATCATTATTAGAGATATTCAATACGCACTAATAGAGTTTGGACAATGCTGCAATACCAACAGTTAAGCGTGAGTTTAGAAGCACAAGAAGGGAACATAAGAAATGTTAAAACAGGCAAACTTGAGTTTGACGGTTTTCAAATGTACGGACACGAGAAAAACTTGCGTTAAACTACAAATTTTTGAATAGAATACTTATTATAATCGAAAATAAATATGACTTTCATAAATAACCATTCATTTTGATTGTGTTTACTTCATGAAAGAAAAAGAATTGAGAAAATTCAAATTTTGGACAAAATTTCACGCACAATCGCTGTACATGTCCTGACCAAACTTTATTAGGGCAGAAGTGTTAGTGTGTATCGAGTATCTCTAATCTCGATTAGTTAATTTTTTTTTTATGCTATTTTTTATGTTGTGGTTTAATTTTTATGAACTTCGTCTTCTTCAAATTCAAATTTCCTGTTAAGACCCCCTATAGGGGCATAGGACAGAAACAACTCTCTTCCACAAGGCGCGATCCTGAGCATCGGCTTTAAGCTGTTGCCAGGACTTGTTTATTCCTCTGGCCTCCTGCTCAACTGCTCGCTTCCATGTGTTACATGGTCGACCAACCCGACGTCTTCCTTGAGGGTTATAATCCAGAGCCTGTTTTGCGATGTTTTGCTCTGGTTTCCTCAAAGTATGACCGATCCACTGCCACTTTCGCCGTTGAATCTCAATACCTATTTTAGTCTGGCGAGTTGTACTCCAAAGTTCGTCGTTGGAGATCACTTCTGGCCAGAATATTCCTAAAATGCGTCGGAGGCATTGGTTTACGAAAGTCTGTAGTTTCTTGGTAAGTCGAACGGTCACTTTCCACGTAGTACAACCATATAACAACACGGATTTGACGCATGCGTCAAAAACTCGCAGCTTCGTGCGAAGGGAGATCTCTCTTAACCTCCAGAAAGGGGAAAGGATACCGAAGGCCTGACGGGCTTTATTTAGCCGAGCCTCAACATCCTTTTCGGCTCCGCCGTCCATGCTGACAATGCTTCCGAGATAGCAAAAATCTTGCACCTCTTCCACATCCTGTCCATTAAGAACAATCGGTGTGCTTGCGTTCGAACCCATGTGCATGTACTTGGTTTTACGCACATTTATTTTCAGTCCCGCCTCTTTGCATTTAGAATGCAACGAGCGAACATTTGACTCTAAGTCCGAACGGGTATGTGCAAGCAAACACACGTCATCAGCATAATCAAGGTGACTTAAGATGTTAAATAGTCTCCATTGAAGACCTTTACCTTCCCCACCTTCCAGTGCAGCTTTCAAGATGTCATTTATTACCACCAGAAACAGGGCTGGTGATAATATGCAGCCTTGTCTGACACCCGTTCGCACAGGAAAGCTCTCGGACAGCTCTCCTCTATGCAAGACGCGACACCTTGCATCTTCGTAGGATTCTTTAATCATAGCTATGACCTTATTTGGAATACCTCTCCTACGCAAAGCATTCCATATGTAATCTCGCTTAACGCTGTCGAAAGCCTTCTCGAAGTCCACAAACATGAGATGTAGTGGCGAACCCATTTCGGCTGACTGCTCTAATATTATCCGTAGGGTATTTGTGTGGTCGGTACAAGACGACCCTTTACGGAATCCAGCCTGATAAACTTCGAGAGTGCTCTCGACGACATCACTAATCCTATTGAGAATTACCTTAGCCATAATTTTTGATACGGCAGTAAGTAGACATATACCACGCCAATTGCCACAATCCCGAAGGTCGCCCTTCTTCGGAATTTTCACAATGACGCCCTCCTTCCATTCAGTCGGATATCTTCCATCATTCCACACCTTAATGAAGAGTGGGAGGAGTATATCGGCTGTTATTTCCGGGTCCGCTTTGAGGAGTTCGGTTGGTAGTCCGTCTATACCTGGAGCTTTCCTTCCCGCCATTGACCGAATGGCGGAAACTATCTCTTCCTTATCTGGGGGATCGTCCCTAATAGAGGATTGTTGCGGTTGGATGTTTGGAAGTTGTTCTGTTTCCGGTATATCTTCATCTGACAAGATGTTTAAAATATCAGAGAAGTATTCCTTCCATCGTCGCAACTGATGTTCACTCATATTAAGGAGAGTTCCGTTGACATCTCTCACCAGGTGGTTGGCGGTGAAATTCCTGTTCGTCAACTGTTTCATGATTTTAAATAGTGAACCCATATCCCCAAGGTAAGCCGCAGATTCTGCCTTGTTTGCCAGATCTTCAATGGCCTTTCTCTTGTCGCGTCTAACAGCCTTTTTAAGCTGTATATGAGCATCGCGGTAGTTCTGCCTCAAGTCGGGCGTTCGTTGGTTGACATCGGGTTGAGAGATGATTGCCAATTTGGCTTTTTTCCGATTGTCAACCTTGTCCCATGTGTCTTGTGACATCCAGGGTTTCTCACCGCTTTGCGCATATCCCACAGATTCTTCAGCACTAGTTAGAAAAGTGTTTCTGGTTGCCTCCCAATTGGCGTCCAGTGTGCGCATTTCATGTTCACCCAATGTGGATGACTTTTCGCGTAGAATGGTGGTGTATTCGAGTTTTTTGTTGGGATCTCTGAGTTTATCCACATTAAGCTTGCGCTTCATTTGAAGAATTTGTGGTCGTCGAATAGCTGCTGTACACAATCTCAAGCAGGCAACCATCAAGTGGTGATCGCTCCCCACGTCAGCTCCACGTTTCGCTCGCACATCGAGGAGACATCTTCTCCATCGGCGACTTATAGCCAAATGGTCGATCTGGTTCTGCGTAACACCGTCAGGGGAAACCCAAGATGTTTTATGATGACTCTTGTGTGGAAAAAGTGTCCCTCCGATGACCATTTGCCGAGTACTACAGAACTCCACAAATAATTCGCCGTTTTCGGGTCTCTTAATCCAAGGTCGTGAAGGGTCGACCCAAGGGTCACCATGCCTCCCCATGACGTGTTCTAGTCCAGTGTTGTCTGATCCAACCTGGGCGTTCATATCTCCCGAGATGATAATAATATCACCTCTTGGAACACGTTCGAAGGTGGCACTCAGTTGGCTATAAAACTCCTCTTTGTCACCAGATGTTGCGGTATTAGTTGGTGCGTAGCACTGCAGAATTGTGACGTTTCTGACACTGGTCCTGAGCCTGACGACGATAATCCTATCCGAGATTGGTTCCCAGCTAATGAGACTGTTTCTCGCTCTCGGCGTAAGGACGAACGCCACGCCATTTCTGGCTTCATTTTCAGGGCCAATGTACAGAATAGTGTTTCCGCTAGGGGTTCGTTCTTCTCCTGATCCTGTCCACCTGACCTCGCTCAAGCCCAAGATTTGGATGTTATAGTGCTCCATTTCACGGTCGATCACTGATTGGCGGTGCAAGGACCGAGTAACCCCAGCTCTTCCCCCGTCATTCAATGTTCGAACGTTCCAGAAGCCAATCATAGTCCGTTTTCGAATGCCAAAAGTCGTTACCGTAGAATCAGTCCGTATCCGAGGCGATGTATCCGTTTCTCGTATCATTTAGGTCTTAAGATCACGGGTGATAAGCCCATGATCCATGATCGTCTTCTTAGAGTCATTTATTTCCTTAAATTTCCTATAAACTTAATGTATGCATTTTGAGTCATTTACGTATAATTTATGTTTTGAGCTCAAGTCAAAGTTGAAGTGCTCAAATTTGCAGTTTTTTAATACAATTTTTTGAGTACAAGGTTTTAACAAAGAAGCACCGTTACTTTTAATGCTAAGCGCTATCCTAATATTTCAGTGGACTCCATTGAGAGATTCTAACTCAATAACCAATTACTGGAAGGGGTTGATGTTTTAACTCTGAAACAATTGATTAAATAATAATAAGTCATTGCATCAGTTTCCATTCACCAAACAATATTGAAAATATACTAAGGACATTTTTAAACGGATTTGCGATAAGGGACTTTGAATTCAAATTATCCAGACGCAAGTCGAAGCTTTGAGGGTCGTTTTCAATATTTGTTGCGTTTACCGAGGTCGTACTATAATGTGTTTTTTTTACTGTTTTATAAGCAATTACGACCTTTTTGTGCAATGCACAAACACAGTCATGGAGGGAAAGAATGGGATTGGGAAGGTAGGGGAACGGGAGTGAGAACGACCGTAACGAGTGGAGAAGTTGGTATATTATTCAGTTGTACTGGCTGCTACTGACAAATATTTGCAGATGTTATGGGGGACTGAATGATAGAAAGCGAACAGAAACCATTTACTGAGTATATAAACCTTCTTGAAGTGGAACTGTTTCACTTTTACACCGTTTGCCCATTTTATTTCCAATAGTTTTTCATCGCCAGTAGAAACTGAAAGTTCGTGCTTAAAAAAAGTCCACTGCCTGGAGGGGAATCGAACCCACGACTTATTGACTGTCGAAGCAAGCACGCTGACTACAACGCCACGGATGATAGAGATGAGCATACCTTCAGTATAGAAAGCCGAGGATTTCTAACAGAACAAGAACAATACAAAGGATTCATAGATCTACTTCTTGTATAGTTGTCTCCAGTTATTTTGCCAAATTTCTAGCTAGAAAAAGGCAGAATTAAAAAAAATTAACAGAATTATGATTGGACTTTACGTCTTTACGATACTCTACAGAGTGGCCACCTTTATTGGCCACAGCAAAATGTATCCTTTTTGCTGCGTTTTCCATTACCTTTTCGAACATCTCGGGCGGTAAGCGATGATTTCGTCTCGAATATTTGCCTTGAGCTCGTCAATGGTCTGAGGCTTGCTGGCGTAGACCTTCCTTTTTAAATAACCCCGTAAAAAAGTCCAGAGGGGTTAAATCTGGAGATCTTGGTGCCCAGTCAATGCCGCCTCTTTTTGACATCAAACGTTCAGGAAATTTTCGTTGCAGAAACTGAATTTTTTGATTTGCAGTGTGGCATGGCGCACCGTCTTGTTGAAACCAGTAACCGTCAAGACTTTTTTCACGCATTTACGGGCAGACATAATAAGCCATCATGCAACGCAACGATATAGATTTCCATCCACTGTTTCGTTTTCTGTGAAAAAAAATGTGACCTTATAATAGTTTGGGCGCAAACGCCGGCCCAAACAGTCAGTTTTTGGTCATGCAATGGCGTTTCATGGATTTCGTGTGGATTCTCCGTTCCTCAAATGCAGAAAGTTTGCTATTAGCGCCGCCAGATAGTGTGAAATGGGCCTCGTCGGTCATCAAAATTTGCTTCCAAAAATCAGGTTCGGGGTCAACCGTTCGAGCGACTGTTTGGCCATATTCCAAGCGACGTGGACGATCTGTCGGCAATATTCTTTGTGTTAATTGCACTTTATACAGAAACAAATGCAAATCATTCTTCAAAATGCGCCGCAAAGTGGTTCCCTTTACGCCAAAATGCTGAGCGCGGTGACTATACGACACTTTTGGGTTCTGGGCAGCGCTCTCTCTTTGACGGCTTAAGACCTAAATATTTAACCTGGTTCGAGAGGACCCCGAATGGTTGGTGGATTGAAAACATCTGCTCTTCTTCTTCTGGAGAAGAGAACCAGATCTGTTTTTTATAGGGTTGGTGTTAAGTCCTTTATCTAGTGCCCAGCTGTCGAACTGACTGCATTACGTTACCTAAAATTTGCTCAAACTTACCAGTTAGCATGCCATTTACTTTTCATCCTATCCATAATTTCGTAGATGGCGACACACTTGACACCGTCTTTCAATCAGATTCTCCTGAGGAGGCACTTCCGATCGTAATGAAATGAATGAATAGGCTCATTAAACTCAAACATCTACATTCTCATTGTAAAATAGTGCAGGAAAAAAACAGAATACAGCTTAATGCCTTAAAAGCGAAGCCGTGTCATCACTTACACATAAATTACAATTTATTACAAATATTGTCTCGACATCAGCCATAAATATGCTCTCGTCTTCTGAAGACTTAGCTCTGTTTGGTGTAAAATCTAGGAACCAATTTGTTTGAAGCCAACATATCTACGAAGTGGCTCTAGATTTCTCGAAACGCCTGAACTCAACTAGCTACCATCTATAACCTTATATCCGGTCACTTCTTAAGTACAACTCGTATGTTTTGCCCGAGTTTACAAAATCGCACCAAGCGTTGCACGATCGTATCCAAAACAAGCGTAATAAAGCCGTTTCGACTTCTTTAAGCTCCCTCGAACATACATCCATCCCCTCTTACGTACTTATTTACGATGGCACGACAGCCCAAATCGGGCATCTCACAGATTTCGAAACAAGTCTGGTTTTATTTTCAATTCAAAAACAACGTCTAACACCACTTTTCCCTTCTTGGATTCTCTTCTAACTTCCATTTTTCTACTTGTTTTTATCCACCTCGGCAAATACCCAAGGGTATGGGACGCCTTACGCAGTTTGTTTTATTCCATTCTATTCTACAATGGCACTACAGCCCAAATCGGGCCTTAACAATTTTTTCCATTACCTTTTTTTTACAGAATGACTTGTGTTATAGGCAATTTTGGCCTTTATGTGCAATGCACAAACACAGCAATGGAGTGAAGGAATGGGATTGGGAAGGTAAGGAAAAGGGAGGGAGAACGACCGTAACGAGTGGTAAAGCTGTATTGGTATTATTGTGGAAGGATTGTGTTTTTGCACAACCCCCTATCTACGAATTTTATTTTTTATTTTCATTTTCGAGCCACAATAAGAGAAAAAAAATCCTTCATATAGAAAAACAGGTGAAATGAAAATACATAAAGTAACTCAATTCAATTAATGTATAAAAAGAATTTACACGAAGCCAAATCAAAAAACAAATCATATATGGCAACTGGGCAATTTCTTTTAACAGTGTTTGTTTATCCAAAATATGCCAATTCAGGATATATTTAATCGTGTAAATAAATAATCGATATATACTGCAATATTTAAACACTATTGAATCAGCAATGCATCCAAGAAGTAACCTCCAGCTAATAGTACCTTCGGAATACCTATATTAACCATAAGATGCCTAGCATGAACTCACTATAAGATTGACCTACTTTTATTACATAACTTTCTAAGAAAATGCGAATAAAAACAAAACTAACCAACAGTAACGATAAACAAAACAAAAAACAGGTAGAATTGGCTAACATTTACTACTAGTATTAAATATATAGACTCTTATATATAATGTGAGAATTAAAACCACTTTCTCCTCATCTCTTTCTATGCGAATCGAATATCGCGCGCGCGCATATCTCTAGTCCTCATTCATGTAATCGGAATAATATGCATGCTGTACTATCGCACTCTAAGCGCACTATGCTGTTACGCTATTCCATAAAAAACTAAAAGCCATTTGTGCGAATCGGCATCAGGTCCACGTTGCGCGGATCGTTAGGCTACTACTTGCAGTGCGAAAATACTTGCATTACCGATGTACCTGTTATGCATTCGCATTACACTATCATTTTCTTGGCGGCATCACATCATCATCCTCCAGCGCCATAACTTTTATATTAACGATATTATTTGCTTGCAGAGACTGCCATGGGAGTTTCGAAGAAGACCCAAGACAAATCAGGCTATGAGTATGCTCTGGCGGTAATGAAGATGTGTGATATTCTTCATTTGCGTCATCGCAGCGTGTTCCTCCGAAATGAATTCCTATTTACACTGACCAAATATTATAAGAATCAAGGCCGACTACTCGACATTATTCATGGTTTAACGACAAAGGTCATCAAGAGTAAGAAGGAAGCATTTAAGAAAGGAACACGAGGCTCACTGGCCGACACAACACATGTCGAGGCATTCGATTTTAAATTGAAAAAATCCGATAAGGTGACATCAGTCGATGGGCTATCGTTCGGCCAGTCCAGCGGTCTTAAGGACGATTTGGACGTTGAAGACAACGATATTGGCGAGAAGAAGCGTTTGGCTTTCTTGGATCTTCTACTCGAGAGTGCAGATAATGGTGCGCTAATTTCCGATACCGAAATCAAAGAACAAGTCGATACGATCATGTTCGAAGGTCACGACACAACAGCAGCCGGCAGTTCGTTCTTCTTATCGCTAATGGGAATCCATCAGAATATTCAGGATCGCGTCGTTCAGGAGCTCGATGAAATCTTCGGCGATTCCGATCGGCCTGCTACCTTCCAGGATACTCTCGAAATGAAATACTTGGAAAGATGCATGATGGAAACTCTTCGTATGTACCCACCAGTACCGATTATTGCCCGGCAACTCAGAGAAGACGTGAAGCTGGCTTCTGGCGATTATATTGTTCCAGCGGGCGCAACCGTCACCGTAGCCACCGTAAAATTGCACCGGAATCCGGCAATCTATCCGAATCCTGATGTTTTCAATCCGGATAATTTCTTACCGGAACGACAGGCAAATCGTCATTACTATGCCTTCGTGCCATTCTCCGCCGGACCAAGGAGCTGCGTCGGTAAGATCCTGAATCTCGTAATTAATAACTAATTACAACACAATTAATTCAATTCATTTTTTTCGGACAGGTCGAAAATACGCTATGCTTAAATTGAAGATCCTTCTCTCGACCATTCTCCGAAACTATCGAATTCATTCGGATCTAACCGAAAAGGACTTCCAGCTTCAAGCCGATATCATTTTGAAACGTGAAGAAGGATTCAAAGTACGATTAGAACCCCGGAAGAGAACTGCTAAGGCTTAGTGATTTCAAATAAGTAGCGGGCACATACCTTACATGTGCATTAAGAATGAAATAGATTTTTTTGAAATTTATTTGTTTATCCTGCGAAGCGATCCTTACTCTATTCTATTTCTCATATTTATGCGTTTGAAAACAAACAAAAAATTCTTTCTTCGTTGTTGGTCTATTAAAATAATTTTCATTTATTAAAAGAAATATTTAAGCAAATGTTTTTCAAGTGATGCTATGAATAAAAACTGAACAAATGGTTTAAAATAATATTTGATTTTTTTTGTCCGATCCAAAGCCGAACACCTGTTTCAACCCGATCAGATGCCTCGACGATGGCGGCTGGTGTTAGATCCATAGTATATACATAGTAGGATCACTCAGCTAAAAATGCGACCCGGCTCCGAAAATTTGCCGAAAACACACTCGTGTTTCATCGGCGATACGTGTGCTTCCTCTCTCTCAAGCTTACAGTAAACATTTAATCTGATATTTCCATTTCATTCTCGCAAAGATTTTTTTTATTAGACAAGAGTAAGCGAAATTGTAAGAACAGCCGATCATGACCCGCGCACCCGCCGTCCTAGTTGAATGCGACGTGAGCAAAAGCTGTAAGAACGCCATGTACTAAAATGAGAGATAAGAAGTGTCGCGGACTCGGCGGGACACGTTGCTCTCTTTATTTTCAGAGGTAAAAACCGGATTTTTCAGAGGTAGCACGTCACAAACATGTTAACCCAGGCACTATACAAAGTGTTCTTACTCGTTGTATTGTACTCTGGTTAGGTCGCCTCACCCTGCCCGAACAGCCTTAGCCATACAGTCTCCAACAAAATCTTCCTTGTATGACCCAATGAAGAGAGGGGAAGAAAAGTGGAAGCTAACACGAAGGCTCTTTAATTATAAAATTAGTTATTCATTTTTTCTAATCCTTTTAATTTTACTTTAAACAACACTCTAAGCATTTCAAGTATAAGCATATAATTTTTTATTATACAATATACATAACTTGCAAATTAACAATATTAAGATTAAGCGCACAAACCTACAAAAGTTCATAAAAAAAAACGATGGTTGAAAGAAAAAAAAATTGTGGGAATTAAAATAGAATATATTTCACCGAATGAATTTTTTTATGAGAAAGATGATTTTAACGATATTTGTTATTTGTTTAAATTATTTTTTAAACTATTTTATAGATCGTATTAACTGTGAAGGATAACCGGGTAACTCTACATATGTATGTGTGAAGTTGGTTAGCAATTTGCGTTTGGGCAACACTGGGTAGACTTTTGAAAAGGGAAAATAGTACCAGAAACCAGATGTCGCTCAAAATACACATATATACATTTATGGCAATGAACAAATTTCATATAGAAAAAAATTTCTTCGCTCTTTTTATTTCACATAACAAATCGAAATAAATAGAACAAAACCAACTGTTACTTAAATGCAAGTTATTTATGACTGTAAAAATAAATTTTGTATAGGATAAATTTAACTTTTCTGCGCACTTTTTATTTTGGCATATCAAATAAAATTTCTCATATTCTGTAATCCGCGAAATTGTTTGTATTTAAATTTTTAGCACGTTTTTTATTTTCATAGTATCATAGAAAATAATGAAATTATTAACTAATTTTATTAATGCTGTTCTAATGTTGTAAAAAGTTGGGAATTATGAGAAACAACTTTTCAAATCGCGAATACAAATTAAAATCTTTAAAATTAAATTTTTACCAAAAGTTTGGATTGAAACATGTTAATTCAATACAGAGTTTTGAATCAATCGCCAAAAGCTACTTCCATAGATTTCAATATTCTATCCTTCCAATGTGAGTGATTCAGTATCTCATGCACTGAGCTCCCCCTCTCCCCCTACGCCAGATTTGAAAATACTATTTCGAGAAAAGTCTCTTTGAAGGTTTGCTTATTGCTTGAATCCTCTTTGTGGCGCACTGCAAACTCGTCAGTAAAATGCTACTCTTATAACAATAATTCAGTTTTTTTGCCTTGCCGTTTGTAACTCTAAGAAATAATGCTCGCGCAGAGTCGCCAAGGGTACAGAAATATTTGTTGTCACTCAAAAACCACGATTCCGAGTGACCGTCTGTCCGTCTGTCGACAACTTAACTCTTGAAAGCTTTGACCTATCGTGCTGAGATTTGTCATATGTCATTTTTAGTGAGAAATTAACTTCAAGTTCATGAACGTGCCACACCTCCACACTTCTTCTACCCCCTCCCATACAAATATTATGAAATTTAAAGAAATTGATTTTTCTCCGAAACCAATTTAGCTATTGGCTTGAAAATTTGTTCATAGTTTATACTATAATTATTGATATAAATATTATTAACGTTAAATAATATTGATCCGATCCCCTTACTTCTTCTACCTCCTCCCACACAACCGCACAATTTTCAAAAATGCACTTATTCGATTTTCATTGCAACTAGCAAAGCTAAAAGAACCAATTTCTGTCATAATGAATTTTATTACAACTGCAACTAATTTTGAAAAATTATCAACTTCACCACATTCTTTCTACCTCTCCCATACAAATTTCACGAAATTTCGGAATTTCAATTAAATTTTTATATTTTTCTTCAAAATCGTTAAAGCTATAAACTTTGAATATTCGAGAAAAGTATGCTATAATAAATATCATTGATGTCGAAAAATTTGATTTTGATTCGAATACTGCTTCTACCCCCTTCCATACAAACGTTCAATTGTGGTAAATGCATTTAATCGATTTTCATTGAAACTAGAAAAAGTACAAACTTACAATTTTGCCAGAATTTGTCACTTAATAATTGCAATAAATGCTAAAAAAGCAAATGAACTTCGCTAAACTCCTTCTACCACCTATCATACAAATTTTTGCTTATATAACTCTTTCCTATTTCATCTAGAATATCATATGATTGGGCTTTACACCCAATTATAATTCTGTTATGTTTTTATACGAAAGTATGGTTTGAAGTTTCAAAACTCTAATTTAAAGCAGACGAAAATTTATCTTCGAACCTATCTAGTGTTATCTTCCCTTAAAATAATGAAATAATTTACAGTCCAGGTCCTACCTGGAGATTGAAACCTATCGCTGTAATGAATTTTGGATTTTCTTGTACAATATATTGCTATATAATTCCAATTTTTGTGTGAACAACTTGAAAAGTAAGAATAGTTTTGAAATAAATGGTTCGAAAATTCCAAAATCAATATATATAGCACTTTGCAGGGACATCTATTGGCAGTTATGCTGCGTTTTTCAAATAACATGATCTATACTTTTCAAAAGACTAGAGCTTGCTTTTCATATATTGGCGGATCGTATTCGATTACAATTCAAACTCACACGCTTGATATTCAAAAATCTTTTCACAAACTTTCCTTCATTCATTTTCGATTCGTGTAATTCGGTTTGATTTCCTTAAGTCTGTGGTTGTTTATTATTTTTTTTCGTTACAAGACAAAAAAAAATATACGAGCCAAAATTGAACACGAGTCTAAATGAAATCGAATGTTCGATCACGGAATTAAGCGAATAAGCTGCAATTACGAAAAATATATCAGATTTGTGGAGTTAACTGATAATTTAATCATTAGTAACAAATTTCGGACTTGATTTTTCTCTAATATCTCTTATAGCCAAAAAATAAAAACTTTTAAGTATATTTTATTGTTTAGTGTGAATTTTGTACAAATATTGTTAACCCGGTAATCGAATTCAACCTTTCTGCAAAAGAATACTAATAAAGTAAGTTTTTTTTAAAACTTTATACTCTTGTTGATTTTTTTGTTAATTTGAATTTAATTTGTTTTTTTTTATATTCTGCATCATCATCATCAATGGCGCGACAGCTCAAATCGGGCCCTGGCCTCCTGAAGTCGTCGCCTCCAATCGTCTCGATCCAAAGACCGCGTCCTCCAGCTGCTAATTTTTAAAATGGCTTTGCTGTCTTCATCAACCGAGTCTTCCCATCGCTTGCGTGGTTTGCCTACTGGCCGGTTACCACTCGCTTTGCCTTTAAGAGCACGTTTGGGGATTCTTCTGTCTTCCATTCGCTCTACATGGCCAGCCCACTGCAGTTTACGTAGCTTGATGAACGTTGAAGCTTCTGGCTCGTCGTAGAGTTGATACAACTCATGGTTGTATCTTATTCGCCATTCCGTTCCTTCCTTCACAGGTCCCAAAATTCTTCGGAGGACCTTTCTTTCGAATGCGTTAACTGCTTTTTCGGAAGTTCGCGTTAATGTCCACGTCTCGCTGCCATAACAGAGCACAGGTCGTATAACAGTTTTATAAATCCGCAGCTTATTGTTCCTGTGCACTTTCTTGGATTTCATTATTGAAAGTACCGAACAATACGTCTTATTTGCTAGTATTATCCGTCATTTGATTTCGTCTGTTTCATTACCGTCCTTTGCTAGATTAGCCCCAAGATATATGAAGTTGTCCACACTCTCCAAATTATATTCCGCAATTGTTATGTTTTGTCTGATTGGCGTTCTCCTTCTTGTTTGCGTCATTACTTTTGTTTTGCTTTCATTATTGCGCAACCCGACTTCTTTTGCGGCGGAGTCAAGATTGACAAATACCTCCTTAGCACTAGGGAAGGATCTTGCTAGAATGTTAATGTCGTCAGCGTATGCTACTAGTTGGGTGGACTTGAATAGTAGTGTCCCGTTGGTGTCGACTGGGATTTTTCGGACGACATACTCTAGTGCCAAGTTGAAAAGCATAGGAGCTAGACCATCTCCCTGCTTTAAACCACATTCCGTTCGAAAGCTGGTTGTGGAATCGGTTTGTATTCTCACTTGGGATTCAGTGTTCGTCATTGTGAATCTTGTTAGTCGGACTAGTTTTGGAGGAATTCCAAAGTCAAGCATGATTTGGTACAGTACGCTCCTGTCGATACTGTCGTATGCTTGTTTAAAATCTACGAATATTTGGTGCACGTCTGTGTTATATTCCCAGCATTTCTCAAGCACCTGTTTCACCGAGAATATCTGGTCTGTTGTAGATCGTCCGGTTCTGAGTCCGCCTTGGTATTCGCCAATTATTTGATTAGTATAGGGCTTAAGACGACGTTCGATTATTTTTGTCAGTATTTTATAGGACGTACACAACAATGATATACCTCTGTAGTTCTCACAGCAGAGTTTGTCTCCTTTTTTGTAAATTGGACATATAATGCTTTTTCGCCAGTCGTCGGGTATGATTTCCTCTGTCCAAATTTTGCATATCATGTTGTACAGTATTTCAGCGACACAGCTTCCACCGTTTTTCAGAAGTTCAACTGGTATTTCGTCAATTCCCGGCGCTTTGTTTCGTTTTTGGTTACATAGGGCTGCTTTGATTTCAGCAAGCGTGGGTGGTGTCGATGATGGTTCATGTTCGTCAGTTGAGGCTTCAATTGAAATGTTGTCTGTCGTTATCGGTGCTACTGGGATGGGGTTCAAAAGATGTTCAAAGTATGAAGCCCATCTCCTTTTGATTTCTTCTGTGTCGCTGATGATATTGCCCTCTGCGTCTTTGCAGAGACTGGTTTTTGGCTTATATCCCTTTTTTAAGTCTTTTACTATGGCGTATGCGTCCCGCGTTTTATTTTTTCTCATGTCGTCGTCCATTTTTTGTATCTTGTCATTATGGTACTTCCTTTGTTTTCGTCTGCAGGTCTTTTTCAGTAAAAATTTTGTAAGCTTCGTTCTTTCTATCTATTGCGTCGCGACATTCTTGGTCGAACCAATCATTATTTTTTCGCCGTGCTTGATACCCTAATACCTCTTCCGCGGAGGATTTGATGCCGTCTCGTATTTTTATCCACGCATTCTCCACTGGCATATTTTTGATATCTTCATATATTGGTGTCAGGTGTTTATTACATGCTAACATGTAAGCCTGCGCCACCGTTTCGTCGTTAAGCTTGTCGACATTGAATTTGCGAGCTCTACTCGTTTTCGAATATCCACGACAAGCTATTTTGCATCGATACTTAGCTCTGACTAGATAGTGGTCAGAGTCACAATTCGCACCGCGGAGAGTTCGTACATCAAGTATGCTGGAAGCAGCCCTTTTCTCAATTAGAACGTGGTCTATTTGGTTGAAGGTGTGACCATCTGGTGATGCCCACGTTCGTTTATGAATATCGCGATGTGGGAAGCACGTAGAGCTTACTATGATATTTTTGCTGCTTGCGAAATCAATAAGACGTTGGCCATTGTCGTTGGTTATGTCATGGAGACTGTGCCCTCCTGTTGTTCCTCTATGAGCCTCCTCCTTTCCGACTTTTGCATTAAAATCCCCTAAGACAATTTTTAGGTCATTCGAGGGCAGTGAGTCATAGGTTGTCTCTAGGGTGGCATAAAATTCGTCTTTAGTTATATCGTCCTTGTCTTCTGTTGGTGCGTGAACGTTGATCAACCAAGTGTTGAAGAATTTAGTCTTTATTCGGATTGCACACACTCTTTCACTTACTGGTCTGAAGCTCGTGACCTGTTGTTTAAATTTTTTGTCAACAACAAAAGCGACTCCAAACTCTCTGCTTCCCGACAATTTTCCACTTGGATAGATTGTGTGTGATCTCATGTCCATGATTTCGTTACCGAGCCATTTCGTTTCTTGGATGGCAGTTATGTTGATGTTGTGTTTTACCACTTCTTCGAGAAACTCTTTCAGAGCTCCTGTCCTAAATAAGGATCGAACATTCCAAGATCCAATAGAGTAGTCCATTTTTCGTTTGCGGGGTCGTTGCCGTTGAGTCCATCCTTTCCGAGGCTGTTCTTCAGGTTTCTGGACAGTGTTCTTTTTCCGGTGATGCGTTGTCGGCGCCTCGCCCAACCCCCGACCTGGAGGACCGGTCCTACTTATTTATTACACCCTAGTAAAAAAAGGGTGGGAGTTTTGAGCTAAATATGACATGCTGGAGTTCTCACAGCTATGCTGCAAGTCCAACTATGTCATACATTTTGCCTACTTCCTGAGACGCACTGGTGTTACTGGCCATTCAGGTTAACTCCATGTTCCCTCCTCCTTTCTCAACTCGGGCTTGGGACCGTCTATGGCGGAGTTATATTCTGCATACAATCACACAAATTTTAAGCTGCATTTTTTTTAATATTTAGAATTTTCGATACTAATGAATGTTTCAAGTCGCGATACATGCTCTGTTGTTGCATCGTTCAGACTCGTAGCAGTCGTTGAAGTTGGTGCTGTTTGCATCGTTTGATTCGGTTTTCATCCCAAATTCCTTGCTTCATGCGAACTTTAATTTTTTTTATCGAGCGAAGGAAATTAACGCGATTTTCTCCTCAGCCTTGCACAAGGACACTTTTTACTTTGTTGTCGACACTCACACATAAAAGATGTACTTTGGGAACTTTTCTTACTTTTCTTGCTTTTCCAAAAGAAAAACACAGCGACACCGATTTTCGATGCTTTGTTGCTACGTTGACCAAATCGTGAAATATTCAAATGGTAAAACATTCAAATGGTAGAACGTTCAAATGGTAAAACGTTCAAATCACAACACAGGCTCGACACCGATTTGCTTCTTCTTTTTCTTTCGAGAAATAAAAGAAACGAAAATTTAACATGGAACACCTTTTCAACGTTTTGACTTCTTCTGCCTTCTGCCGCTTGAACTGATTTTTTTCATATTATTTTCTTCAATGGTGGCAACTTTCTTCGCTATATTATACACTTTTCATTCGGTTTTTCCCACTTGAGAATGCCAATAACATATGAAAATAATTGATGGAAAATAGATCGATCCGCAGAAGCCGTAAGCGATTTCGATCCTTGGGTGTAGCTAGAGTCACTGTATAGCTGAGCAACTCGGTAAAGGAGTCTGGCAGATGCGTATCAGAGTTGAAACCGTTAAGTTTGAACTTTTTGGTGTATATACATATTCGGTTAGATATTTATCAAAATGCAATTGGAATTCGATTATGTGCCCTGAAAAATTAATATCATTGTGCCATTCCATTAGAAACAGCCAAAAATTCAATTTTATTTTGCAATTTTCTGCACCCACACATCTTTACCAAACAGGTTTTTAGTCTAGTTTATGATTCTGTTTGTTGACACATGGCGAAGAAACATCCCAACAGGGATTTTTGCAATCCATTCCCTTTTATTGAAAATCATTCAAATCGACCTAAGAAATTTGCAATGCATTCTGAAGTAATGTGAAGGCATTACATAAAGTAGCAGTTTATTTAGGGAATTTGATATGCATTGAAAGGTAATGTGAGGAGATTGCATAAAATAAATGATCATCTTCAAAACGTGCCGCGCACAAAACGAAAGATTAATAATAGAAAACATTATTATTATCATAACCCGTTTCCTTTCTAATATTCCCGTAAAATTTTACAAGTTGTTCATTCCGAGAAAAAAATCTTAAGTCGCATTTTTCCAGCAACAAAATTAGTTAAATTATAGCAACAGAATTTAAAATACTGAATTCATATCAAAAGCAGGATCCAATTTCATCACATTTTTCAATATTAATTCAAAATGAATCGCTCCCTCAATATTAGAATACCTTCTCAAAGATTAATTTGCTTTCTATTCTTTTGTAACCATTCCATCGTAGATTCTTTTGCGACCATTATATTGTCGATTTTTTTCCAATCATTACATTATTCATTCGTTTCCCTAGATTCCAATGTCGATTATTTGTAATGCAGAAAGTAGCAAAAATGAATGCTTGCCTATGACATTGCAATGTTAAAGTAATCTATGTTTTACGACAGGAAGTAGCTGTAATAGCTTCATGGTAAGAATCATCGGCGCGGTAATGATTCCACTCCCTGCTGGGATATGTCAGAATGACTACACAGTCTACACATATTTTCACCAACACTTTGATCTTTCGAACGTTCGATTCTTAGTACCAAATTTTTTAGCACGTTCGATTTTTGTACTAAAATAGCTATCTGCCAGACTCCTGGACCGAGTAGCTCAGTTATACAGTGACTCTAGGTGTAGCCAAGTGATTAGCATGTTGGTTTACAATTAGAAGGTCGGGGCTAGAGTCACTGTATAACTGAGCTCCTCGGTCCAGGAGTCTGGCAGATAGCTATTTTAGTACAAAAATCGAACGTGCTAAAAAATTTGGTACTAAGAATCGAACGTTCGAAAGATCAAAGTGTTGGTGAAAATAAGTGTAGACTGTGTAGTCATTCTGACATATCCCAGTAGGGAGTGGAATCATTACCACGCCGATGATTCTTACCATGAAGCTATTACAGCTACTTCCTGTCGTAAAACATAGATTATTTTAACATTGCAATGTCATAGGCAAGCATTCGTTTTTTTCTACTTTCTGCATTACAAATAATCGACATTGGAATCTAGGGAAACGAATGAATAATGTAATGATTGGAAAAAAATCGACAATATAATGGTCGCAAAAGAATCTACGATGGAATGGTTACAAAAGAATAGAAAGCAAATTAATCTTTGAGAAGGTATTCTAATATTGAGGGAGCGATTCATTTTGAATTAATATTGAAAAATGTGATGAAATTGGATCCTGCTTTTGATATGAATTCAGTATTTTAAATTCTGTTGCTATAATTTAACTAATTTTGTTGCTGGAAAAATGCGACTTAAGATTTTTTTCTCGGAATGAACAACTTGTAAAATTTTACGGGAATATTAGAAAGGAAACGGGTTATGATAATAATAATGTTTTCTATTATTAATCTTTCGTTTTGTGCGCGGCACGTTTTGAAGATGATCATTTATTTTATGCAATCTCCTCACATTACCTTTCAATGCATATCAAATTCCCTAAATAAACTGCTACTTTATGTAATGCCTTCACATTACTTCAGAATGCATTGCAAATTTCTTAGGTCGATTTGAATGATTTTCAATAAAAGGGAATGGATTGCAAAAATCCCTGTTGGGATGTTTCTTCGCCATGTGTCAACAAACAGAATCATAAACTAGACTAAAAACCTGTTTGGTAAAGATGTGTGGGTGCAGAAAATTGCAAAATTAAATTGAATTTTTGGTTGTTTCTAATGGAATGGCACAATGATATTAATTTTTCAGGGCACATAATCGAATTGCAATTGCATTTTGATAAATATCTAACCGAATATGTATATACACCAAAAAATTCAAACTTAACGGTTTCAACTCTGATACGCATCTGCCAGACTCCTTTACCGAGTTGCTCAGTTATACAGTGACTCTAGTCGGGGCTATCCCCCACCGGAGAATCTCCAAGATGGGTAACTACAGCCACCTTCCGCAGTCGATGTGTTAAAAATGAAAGTCAAGGACCCGATATGGACTATAGTGCGATTAAAGCCAAACTTACAATTGACTCTATTTCGAATTGAATTGAAAGTTTCAACCTTTAATTTCTCTTAAATGTTTTATTTCTATCGACTTTAATGGTGCGAACGATTCGGGGTTCGTTCCCTTGATCACGTTCCAAATAGCGTGAACCTTTTCGATGGCCTGTATCGTTGATTTCAGTTCTTCCTTGTTGATCGAGTGTTTCGACTGGCCACCTTTCTTCCCCGGTATGTCGCAAACACTCGACGCATAGGCCAACAGGTAGATAGATAGTCGACTAAAAGTTCCAGGAATTGCGGCGTTCGGATGAGATCGATTGGTGGCGGATCGTTGGCCGAGTAATTTCGAAACAGGACAGTTATGTCGGCTGGGTTTAAAGTATTCCGTGAAAGCATCGATGTGAGTGCCTGACATGCTTGCGGATATCCGGCCGATCCATTTAGCGCCATTGTTATGGGAGTTACATTTTGATTGCTAGACATTTGGAAAGGTTTAGTGCATTCTGATTGAGGAAGAGTAAGGATAGCTCACTTTGTCAACGCGTATTTCGTAATCTCTTGTGAGAGTTTCTTCATGTTGAAACCTCCCTTCGTCTCCTGCGACAGAACTTGAATCAGGACCTGGCTGTAAACGTACGTGTGCTGCCCGTGACACACCATCCTCGCAACTTCCTGGCCGTCGAAATGGAAGTGATTTCGCTTGTGGAAGTGATTTCGCTTCCGGCATCGGAAATGAGAAGCGGAATGGATAACGATTTGGAGGAATCGAGAATGCGGATAATTCAAATAATTCTCGTAACGCATTGCACTGCCATCTACAACCGCAAAATGAACTGAGATTTTCGCAAAGCTTTCCCTGCAGCTTTCGCCGGTCCACCTGTACGAACATTTGACATTTGATTTGATGAACGTGTTGACACGCACATTACCCTCGCAACTTTGTGAAATACGACAACAACTTAGCATAAAACTGTAAAATACTCGTGAAAACTAGTGAAATAAGAATTTTGTAAAAATGTCCGCGTTAGAGCAGCTAAAATCGAAGCTGGGCGAGCTGAAAAGCGAACTGGATAAACACAAGACACCGAAAATAACTCGCGATAAAATTGAGAAAATGTCTTCAGAAGTAGTCGACAGCAATCCGTACAGTCGTTTGATGGCCTTGCAAAGGATGGGAATCGTCAAGGACTACGAAAGAATCCGGGAAAAGGCGGTTGCTGTTGTAGGCGTAGGAGGAGTTGGCAGCGTAACGGCAGATATGTTGACAAGGTAAAAACATCTTTGAGCTTTGAATAAGAACGCACTAGTTAATCCCGTTTTCGTTGACACAGGTGCGGCGTTGGAAAGCTGATTCTCTTCGATTACGACAAAGTCGAATTGGCCAATATGAATCGATTGTTCTTCACTCCGGATCAAGCCGGTTTATCAAAGGTGGCTGCAGCTGCCAGTACTCTAAATTTCATTAATCCGGACGTCGAAATCGAGACGCACAACTACAACATCACAACGGTCGAATCGTTCGATAAGTTCCTGGAAACCATTCAAACCGGTGGATCCGTTGCCGGAACACCAGTCGACTTGGTTCTCAGCTGTGTGGATAACTTCGAAGCTCGTATGGCGATTAATGCGGCCTGCAACGAGCTGGCTCTCAACTGGTTTGAGTCGGGCGTTTCTGAGAATGCAGTCTCCGGGCATATTCAATTTATCCGGCCCGGCGATACGGCTTGTTTTGGTTGTGCTCCGCCTTTAGTCGTGGCCGAAAATATCGACGAAAAAACGCTTAAACGCGAAGGAGTTTGTGCTGCCAGTCTTCCGACAACAATGGGCATCGTAGCCGGAATGTTAGTGCAAAATACTTTGAAATATTTACTGAACTTTGGTGAAGTATCGGACTACTTGGGTTACAACGCACTGATTGATTTCTTTCCGAAAATGGTCTTGAAACCAAATCCGCATTGTGACGACCGGCACTGTTTAAAGCGGCAACAGGAGTTCAAGGCACGGCCACAAGTAATCAAAGAAGTCGAACCCGAACCGGAAGAAGGACCACTCCACGAAGCAAACGAATGGGGAATTGAGCTTGTCGGCGCAACGGAAGAAGAAATTCCACAGCCGCAATCAAAAGATATCGGAACTGGCCTGAGACTTGCATACGACGCACCGGAGGCAGATGAGCAAACCGCCAGCTCATCACAAGCCGCCAGCAATGCAGACATAAGTCTCGATGATCTTATGGCGCAAATGAAATCGATTTAAAATAAACAAAAGTAATAATTTTTAAAGCTGTTCAGTTTTAATTCAATCTATTGATCCACAAAGTTCTGCCTCCTCCTCCTTCGGTTGTTCGAATTCTTGATAGCTCTTGAAAAAATCCTTGACCAGCTGCCCAGCATCTTTCACCTCACTTTCCTCCATCCCTTCACCAGTGTACCAATGCAGGTGACCCTTCCGCCGGAACATAACATCGAATTGTTTATGAATGCGATGAAAGACGTGCCGAATCGAAGTCGTATTTGCCATAAATGTTGCTGACATTTTCATACCACACGGTGCAATATCACATATTGCACTTTTAACATTATTCGGTATCCAATCGACAAAATAACTGTGATTTTTCTGCTGAATATTCGACATTTGTTCTTCGACTTCTTTCGGTGACATGCGACCACGGAAGATCGCTGCAGCCGTAAACAATTTTCCACGGCTCGGATCGCATGTGACGAGCCAGTTTTTTGCATTGAAAATCTGATAGGTCAGCTCGGGAACGGTTAGTTTTGTTGATTGAAGGCCATGCTTCGACATGAGCGGAGCGAATCCGGGTACAAAAAAATGAAGATCGGAAAATGGCACCATATTCACGTACAATTTATTTAGATCGGTGTTAAGTTGACCGGGAAATCGAAAGCATGATGTTATTCCAGCTATAGTGTGCGCTACTATATAGTTCATATCGTTATAGCTAGCCGCCGACAATTTCAAATTCCTTATGCAGATATCATACAGAGCGTCGTTATCAATACAAAAATTCATCTGTGTGCTGCTAACCAGCTGCGGAAGTCCCAGTACACTATTGTAAGGCTCAACCACAATATTCGAGACTTTCGGTGACGGAATTACGGTAAACGTACTGATCAACTTTTCCGGATATTCTTCGGATAGTTTTCCGATCAATAAAGAAGCCGTTCCGGAACCGGTACCACCACCTAACGAGTGTACTATCTTGAATCCTTGGAGATAGTCGCACGATTCGGCCTCTTTTCGTGTTGCATCCAAAATCGTATCAATCAATTCGGCACCTTCTGTAAAATATCCTTTAGCATAATTGTTACTGTTGCTTTCGCGTCCGGCCACCATATTCGCCGGATTGAAAATCTTTCCATACGAACATGCCTGTAGTCGACCAATGGATTCAGGGTCGCCATCAAAGCAGATCGCTCGTGCTATATATTTATTTTTTCCCTCGTTAAAATAAACATTTAATCGTTCAGCCTGTAATGGATTCCGGCCAACATAGCGTCCGATCGAATCGATTCCATGCTCGTCAGATATTAATTCCCAAAACTGAAATGATCGCGGTTAACTTTTTGATTTCGATTCCCCGGTATTTTGGCATTACCTGTTGTCCAATTTGATTGCCGCAATTTCCAATATGAAATGTAATCAATTCTCGCATTGCCAGGAAAGAAATTAAAGCCACACTTTAGAATTTATAAACGGAAAATTTTACACTCTAGTTCGAAAATGGTGTGAAGCTGACAGACATTTTTTGATGGCCTGGGAGTACTTAGATTTAAATTTCATTTTATATTCTTCACTGGAGAGATCGCATTCTAAGTTATCGTTCTTTTCTATTTTTAACAATTTGTTATCAAGAATGTGATCGGAGAGACGGTCACTCGATAATAGTACTTTTACCGATTCTGTGCAAGGATTTTTCTCAGCGTTACAAACGTGTTAGGTAAAACGGTGATTGAAACGTTTTATTGGTCTGACACTACCAGTTGCGGCACCGGGTAGCACCATTGCTGGTGAGTGATGCCATTGGTTTTTGACCTATTTTAAAAGGGTACTATTATAGATATCGAATTATGAACACAAACCATGCATCGGTTATCGTCATTTCTTCAGAATAAGCTTCCTGTAGCTGCGAGTGGCGACCAAGTTTTCCAGCATAACAAGTAGAAGTCCTAAACGATACAAATCCGGAGCAATCAGTCCTTTATGGGATAAGTTCAGGTCTGGGTAATGTCGCCATGGCAGTTGAAATGTTTACCATGCCGCGATTTTCGCTTCCAATCATCAATTTTCTCCTGATCCTCCAATCAGTGAAAATAAACTGTGCAAACACTAGAGTGACTGTATAGTAACTCCATTAGGCACTACAAAGATATTCATTACACCTTATTCCTTCCACAACTGTATCTTGAGCATCATCTTTAATCGTCGTTCAAATTTGTTAACACATTTTTCACGTAAGTTGTTGGCACGGCACGGCAATAGTACTACAACCAAAATTGAGGTTATCCCAAGGAGGATATATAAAAGGAGTACCTGATAGTCTGTCTCATGTGGGAATATTTTTTGATTCGGAAATTTTCGAAAATTGTGTCCAAGCTTAACTTGGCTTCAAACTTTTACAAAAAAAATACAATAATTTGTATTATTTCTTGGTTGCTAATATTCAGTCAGCAATAAAGTAATTTTCAATACAATGGTGTTTGCTGTTTCATTTCAGAAATTTTTATTTTTTCAATTTTTATTAGTTTTGGTTTGTGTTTAAGCTAAGTACTTTAGCAACGGACAATTTAACGCGGGACAGAGACTTACTTTGGGTTTAAGTATGTCAAACAAGGATAGCGAAACAATTTTTTCGAAAATTTGACAACTGTTTCGAACAATTTATCGTGGGAAAGAGTTAGTTGCAATATTTTTAAGTGTGGCAGACAAAGATAGCGCAACGATTTTTTTCGAAAAATTTCGAGCATTTCGGTAGTAAGGGAGGGAAATACATTCATTCCCATTGTGCTTACAAGGCAAAGCATGCTCATAGTCACTCCTTTTTATATATCCTCCTTGGGTTATCCTCTTGAGCATCATTAAGACTCGGTCATTGTCATGCTTGTAAGCCGAACGAGTTTCGGTGGAACTCCAAACTCCAGCATGATTTAATATAGTGTGGGCAAAATACAAGTTTATTTTTAAAAATGCAATAAAATGAACAAAATTCAATTTTTTTCCATGCATTATGGCTTCATTAGTAAGAGCAAACATTCCCATTAATGATGGAATACAACTTTGTTCAAGTGGCTGCCTCGGCTGGCTTCGTGTAGCGCATTCTGTCCCTCCAATTTTTCGGACTGTAGCTCACGGATTGCTTGGATGATATTGGCCTTAAGTGTTTGAATCGTTACTGGATTGTTGGCATAACATCGGTCCTTTACGGTTCCCCAGAAAAAAAGTTCAACGGGGTCAAATCGCAGCTCCGAGGCGGCCAATTGACATCGCCAAACGTCAAAAATCGCACTGTTTGGGCTACACCTCGCTCACTTTGGAAATAAGTTTTCAATATTTCCCAACGTTGTTCAAGTGTAAGGCGACTCATTTCGTTCGGCGGAGGTATGATACTGACTTTCTGTCAAAATTTCGAGCGGGAAACAGCTTTCAATGTCAAAATAACCTATGATTTAAAAAAAAACCAATGATGACCCACCCTATGCAGTATGCTCCTGTCGTATGTTTGTTTGAAGTCAAGAACAAATATCTGGTGCACATCTATATATAGTATATTCCCAGCACCTGTTTAACTGACAATATATGGGCCATGGTCGATAGTCCAGCTCTAAATCCGCCTTGGTAATCACCAATTACTTTGTCAGCATAAGATATATCTCGTTAGTTTTCGCAGCAGAGTTTGTTTACTTTTTTACAAGTAATACTGCGTTCGTGTGTCCGTGATTAATCGTTTCAGGAGATGTGATATGCAGGTGCTGCCAACTATCAAAAGTTCAGCATAAACACCAACAACAAAGTTGTTAATAGTTTTTGAATAAATCTGACTTGTTATCAACAGTTGATAGCACAAACTAATGACAATCCACTTACTGCGTTTATAGTTATGCGCCGGCAAAGTTTTAGCAAAGTGAAACTAACGGTAATTACAGCTTATTGTTGTTTGCTACTTTCTCTCCAATCTCTCATAATCAATTAAAAAATAACGGTATTTCACTAAATAAATTGCAAAAATGAGCATATTTTGACCGCGTTTATAGTTATGCTCCGCAGTGTATAATCAAATAAAATAGTAAAAAAAATAATAATTTTTAAATTACAATCGGTTACGTTGTACTATTCGGTAATGAACGCACTCATTTACTTGCCGCAAAAAATAAAAATAAAACATCGATTTTTTAGAGCTCTAGCAAGGCAACAAAAAACAACAACAATGCTTAGTCAAGTTTTTGGTTATGCTATTATTATGAAAACGATGAGATTAGCTTTGGTAGAGACATCGCAAATACGATATGATCGTACAGTGGATTAAGTGTCAAGTGGACGTCATGAGATAATAAAATAAAAATTGAAATTTTCCAGACCCATATTTAGTCGAAAATCGGAAACCGTGCGTTTCGTGCTTCGTGGCCAAAGATGAATTCTAGTAAAATAATAAAAAATCTTAGCGAATTTCGTTTAGTGACATTTGACGTAACCGATACTTTGATACAGGCAAAATTTCATCCTGGCTTTAAATACTCACAAACAGCCGAAACTCTGGGTTATCCGAACATCGATCCGGACCGATTAACGCAGCAATTTCGAATCGAATTCAAGCGATTGTCTAGAATTTATCCGAATTTTGGAAAAGGCTCAAACGAAGTCTCCAACTGGAGAGATTGGTGGCGTCTCCTTGTCTATTCGACTTTCATCAAATCTGGTGCAAATATTCCTTCGGAGAACTTAACGAATGTAACTAATACTCTAATCAAGCAGTATCGAACAGCAGAATGCTGGCAAAAATGTGAGGGAGCCGATGAAATAGTCCGAAGAATCAAAGAAGCTGGAAAAAAAATCGGCATCATTTCAAACTATGATCCAAGCTTGCATGCTCTTATCGAAGAAATGGAACTGCCAAAATTCGATTTTATCTTTACCTCTTACGAACGTGATGCCTTGAAACCGAATCCGAAAATCTTTAATGACGCATTGGAGACAACAAGAACGAAAAAAGGCGAAGCATTACATATCGGTAATACACTCGAACTGGATTATATTGGAGCGAAAAATTCCGGATGGTCTAGTGTACATATCACAAACGATGTCTCTAAGAATTTCCAACATTCGACTATCAATCCACAACACGTGTATCCGACGTTGACCGAGTTCTTAAAAGATTTAGAAAACGATGACATAATGTGGTAACGTTATCCACACTAGTTCTAGTAAACTATCTACCTGAATTTATGTATTAGATAAAATAAGTTGAAAAAAGATACGAGTCAATAAAATATAATTTTATAATAGTTGGAAATTTATGGATTGTTCTAACTAAAAACTTGTTGAAATCATGAAGTTCATAATCGAAATACTTTCTTCCTTTCGTATAAAACTTTTTTTTATTACATTTAAAACAGAGCTTGTCTTATAATTTAAAACTACATGAAAATTATAAAAAAAAAATTGATATAATTCAACAAAACAAATGATTTAAAACTAATTAAAAGACATAAAAACTAAAGACACACAAAAAAAAACTTCACGACCCCATCATTATAGTGATAAAAAAAATCATTAAAACATACTTATTTAGTCTTTTCGCGATTTACCTTTCGCCCTTTGAAATTTGAATTGTGCACTAAATTCAAATGATAAACGTTTTTTTACTGCATCGCTATTACCATTGATTTCTTTCTCCAACGATTTGATATCGTCTTCGATACTACCAAGACGTTTCTGTATATCCGAATAGTAATCACAAACTAATACCGCTTCGTCTGCACCGCCCAATGTACGCGTACTGCAGTATTGATCGCGATGATTAAATAATTTTTTATCTTGATAACGAACTCGTATTGGTACCTAAAAACAAAATAATAATTACTAAATGATGAAATGAAAAAAAAAAAACTTTCTAGCGCCGCTAATGCAACGATTTGCATAGGAGAGGTATTCCAGATAAAAAATCTGCTCTTTTCCAATCGCAGTGATCCACTGCAGACCCAATCTCATGCTCAGTACATTCAACTTAGTGCGCATAATGGGGGAACTTTTCCCCTTTTTTTCCCAACTTTTTTTGTAAATTCGTAAATCTTTATTACCTTCAAAATTCTCGCGGAAAACTAAAATTTAAGTAGAAAAATGATTGGCGGATGTCGAAGAATACAACCATTTGCGAGATCCTGCATCTAACACTCAGGTCAGCCAACTAAATTTGAAAAAGCGCCCACCTATTTTTCAGAATGCGATAAATAAGCAAATGTGATTGCAAACCGTTCATTAGTTCGAGAAACCTATCAAATTAAATTTTCATCACTGAAAAGTTCTGCAAATAATAGATATCTGCGAAATAAAACCACCAAAAAATCACACCGACCCGTTACATGAAAATAAAAAGCGCCCAATCTGACCTAACGCCTTCCAGTTGCCTTGTTTTTTCTTCTTCATAAAGTAATTCTATTACCCACGAATGCTTATCTCATTGACCACTTCGCACGTTCCATCTCATCGATCGCTAAACAAATCTCAATTTTCCTACATATAACAATCAGACAGACCCAATCTCATAGTAGTGTAGTAGTGAAGATTTCTCCCATTTCCCCCTTGGAATGAAAAGGTTTTCTTTTACTATCCAAACTATGAAAAAATGATCGACCGCTATCGAGTCAGGATGGCAAAAGTGTCAATCGCGTTGCATATACACAAGCCAAATAAAAACCAAAACAAGGTAATATCGTGTGAAAAAAAGAAAACAGGGTCTATTGTTTGGTTCGGTTTTCTATGAGTGGGTGTTTTTTTTATTTGGTTTGTGTACGGGTAAGCAGCGGTTTGTTTGGCGAGCTTTATTCTGAGCTATGATCTCGTCAAGGTGACGTGGAATGTGTGAGTTACGGGATTAATGTGCGAGTGCGAACAAGAACTCTGGCATTTGTAGCGATGATCATTGCGGCAATTTTATTGGCAATAGAACGTAAGCAGTATGCATTTGCTCAGCTCTTTTCAAATAGCAATGAAAAAATCGCAGGTATGTAAAATAGCATACCATCTCTAGTCATAACTATAATTAAAGGATCGTACGAAGGCGCAAGAAGTTAAGTCATAACTAAGGCCGAGCTGTCGCAAAGGTTTCGGAGCGAACGTATGCATATTAGCACCAGACCTGTTTCTGGTGATAATAAATGGCATCTTGAAATCTATACTGGAAGGTGGGAAAGGTAAAAATCTTCAGTGGGTTGTGTTTAAAATCTTAAGTCACCTTAATTTTGCTGTTGTCGTTCGTTTGTTTGCGCATAACCGTTCGAATTTAGGAGTCTGATCATTACATTCCAAATATAAAGAGGCAAGACAAGCCTAAACGTCCGGATACTACTCGGGAACTTATCGCCTTTTAGGCGGTATGCGAGTACCCAGCGCGTTATTGGGGTCTACCATCAAAGGTAGGGCTGGTCCTCTAGATGGGAAATCTTACAAGATTTAAGCCCTATGCTGACAAAGTAATTGGTGAATTTTGGGGGCAAATTTAGAGCTGAACGAATGATCAAGGACCAGATATTCTCAGTTAAACAGGTGCCGAAAAAGTGCTGCGAATATAACATTGATGTGCACCAGATATTTGTTGACTTCAAACAGGCACACGACAGTATCGACAGGCGCATAGTATAAAAAATCATGTTGGAGTTCGGCTTACAAGAATGACAATGACCAAGTCTTTGTTGCAAGTCAGATTACAAAATGGTCTAACTTCCAGCTTTAGAGCAACGACCTTAAGCAATGTGATAGCCTGGAACCAATCCTTTTTTTAAATTTGGCACTCGAATTATAACAAAATAAAATATTGGCGAATAAGACGTATTATTCGGTACTACCAATAATTAAAAAAATAGTGTACACAGGAATACTAAACTTAAACTCAGGCGTCCAAAAAATTCAAACTGGAGGACGCAGTCATTGAACCGAGAAGAATTGAAGCAGAGTATACAGGAAACAAAGGCCTGATTTGGGCTATAGCGCCATCGTAAGTAAGTAAAACAAGCCAAATCCTTAGCAGCGCAACAGCAACAACCAGGTCTGTCCGATGACTAGTAGCCAAAAGTTGTTACATAGCGTTGCCGTCACTACAGACTATTTTCTATGTCTTAGGAAATATGGTCGCCAAGAAACTGAGTGAGAAAATCAAAGAACATTCATTGAAATTCAATCTAAACTTCTAAATTATTTCATTATCGAACCCACAACTTCTCTCTTCCTTCTCTTCAACAAAACTAAAGAATTTTGACTGAATATTCTATAATTAATTAATAAATTACCATTTGCTGTATCATCTTTTCGTTGCTAATAGATATTATATTCTTCAATAAACGTAGTCCATTTAATTCCTTCCTGAAGTATTCCACATAGCTGAAATAAGAAAAAGGAAAAGTTAACTTTTTTTTAATAATAAATAAAATAGACCAGTTATCCATACCTATCCATTTTTTCAGTCTTCTTATTTAAATTATCTAAGCATACAACAAAACTTTTCAGATCGTTAATTTTTTTCGAAAACGATGAATCTAATCGCTCAACAATATCAAAATGCTCAACCGATCGATTGAAGTCGTATAGCATTGCCAGTGTTATGCCCAATGCTAAATGATTTTCGGGTATTTCGCCAGCATGATCGGCAGCAGCCGTTAAAACAATATCAGCATCATTAAGTTTTTCCGAACGCCATAAGATCGTACCCAAACTCAAAAGTGGAATATCCTTGAATTTTCTGGGCGCCAACAGTATACCGCGTCGTGCACATTCAACCGCCTGATGTGCATCACCTTTCATACGCCAATAGTACGATCCGAGTGTATGATATTTCCATGAATTCGGATTCTTCTCGAGCCCGGCTACGATATTCGATAAGAAATAATCGCTACCGATTTCCAATTCGTCATCTTTCAATTCTAATTCGGGAGCGATCTGAAGCAGTTGCGAATCGCCTAAGCTTGGTAAATGATCGAAACAACAAAGGCCTGCCTTAAAATTATAATAGCGCCAGCAATGTGGTAAATCTGGTTTAACTAGAAGCTCGTATTTAACTTTACGATTAATACGGCTCAGATATTTTCGTGTAAGTCGTGTGTATGTCAGAGAATTTTCGGCATCATAAAATTCCAGAGCACATTTTGCTTGTTCGATTACTTCCATACCGAATTTGATCGAATAGTTAATTTGTTCGACCATAATTGTACGTTGGCGTACTAATTCCAGATATGTTGATTCGGCGATGTCATTATATTTGATTTGTTCGAGGAATGATGGTAAGTTTGGCGGTTCTTGCATAAAAAACGGCGAATCGATCTGGAAAAAAATTAAGAGTTCGATAATTGAATTTTAATGCTGTTAAATAGAGTTCACAAGATTTGTACAACATGAATCTATGTTAATTATTTCTCCGTAAACAGTTTAATATAAGATTACACAAAAGATAAATAAACGTTAAACCGCTATTCAATTCAGTAAATATTTAATTTGAATAACTTAATACTTAAAAGAAAGATTAAGTCAATATTGCTACATGGCACCCTAGTCGGTCATCGCATGATCGCAATTTTCCACTATTCTAGACAACAACAATTCTGCACACACACGCCAAACCTAGTTAGGAACACATAGGAACACGACCGAGCCGACAGACAGGAATACATCGTCGTATGGGCGAAGACAATCAGAAACACATCGTCGTAGAGACGATGATCGAGCCGACGGTCGCTAAGGACGGCGACGCTCGCTGTGGAGTCACTATAGACGACGGAATAGACAACGGTCGCTGTCGATGCGCTATAGACGACGATGATGTGGACGACGGTCGGTTATGCTGGGTATAAAAAGAGTGAGGGTTCGTGAAAGGAGTCAGTTGAGATCGAGCAGTCGACGTTTTAGAAAGCGAAAGGGTTGGATTGCGAAGGAGCGGAAGTTTAGAAATGTAAAGCGAAGCTGGAAAAAGCGATTAAATAAAGTTTGGGGTGATTTTAAATTAACTCAGTTTCATTTTTGCTTGAAATCCAGCGTCCTCTTACGCACTTCAATATTATCTTTTTTGGCACTATTGCTCAAATCAAGCTTCATCCTCTTGACCTTCAGGTGTCTTAACAATTGGCCTCACTTAATCTCTTCAAGCTCTACATGTCCTTTTCGGGAGGATTGGATTCAGAGTAGAGTTGAACCTCAAACTCATTTTTTAATTTATGTGGATCACCGTTGGAACTATTCGACAGGAGCGTACTGTACCAAATCATGCTTGACTTTGGAATTCCCACAAAACTAGTCCGACTAACAAGACTCACAATGAGAATACAAACTGATTCCACAACCAGCTTTTGAACGGAATGTGGCTCAAAGCGGGGAGATAGTCTAGCTCCCTTGCTTTTCAACTTGACACTAGAGTATGTCGTCCGAAAAACTTCAATCGATACCAACGGGATACTATTCAAGTCCACCCAACTAATAGCATACGCTGTCGACATTAACATCCTTGTCAATCTTGACTCCGCCGCAAAAGAAGTCGGGTTGCGAATTAACGAAAGCAAAACAAAAGTAATGTATAGTAAGTAAAAAATGTTAAGGAACCTGGATGTCAGGCCAATGTCCGATATGGGCTGTAGCGCCATTGTAGAAGAAAACAAAAGTAATGACGCAAATAAGAAGGAAAACGCCTATCAGACAAAACATAACAATTGCGGATTATAATTTGGAGGGTGTGGACAACTTCATATATCTTGGGGCTGATCTAGTAAAGGACGATAATGAAACAGACTAAATCGAACGATGAATAATACTAACAAACAAGACGTATTATTCGATACTTTCAATAATGAAATCCAAAAAAGTGCACAAGAACAATAAGCTGCGGATATATAAAACTATTATACGACCTGTGCTCTGTTATGGCAGCGAGACGTAGACATTAATGCAAACTTCCGGAAAAGCAGTTAACGCATTCGAAAGAACGTTCATCTAGCATGCAGAGCGAATGGGAGACAGAAGAATCCCCAAGCGTGCTCTTAAAGGCAAAGCGAGTGGTAAGCGGCCAGTAGGCAAACCACGCAAGCGATAGGAAGGCTCGGTTGATGAAGACAGCAAATCCATTATAAAAATTAGGAGCTGGTCTTTGTATCGAGACGATTGGAGGCGACGACTCCGGGAGGCCAGAGCCCGATTTGGGCTGTCGCGCCATTAATGATGATGATGAAATATTTTTCACACATCCAGCATATGACATCTTGCAGTTGCCTTAAATCTGCCCTATTTTTCTGCTTCACCTTTCAATTCCCGAATCAACTCACACTTTCAAAATCAGTTAAATAATAATGGGCTATTGGGTGGTAGTTGCCAAGGTCCGCTTTGCTCCTTTTCCTGGAAATCGGCTGAGCATTCACAATGTTCGACATACGTGTTTATATACGCACCTATATAGAAAAGATTGCGAAGAAGTTTAGCAAAAGAAAGGAAGCAATTTTAAAGCCGACAGTATAGTAAAGATCATAAAGAACTGTTTCCCCAAAAAATATCAGTGAAAATAAATAATTACCTTTGCCGTTATCTGTCCCGTTGCATTTAGAACCCAATGGTTTGTCGCCAAAATACATAAAATAACGTTCAACGCAAATATCACAATCAGCACATTACAAAGTCTCATTTTCCCTGCTGTTTACTTCTCGAATTGACATCTTTTTTTGCCCGGCAACGTCAAATCACAGGAATAAACAAACAGTTGACAGTTCCAAATTATAATACTGACAGCTCAAGCTTGTTTTTGTTGTTGTTGCTGGCATGAACTGCGAATTTTATGCAACGTTCAATGCTGAGCTAGAACAAAATTTATTTTGTGTGTCATAAACAAAGTCAAGAGAAAATTACCTGTTTGCCTTAAAACTGTTTTTCTAGCTTTTTCCGCAATGGTAACGAAAAATTAACCGTCGGACGCGACGAAAAATCGAATTTGCTAATAAAAATAAAAAATATTTCCCATTGTGACCGCAGCATAAATTTTGTGTCAATACTTTGTATATCGCCGCCATCCGGAGAATTGCATACTTTCCGGCCTTTAATACGCAGCAAGTCACGAAACCGCTGTTGCAGATTCAAAGGATGTCATCCTTGGCGAGACAACGATTCTCACAGGAATGTGAGGATTCCATCAACCGGCAAATCAACATGGAACTCTACGCCAGCTACGTATACTTATCGATGGTAAGTAAGTTGATCGGGGTGTGTCTTTTTTTCGATTTTCCCATGCCGGTCGTGTCCTTTTTCTTACCTCCTGCGTAGGCCTATCACTTCGATCGGGACGATGTTGCCTTGCCCGGCATGCACTGGTACTTCAAGAAGGCATCCGATGAGGAGCGAGAACATGCCATGAAATTCATGAAGTATTTGAATAAACGCGGCGGGAAAATCGTCCTCGAAGACATCAAGCGTCCGGAGCTGCGCGAATGGAGCACGGCTGAGGAAGCAATGTGTACGGCACTGGACCTGGAGAAGAGGGTCAATGAGGTACTTTTTCGTTTTCTGGGCAATTATTCTCTCTCCGGTATTAAAAACAAGGAATTTTAAAGAGTCTCTTGGAAATCCATTCTGTTGCCAGCGATTTGAAGGATGCAAATTTCTGTGACTTTCTCGAGACGGAATTCTTGCAGGAGCAAGTCGATGCTATCAAGGAGATTTCCGATCATGTTACGAATTTGAAGCGAGTCGGTGAAGGACTCGGCGTTTATATGTTCGATCAGCGCATCTCGGAGTCGAAATAGAACGTAAGATATAAGTAGATCTAGAAAAGGTTACAACGAACGTCCTCGCCTTCAGAGGACCGACCCTATCATTGATAAGTCTGTCGATAATTGTGATTTAGTTTGGTCAATTTATTCATGAAATGCACAAATTATTGTATGCTCGCGCTTGTAGCTATTTGTGTGAGGTTGATACTTAAATTATGAAAAAATAAAGTAAAATATTCAATAGAATTACTGTGGTATTTGACTCCTGATTTAGTGCGTTGTAGTTTTTTTTTTTTTGTAAAACAACATGTGGAATCAGGAATACCAGCCAAACTCGTCCGACTGACAAGGCTTATAATGATGAATTCAACATCCCAAGTAAGGATCTGGCACGGCTTGACAACAAGCTTCCAAACATTCTCCGGGCTGAAACAAAAAGATGGTCTTGCATCAACGCTTTTTAATCTAGCTTTGGAATTGTAAGGAAACTCAGAGTTGACATCAGAGGGACGCTACTGTTTATACATTGTGTATAAGGTACCGATAATTTGTAAATAAAATTACTGTGGGAGCGATATTTAAAAAAAAAAAAAATTGTTTTGGTAAGCAGGTATGAATGACTGTCCTTAATTATTATCCTAAATATTAGCGTGGTCTGTTAATCAGTTTGCTTACAGCAGCTGGTTACATCGATAGACCTCAGTAGTCCACGGCGATTTTTTTTTATCGACTGAAAACGTATTCCACGGATCGGTAATTTCAGTTTAGGGAATAGGAAAAAGTTGCACGGAACCAAATCTGGTGAATGCGGTGGATGATTGACGTAATTTGTTGCATTTTTTAGCCTTAAATTCGGTCACGATTGAAGCTTAATGTGATGTCACAGTTTCATCGTGGATAATTCATGAATTCTCCTTACATAACTCCGACCGTTTTTTACGGATTTGCTCACACAAACGCTTCAATATGGTTAAATACTGAATACCTGTCCCTCCGGAATGAATTCATGATGGATCAAACCTCGAATATCGAAAAAAAACAATGAGCATCGTTTTGATTTTTTAGCAGCTTTGGTGTGGTTTTTTCGGTTTCGGCTAATTTTTTTCCTCCATTCCGATGATTGTTGACTGGTTTGCATGTCAAACTTATAGACCCAAGTCTCATCATCAGTTATGATGCGCTCCATGAATTCGCACGATTAAGCATGTCCAAAATGACCTGTTCAAGTTACTTTTTTTTTAAGAAAATTCAGCTTTATTGGAAAGAGTCGAGAAAGGACGCGTTTCATGGCCAAATTATCCACCAAAATCAAACGAACGGGTTCGCGAGAGATGCCGAGCTCAACTGCTATCTTCCTAACACTGATATGACTATTTTCGAGCACCATTTCCTTCACTTTTTGAATGTTTTCGCCAGTTGAAGAGGTCGAAGGTCGTCCAGAACGAGGCATGTCTTCAAGGATCTCTCGATCGTCCATAAAGGCATTGTACCACTTGTAGGCTCGTGCTTTTGATATTACTGAATCATCGCAAGCCTTTTCCAACATTCGCAACGATCCCGCACACGAAATTTGGTTGGAAACACAAAATTTTAGACAAACTCTTTGTTCCATATTTTTATCCATTGTAAAAATTGACGTGGACTACTGAGTTGTACCCATTCAACCAGCTGCTGTAAACAAACTGATTAACGGGCCGCGCTAATATTTGGGATAATAATTAAGGACAGTCCTACCTGTTTACCAAAAAAAATTTTTTTAAATATCATTTCCCAGACTAATGTTAATTACAAAGTGTCATTACTTTATGGTCATAATGTAAATAGAACCGGGGATACGTGAGGCAAGCAGTTGAGACTCAGAAGCGAAAGAGTCGAGATCAGGAGTTGTAACTCAGGCTGGAGAGTTAAAAGTAAAAACCAAAAAAGTGTGTTAGGACGGGGGTGTCGTCACGTTTGGAAGGAATCAAGAAATCTCTTGTCCTTCGGTTGACGATTTAGTAGTAAAACACTGATTTTATAATTTCTAACACTATACAACTTTTATTGACAAAACGATTTTAACTGCGAACTTGTACTATTGACTTAAGCGAACTGCTTAGTATTGAACTTGACGAACTGCTTAATAAATTTGTATTTAACTGACTTACTGGTATTGACCAACTGCGTGGTATTGACCAACTGCTTGGTATTGACCAACTGCTTGGTATTGACCAACTGCCCTGAGGTCAGGTCGTCCTGACCTATTTATACTCTACCGATTTCCTGTTCGAGAAGATGCTGACTTTGCTCAATGCTTTCCCGTGGGAAAGCATCATCCATAAATTATTACGCGATAATCAAAAATTCGGTTGTTTCCTGGAATCGGAAAATAGACAATAAACTACCATACACCTGAGTTTCAAATATCTTATCACGGCTCGTGCCGTATCAGGTATCAATCCGACAACATGTATACACCGATAGCGATCGCGGCCACCGAATGTGTGTAGTCTCAGGTATCTATTGTGTTTTTGTTGTTGTCTTGTTAATTGATGTCGATATCTGAAACGTAGCAGGTATCAATGGTATATGTCGCGTAAGGCGGAAGAGTAGTTTTAGGCGGAATACTTAGGTGAATATCCGTAATGGATCGTGAGGCGATTCATTACGTCGTGGTACATTTCGTATATGTACGGCGGAAGAATGGTCTTAGGCGAAAATGGAGGTGAATATACGTAGAGGATCGTGAGGCGATTCTTTACGTTGTGGGTTGTAATAGATCGAGCCTAATTGAGAAATAGTTTGTAGGTCGATTTATTACAAGTGGAAGCGACAGAGTCCTTCCTTTCAAACTTAAATTAACGAGAAACCCTTGCGAAAATAAGTTTCCTATATTTTTCAAATAAGAATGATCGAATGCCTGCTTATATGGGATAATAAGTCTGCTCAGACATTTGCTACGCAGAATTTTAGGTAAAAAAATTCGCTGTTGGTGGCATAATAGTTCCGGCTTTTTGAATAGAGGCACCGTTCAGATCATTATACCTGCTTAACCGTGTGTTATGCGTCATTCTCAGGTTACCAGAGAATTAAGGGTGTTAGTATCATTCTAGGGTCTCAAAACTTGTTCTAAAATTTTGCGATGCAAATGCCTAGGTAGAAAGTTCGCTGTTGGTGTCGTAATAGTGCCGGGGTCATATGATTAATTTTTGTATGAATGCACCGCAGTGATCATTATACATGCTTAACCGGTTATTACGCTTCACACTCAGGTCACCAGACAATTTAAGGTGCTAATATACTTCTAAGGCCTCAAAACTATCTTGAAATTTTGTTGATGAGGAGTACCATTAAACTCTGACCAATCCGCATAGAAGGGTAGGCTGGAGAGAACTAGCCAAAAACAAGCTAACATTAAAGAGGAGGGCAGAGGAAATATATGTATATGACGCAAGTTGACGGTAGGAGCTCCGCCCTGGCAAGGCGGAACCCCCAGTGCATACCAAAATATGAGCCCAGAACAAAATGCCATATTTTTCGCACCGGGCGCGGCCCAACTATTTTAAGAAAAATAAAGCGGCCTTGTTCGACACTTCAACCGCTAAAACAAACAACTAAATGAACTAGATCAACTAAATCAATAAAAATATTATAAATTAAAAACAAGGTGTCCACCACTCCGCCTCCCTCTACATAAACCTAAGAGAAATCACGCACAACGAAACGATATGGGCAGGACCGAAATCCAAAGTCGAAGACAAAAACGGTAACACACGCAGATAGAGACAAAAAAGGCGACCAAAAACCAGAGTGAAAAAGAGGCACAACCGCACCCGACGACGGCTCATTGCAAACTCCCATGTCATTCAATTTGACTAATTTATAAGAAAAAAAAAACAACCATTTAAAATTGTAAATAAATTTTTTTAATATCTTATAATTTAAACTTTTTAATTATGCCTTTTTTTAATGTTGTTTAAAGACTAAAAAAAATTACATAGAATTAAATTGTATGCTTTCGTTTTTCTTTTCTTCTATTCTTCTATGCTTTGTATATTATTATTATGCTTTTAAAAATCTTGTTAAATAAAGAATTGATTTTTTTTTTGTAATCAGATTAAATTTATGAAAAAGAAAGAAAAACGCGAATAATAAAGGTAAGAACTAAATCAATTTGTATCAACAATAGATTACATCAATTAACTGTATTTTGTATATATCGATTTCAGGTATGCGTTGTAATTTGCTTTGTAATAATTTTCGTCTTTTTTCTCATTATTTCGCATTTTATTAAATATAGGGATATTAAATTTCATAAGTATCGAAAAATGTTGTGGTTTTTGTTTATTTTTTTATTAATTATTATTTAACAAGAACATAATAAAGAAGACAAAATTTAATTGGAAATTTATTTAAAATGTTATGATCTTAAATGACGATAGTTATGTAATTTTTCTCGTTTTTTTTATTTTCTTTTGTTTTGTCTACATCTAGCAACAGAAATAAAAATGAAATAGGAAATTAGATGAACTTAACACACCCAACTACACCATTAATCGTAGCTTGTATAATTATATTTTCTTATCAAGTAGGAATATTTAAAAAAAAAAAAAGACCATAATGTATTCGAAATTCAAACAAAATATAGTGTGAGACAAACACAAGAAAAAAAAAGTACATTGGAAATTATTTTAAATATTAAAATGTAAGGTAAAATAAAGCAAAATCAAATTTGAACACAAATTTTTCAAGTATTAAATGTGATTATAAGACGCATTTTCAATAGCAGTTACATTTCGCTGTTTCCAAACTTTACTTATGCAATGCATTTTAATATCGTCTTTTTTTTCAATACAATTTTTTGTTTACTATTAATGCTGGGTATAGATATGCCACGTTTTTCTTCGTCGGGCCAGGTACCACCGCTGTATCAGTAACCTGAGTCGGTCAGATAAAAAATTTTAAAGTTCGTTCGCCTCTCAACATTCGTTTGTCAGACATCTGATTGGTTGACGAGTCTACCACAGGGTCTAACAAAGAAAAACGGCGCATATCCGAAGATGTTCTCCGTGAGATCGATCCTGCGACAGGCCCGTCAGCCACGTAATCTGGTTGGCTGATTAGTCTGTCACTGGCTCTTGCAAAGAAAAAATACATCGCATACTTAAACCCAGCTGAATTTACACCGACCGATTTTCTGTGACACCATGTGCGTCAAAACGTCTCGTCTGAGCGGCGACAAACTGTCAGAACGCGCGTGCGAATTTTCAATCAATTTTGTGTATCGACGAAAAAGTTCTAGTTAGTCTATATCCGTGACAATTTTGCACGTGCGTCGCCGAAATCGACCAATCGCCAGTTCGCCGAAGAGTATCGTGTGTCGAGTGACCTTGACTTTTTTTGTCGACACAAAAAATTGTTCGAAACAAATGTCAAAACGTGTTGTCCTGCTTTTTTTGAAATTGCGTCTAAGATATATTTTTTTGGATTGCTAATCAATAGCATATGTACAATATTTGGTGTCACACAAAAGCGTCGCGCATGTTAAATCAATACACTTCGCGTCGGTGAGATCTAATGAGATTGGTTGATTCATATCTGCTTATCCAACAACGTCATAGCCCAAAATACACGATTCCTGAGAAATGAAGTTTGAAAGTTTTCCTTCGTGTACCGATGCAAAAATGAAACAAGTTGTTTCTTAGTTACCGCTATTTTCTTAATTTTTCGAGTAAAAAGTGCAAGCAGAAACCGATCTGAATGATTAGGGTAAATTTTAGCATTTTAATGCAGCGATATGTAGATGTTGTACCATTTCGAAGTTATACAGCTCATTTTTATTATGTAACGAAAATTAATTGTTTGTAAAAGATTGAAATGCTTTGCACTAAAAATTTACCAAATCAAAAACCAATAAACGTGCAATAAAATGCTGAAGAGCAACGCACATTTGAAAGGAACGCCTGAATTGAAACAATTTTTTTTTAGAAAAATTGATCCCTATTCTTGTAGTTTCCTTCTTAAATAAAACTCTAATAATAAACATTATAAAAAAAAAAATAATATTAAAAACTTTAAATTAAATTCATAAGAACCGATGAATATTATTATTTTGTTCGTTTTTTAATTATATACGTTGTTCCGAAAATGAATCCTTTTTTTCTGTTTTTAGATTCTTTTATTCTTCTTTTTTTAAAAGTAATTGTTTTTCTTTTATATTTTAAATGTATATAAAAATCCAATTCACGCAGTTACTATTTTTTTTCTTGTTTTAATAAAAACTGATTCACAATGTACTCTTCAATGTAATAATTTTATAAGGACTTACATACGCGCGCACACACACATGCACACAATTAATCCATTTTAACCAATATCACAACATTAACTTGGGGTGAGTTTTCGGCAGACATTGCTGATGTTGTCCGAAGTTGAGCCATTCTTTCGGTCAAATCGATTGTTGTATCGTCTCTACTAAATGGTATCATCCAAATTGTTTCTGAAAAATAAAAGGAAAAAAAAATACACATACATATTTATACTGATTTTAATGAGGCGGAGTGTGTATAACTCAATACAAAAAAAATGTGACCTCCGCTGCACGAAAGTACATAAAGAAAGCTCCAGCTCTAGCACAATTTTCATAGTTATAGCCTAAATTATGAGGAAAATGAGAGGATTTATTTAGCTAAATGAGATGATTTAGCGGAGAGCATTTAGCTGATAAATGATCACTATTTTGGTAATTTAGCTAAAATAGCGCATGATACACATCCGTTTAATGATAATTTAGGCCTTAAATATAATTTAGCTGCGCTATGTGTCAATGGTATTACGCTGAGATGCACTTTTCGGCGCAAGTAATCGTAGAAATTGCTGAATTTCTGTACTACTTGAACTAAATGGGGTATCGCAAAGAAACTGCATAAACTCGTGGCTGCTACATAATTCGTTTTCTCGCATACGCGACTCTCGCATTAAGTCGGCTTTAGATTCTAAAGCCATAGAACCAGTACAAACGAGCTCGAAAAATTGTTGTTAAATACTACACATACAGTATATATACATAGATATACACACGCAAGTACAAGAGAGATAGACTCATCTTCCTCTCTCTATCTTCTGTAAGGCGAGCGATCCTGAGCAGCGTGACTCCTCTGGTGTTCTGTTCTATTTCTCGCTACGCGGTCAACGCAGAATTCAACAGCAACAACACAAAACTCAAAACTCGGGCAGTGAACAAGGGAAAATCCCACAAAACGAGTTCCGACCAGCAGGCGCCCATAATCTCAACCGAGAAGTAAGTAATTAAACAAACAGAAAAGACGAAAAACTCACGATTTTCTTAATCGAAGTGCTTGCAAAATGTAAAAGGAGATGAGTAGGGTGTGTTTTCCTTTTATTTTGTGCCTATTGCTCAGTTCAGATTATGAGCGCCTGTTAAGGAGATAGAGTAACGGTAAAGAATTTCGTAACTAACAAAATTTTTGGTTGAGTTGAGCCATTAGACATATCCATGTCAATTTAGAAAAAATAAATCAAATAAAATGCAGAAAAGTAAGGTCTGCAATGCGAAGGTCGTGAATTCCAATCCTGCTTGAATACTGCTTGCGTATATCTGGTTCACGTCTATTCGCACAATCCACCTACGAAGGCCCAACAACCCCTCCACAATAACGAACATATTAAGGAAATGGCCAGAAACACCAAGAATGGATATAGTTGGACTCGCGGAGAAAACAACGTATCCTATTCGGCTGAAATTTCCCTGCCGTGTCTGTGCAGTTAAGTCAACAGACCTGGTCTTCTAGGTTTGGGGTCCATACAAAAAAAACCACTTGTTAAGGAGCCTGAAGCTTCGCCTCGGATTAGAAGGATTCGAAGGAAACGACCAAAACTAGCACTACAATCACTCCTGGAATAAATTGATAAACTCAATATCAATGTTGTCGAAGTCCCGGAAACTACATGGCTAGGCAGCGAAATAACAACATGAGGTCGCACACAAACTTTAAAAGTGGAATCCCGAGAAAGCCGTGAATTTGGAGTACCTTTGTCGTCAGTAAAGCATTTAAACACCAATTTGAAACCCATCAACAAAAATTCTGTGCACTTCGCATAAAGACAACTTTTTTTAACATCTGGCTCATTAATGCTAACGTTTCAACGGCAGACAAGGACGAAACAACTAAGGATGAGTCGAAACTACTTATGACAACTGCCAACGTCAGTTGACTTCGCCTGCAGTAGAAACATCATTGTAAGTTCAATATGTTTCATGCATTGCAGCATTCACAAAAAAAAACTTTGGCATCACCCGATAGAGCTAGGGTATAGCCTAGTAGGTAGTGTGTTGGTCTTGTAATGCGAAGGTCGTGAGTTCAAATCCCGGTCGGCGCAATATATAATTTCGGCATATTGCCTGCTTGGATATACCTAGGTCATCTCAATCTAAGAAAATGAAAAATTGATAGAAAGAGGGTTGTGCGAAGGGCTAACAACCCTTTCACAATAAGTAATGAAAAATGTTAAGGAACCTGAATATCAGGAGTCCAAGGTCCGATTTGGACTGTAGCGCCATTGTAGAAGAAGAAGACCACCCGATGGAAGGACATATAATCAGATAATAGAGCGCGCACGAGTACGTGCTCTGAGGAAAAAATTCCAAAAGGCTCGTGCAAGTGGTCAATCAAATGCGACCCAAAGTGAGTGTACGAGTATTGTGAGCTGGTTACGTCATCCAAGAAGGACGATTGGAGACGGTCTGCGGTCTGGTCTATAAGATCTGCAGAGAGCGATCAAGGCCTAAAATGTCTAACATTCATGTTGCAAGCAACATTATGCCGACATGGAATGTCTGACATTAATGTTGCAAGCAACATTATGTCAATATGGAATGAGTGTGTAAAAGTACTATTAGATGAATTCTTTCCGGGTTCGGAGTGAGGAAACTTTTCCATGATCGGGTAACAGCAGAGGGAGAAATTTCCGAACTTGAACCCGAGGAGATTGGAGCAAGTTTCAGTAGGGTCAGACGCGGCAAGGCGCCTATAGTCAACGGAATGACGGAAAAGATGTGAAAAAGCATCTTGCGCGTCATTCTCGAGTACGTAACTTGCGTTTTCAACCGATGCTATCGAGTTCGTGTCTTCTCCGCAAATTGGAAAATAGCACGAGTAGTCGTGCTTCTGAAGTCTCCGGAGAAAGTCAGGAGTAACCTCCGGCTATATCAGGCATTTCTCTTCTGCCGGGATTATGGTCCGTATTATGGTAAAACTGACCCATCTGGCGTCCAAGTGCCATTTCGTCTTCCGTGCCCGAAAATGAAAGACTGCGTTGCAAGGAGCACTAGCAAGTACGTCCTTAGAACCTTAGTAGATTTCAAAAGTGCCTTTGACTATTTAAGCGAGAATGTAATAATTAATAAGCTACGATTATATGACTGTTAAGAAATAGCCCCACGGAAGTGCTATTTTTCTGACAAGTTAACATAAGTTAGGGGTTTGAGCGATACTGAGTAGAAGGTTGTGGAGCGCGGCTATCCACAAGGCTCCATCAGTGGTCCATTCACATGGAACTTAATGATGGATGACCTTCTGATACATCTTACGGCTTCATGCAGTGCTGCGGCGTATGCTGGCGGAGCAAAACTCCGGGATTGAGCTCGAGGGCAAGGGTGAAGTCCTAGTGGCAACCGTTCGGAAATGGGGATTAAGAATGGGGGTGACGATATCGAAGCAAAGAGCTTCTCGAACTTAAGGCCACGTTATTGCGACAGGCCAACAGTGCCAAGGGTATGTACAATTGCGCACAGGTTTTTTGCAAACTTCGCGATAGATAACCTAGACTTTGATTTTTATCTCAGTCAGGGTTATCTCTTGAGGAGCCACAGGGTGAGCCGAAACAATTGCGCCCGTGGAGCGCCTTCTGAAAGCTGGCTGCATATCTTGGGCGAACGCATAACTTGGACAGCTGTACAAAATGGAGGCCTTGGGGAATGGGACTGAAAGTAAGGAGGTGTCTCGCGAAGAAAAAAGGCCGAAATGACCCAAGGCGAAAGTAGGAGTTGATTAGATTAGATCGAAAAAAAACAGGTAGTATGATAACTTTACTCTCACTTGGGATTAATGTTCGTCAATGCGAGTCTCGTTATGACATCGAGACGTGAACATTAACGCGAACTTCCAAAAAAGTAGTTAACGCATTCGAAAGAAAGTTCCTCCGAAGAATTTTGGGACCTTTGAAGGAAGGAATAGAATAGTGAATAAGATACAACCAACTCTACGACGAGTCAGAAGCTTCAACGTTCATCAAGCTACGTAAACTGCAGTGGGCTGGCCATGTAGAGCAATGAAAGATAGAAGAACCCATAAACGTGCTCTTTAAGGAAAAGGGAGTGGTAACAGACCAGTAGGCAAATCACGATGAGAAGACCAGGTTGATGAAGACAGCAAAGCCATCTTAAGAATTAGCAGCTGGAGGACGCGGTCTTTGGACCGAGACGATTGAAGGCGATGACTTCAGAGGGCCGGGGCCCAATTTGGGCTGAGACGCCACGGAAACGAAAGGTCTGACAAGCTTCATTTATACGAGCCTCAATATCTTTTTCCGCTCCGCCGTCATTGCTTTCGAAGCAGCAAAAATCTTACACCTTTCCAAATCTTGACCATTAAGAACTATCGGTGTGCTTGTGTTCCAGCCCAAGTGGATGTACTCGGTTTTACGCACTTTTATTATCAGTCCATCCTCTTTGGAAATTAGCAGCACTGATTTAGACACACCATTGCATTACCAGAAAATTCTCATAACAAAATCGATTGACTTGTAGTGTAATAAGAAACGAATGCATATTACAGTCGGTTCTTGAGTTTCTTGTTTTCAATTTTTGTTATTTTATCTATTATCATTGTTATTGACATGGATATGTTAAATGGCTCGACTCAACCATGTGCATCAAAAAACATGTTACCATGAGCCTATCTCTCTAATAGCCGCTCATAATCTTAACAACAATAAAATATTAAGTGCATTCACAGTGCATGCGCTCGCAGCCGATCGAAACATCGCATTTTTTTGTGCTCTGATTTTTTCCCCCAACTGCACCCTACTGGTTGATTATGAGCGCCTATTGGTCGGAGCTCCTTTTGTGGTATTTTCACTTGTCGGCTGCCCGGATTTTGAGTTTTGTGTTGTTGCTGTTGGATTCTGGGCCGTGGATCGCGTTACGAGAAGGAAAACAGAACACCAGAGGAGTCGTGGGCCGCGCTGTTCAGTATTGCACGCTTTGCAGAAGATTGAGACAGGAATGTGGGTCTTAAATGTGAGTCTATCTGTATGTATGTATACAGAATGTATAGTATTTAACCAAAACTTTTCGAGTTCGCTTATAACGGTTCTTTAGCTCCAAAATCTAAAGCCGACTTAATGCGTGAGTCGCGCAAGCGTAAGTAAGAAAACGAATTGCGTAGTAGCGACGAGTTTCTGTTTCTTCATTCAGTTCCAAGTACTACAGAAATTGAAGTTTCAAGAATTTTTACGATTACTTACGCGCAAAACAAACCTTGGTCTTGGTCAGGGTTTAAATAGTAGGGTCGACTATATATGCTAATGACGTCATGTTTTGGACCTACTCGCAGATGTGGTAAGAAGCAGATTTGAGCTATCGCCATAATTTATTTTTCAAAATATCCTGCGATTCTGATATTTTTTGAGTTGAACCATAAATTCCCAATAAAGTTTTGCGTGTAAGCAATGCAAAACAAATAGGACAAGATCTGCGACCATAAGATTTTCAGGAGAAATACGGAAATAAGTAAACACACAGCATGAAAAAGTCAGGCCCTATCCCAAGTCATCGTGTGCCTTTCACGTAAAACTTTAAAACGGACTTGTGATTGCATTCACCTTCATGGTAGATGTATTGCAAGTAGAGAATAAAATGAAAATAAAAACAATTTTACATACCCCCAAAATACCATCCGTTTGGAGTGCATAGTCGCCACATGATCGCCGGACTCGTTGGTGGAATATCGGCGAGAATATCACACGTATCGCCCGGTCGTATCGACGGCACGTCTAAGCGTTTCGTTTGACTCGGCGACATTAAATAGCATCCTGCGGGCCAGTCTTCCTCGCCGTCGTTCTGCAGCTTCCACGCTTGCGACACCTCGGATGGACGGGTTTGTCCAATGATTTTCATCGACGGAAGATTTTGAAAATGGCAAAAATCTAAATAGCAACAAACAGCCGTTTGTAAGTTCCTGTAAAATGAAACAAAGAGTTAACCGGAACTGCGAAATACAAAAGCGAATTACCAATTGCTCATTTCAAGAAAGAATCGAGCCGTCTCCTTGTTTAGCTGATTATCGAGAAGCCTCTGCAAATCGTTCACCAGATCTTCGTGGTCGGTGGTTCCCATACAGCTAAACTGTCGCAACAAGTTCGAATCGATATCGATTTCGGGGATAACGCGCCCGCTCATAGTTTCGTCCATTAAATTCGGCTGGGGCGCTTGGAAATTCTCGGGTCCGAAGACCACAGACTGTGGTGGTGTGAGCTCTTGTTGCCCCGTTTGTTGCTGCTGCTCTGGCTGCGGATCTGAACTTTCGCTAATGTCCATCGCGAAATGATGCACAATCTTTCCAACCGATTGCAATTTGGACGCGAGTCCTCAATGTTTTTCAAGTTACGATTTATGCCAAATTTTGCCCATCAAAACAAAGAAAATCACGCGTTCGTTGTCTCACACTGGATAACACGGAATTGCGAGAATTTTCCGCTGGTCGGAAAAACAATAACAGCGAACGCAATCGAAACGCAACCAAACAAAGAAAATAAAATTAAACGAAAAGAATTAAGCGTTTTAGTTGAGATGAGGCTTTTCCTTATGCTTTTTACTAGTAAAAAAAATTTTCCACTTTATGACAGCTCGCTCTACAACGATGACATCTTGCTTGCCTTATTTTGGTAGCGTTTGTGAATTTCAATTCCAATTGGAATTTTACAATTTCGCTTTATCAGAACGATTGTGAATTGTTGTTTCAATTCTTGGAATTGCGAATTGTCTCTTTTTTTAAGTTTTGCGAAAAACCTACAACTACGGTGTTATTAAAATGAAGACTGTCACAATCCAAAATATTTCGAATTCGTAGTAAACGCATAGGAAGAAATGTAATATGGTACACTTCTTTATGGGAGAGTGTCATAATTATAACTTCTAATTTTGGTCACCAGAGAGCAGATGTGTCGGTATTTTGTTGTACTTAAAAGTTGCGAATTTTTTTTTCAACACTGACACATTTCCAAAGATTTAAATGGCAAGCACAGAAAACAACTAAAATTGCCGGTCGAAATTAAAGAAACTATAAGAAGATACATTCGCTCCATTCCCAGGATCGAAAGTCATTATTGTAGAGCAGTGACGAAGAGAAATAGCTTATTCAGGAAAAATACGAGGCTCATATCATGGATAAAGATCTATCGAGAGCTGAAGAGGAGAGAGATAACATAGATAAAAAAAATGAATTTGAGGCAATTTCACAATTTTTAATTTAAAAAGCAAAGTTAGTGATTGCTATATTTGGCACGAAGGAGAGTCTTTCAGAGGCTGAAATTAGATGCTGTGTTTGGCTTTACTTAGAACAAGTTAATGCATCGTCAAGCAATTCAGTTAATGTAATATTTTATTCCGATAATTGTACAGGGCAAAATAAATACTATTTAATAACTGTCATGTATCGCAGAGCACTTATTTATTTTATACACATCAATTCCACCACAGAAGTATTTAATTACAGGACATACCCAAAATGAAGGGGATGAAATACACACTTGCATAGGAATGCAGATGCAGTGCTGTGCAAAACTTAAGCAACTCACTACATGTCGGAATGAAAAGGAAAATTGCAATCAAAATATAAAGAATTTTTTTTTTCCTTTTTTTTTAATTTACACGTTAGCATGTTGCTTAAAGTTCTGCAATAAAAAAAGCACATCAGTATTTTAACTGTTCTTAAAAAAAAAAAAAAAAAAAAATACACCAAAAAAAGGCTGTGCAAAATCTAAGCAACTTTCAAAACGCAGCTGCGATTCCCAGTCAGAACAAAACATAGCGGGGATTTCCCGATGTTGCTTTTGTTTTCTGATGTTCGTGTCAATTAGATCAGTATAGATCGTCTTCCCTTTGGGTTTAATTGTGTCTAAAAAAATAAACAAATCTTTAATTTCAAGATGGATTACGAAATATAAAAACACGGGTAGTGTGAAAAGTGTAAATTTTAGTGGAAGGCCGCGTAAAATTACCATTAGATATGACTTACAAATTAAACAATTGATAAAAAGAAAACCGTTTATCTCGTCAAAAAAAGTTGTAAAAGAGCTAGGCTTAAATGTCAATGTTCGCAGACGGGCAATTGAACTCAATATAAAAGGCTATACACCTTTAAAAAAACCATTGCTCACAAAAAGACATGCAAGGAAAAGGTAAATTGCTCGAACAACACTTCTAAACATTATTATTTTACTATTTATATCGTTTTATATATCATTTAGGCTTGAATTCGCTAAAAACCATCACCATTGACTGGTCAGTTGCTAAATGGAAGACCGTTTTATTTAGCGACGAATCCAAGTTCAACCTCTTCAATTCTGATGGCTTCTCCCGTGTGAGGCGTGAGAAGGGACAACAACTCAATCCACGCTTCTGTAGGAAAACGGTGAAACATGGGGGAGGAAGCGTCATGGTCTGGACATGTTTCTCAGCATTAGGTCTTGGTCCCTTTCATAGAATAACAGAAATTATGGACAGATTCATGTATAATGACATCTTAGAATCTAGAATGTTACCTTATGCAGAGTGGAATATGCCACTTCGATGGGTGTTTCAACATGATAATGACCCGAAACACACATCGAAGTTGGTTAAAGAATGGCTTAGCTCTAAAAGGATTCAAGTTCTTGATTGGCCGGCACAATCGCCCGACTTGAATCCTATAGAAAACTTATTCGGTATATTGAAACGGCGTATGGGAATAGTACAGTTTGCAAACAATGACCAATTGTTTACGAACCTAAAAACCGAATGGGAAAAAATTTACATATCAATTTTAAATAATTTAGTTGAATCAATGCCTCGCAGATGTGCCGCTGTTATAAAAAATAACGGCTATTACACGAAATATTAACAAAAGTTGCTTAGATTTTGCACAGCCTTTTTTTGTGTATTTTGTTTTTGTTTTTTTTTTAAGAACAGTTAAAATACTGATGTACTTTTTTTATTGCAGAACTTTAAGCAACATGCTAACGTGTAAATTTAAAAAAAAAGGAAAAAAAATTCTTTATATTTTGATTGCAATTTTCCTTTTGAGTTGCTTAAGTTTTGCGCAGCACTGTAAAAATGCAAGAACAACAATCTAGACTAATTTATACCCTGAATCAATACGTCTCTCTAATAAGGTGTGCTAAAGAAAAAGGTCCACCGTTTGTCGTGCACGTGTCAACGTTTAAGGACTCTTCTGACTTTCGTAGTAATAGAATTGAAATCGGTAAACGAAAAAATGAATTCAAGGTAGCCGAAGTAAAGATTGGTAGCATTCACAAATCTAACCCTTTACAATCATTATATAAAATGTCTTATGGAGAACATGAACCTTGTAAAGTAACTCTAAGTAAAGGAACAAATCAAAATAACAAGAAAGAACTTATCTGATTCCTGTAAGAAGTTGAATAAGCTTATACGCAAATGAAAGAGGTCTCAAAGTCTTTGAAGGATGATCTCTTGGAACTGCTGCTGAAAAAAGTAATACCAAGGTATTATTCCTCATTTTTTGAGAACTTAAAGTTTTTTTTATTTATTTTACTTAATATTATTTTAACATTTTATTCCACAATTGCAATATTTTTCTTAATAATTGAATAGGTATCTTAGTTTTACCAATAGTCTTAATTTTTCCACCAACTTTTTGTTTCAAATTTGTGAAAATGATTCAAAACATATTAAAAATACAGCTTCTTTGTATGATTGTAGAGAAATTCTTTTCCTGCAATACTGTCACAACTCACTAATTTAATCAAAAATATTTAAGAAAAACCGTCACAAGTCGAAGCTCTTAAGGACTTAAAAGGGTGTTACGATAGTGAAAGCTAAGTACTATTAACCGTGCAATATCTTGTTGCTCTAGCAGTCTTCTAAATATCAAAAGTAAAGTACCATCGAAGATCAAGAAATTTTAAAACGTGATTTCTCAAAATTTGCAATTTCTTAGTTGTGACAGTCTTGTTCCGAGGTAGCGATATGATGCTTTTTCGACAATCGTCGCGTATGATTTCTTCTGTCCAAATTTAGCACATCATGCTCAACGCGTTCTTGAGTTAGAGAGATTGGACAGACGGACAGACGGACATCCGGTTTCGAGATAATATGTGATAATATGAACTTTTGTATTATTAATTTTTTAGTTGTTAATTTTTATTTATTAGTTTTTTAATTATTAATTGTTTCTCCGAGCCTTATTTCTAAGCGTTACAAACTTTGTGGTAAACTTATAATACTAATGAGTGAATTCACTAAGAATGTAGTAAAAAAGAGATTTGCAGCAAAATTGTTATCAAGTATCTCTTAAACGGTAATAGATAGCTTCAAACCCATAAAAGAAATGAAAATAGCATATCCCAAAATCAGTTCCGAACTCTAAAAATACGAAAAGGTCGTATGAAGCTTATCAGAACTCAGCAGATGAAATGCGTATACATATGCACATTCACTGCATTGAAAGTCTGGTTTCCGGTTTATCAACACTTATCAATTCATCTGTGTGCTTAGTTCGTCTATGGTATAGCAGCGCTCTAGTGTTTCCAAATTTTTTCGGACATAATTCACAGTTAAACGGTTTTTCGCCGGTATGAGTACGCATATGATTTCTTAATATGTATTTCAAACCAAAAACTTTGCAGCAAACACTGCATTGAAAGGCTGGTACTGGTTTATCCTCACTAATCAATTCATCGGTGTGCTTAGTTCGTTTATGGTGTAGCAGCGTGTTACTGTGTCTAAACTTTGCCGGACATAATTCACAGTTAAACGGTTTTTCGCCGGTGTGAGCACACATATGAATTCTTAATTGGGATTTCATACCGAAAACTTTGAAACAAATACTGCATTGGAAGTTTGGTATTGGTTTATTATCACCAATCAATTCATCTGTGTGCTTAGTTCGTCTATGGTATAACAGCGCGCTACTGTTTAAAAACTTTTCCGGACATAATTCACAGTGAAACGGTTTTTCACCGGTATGCACACGCATATGATTTTTCAATTTGCATTTCACACCGAAAACTTTGTAGCAAATGCTGCATTGGAAGTCTGGTACTGGTTTATCATTACTTATGAACTCATCTGTGTGCTTAGTTCGTCTATGGCTTAGTAGCGTGCGTGTAGTTCCAAACTTTTCCGGGCATAATTCACAGTGGAACGGTTTTTCGCCGGTATGAGTATGCATATGATTTCTTAATAGGGATTTCAGACTGAAAACTTTGTAGCAAACACTGCATTGAAAGTCTGGTACTGGTTGATCAGCACTAATGAATTCATCTGTGTGCTTAGTTCGTCTATGGCACAGCAGCGCGCTACTGATTCTAAACTTTTCCGGGCATGATTTACATTGAAACGGTTTTTCACCGGTATGCACTCGCATATGATATCTTAATAGGTATTTCTGACCGAAAATTTTAGAGCAAATATTGCATTGGAAGTCTGGTACTGATTTATCATCACTACTGAATTGATCTGTGTGTTTAGTTCGTCTGTGGAATAGTAGCCCTTTGCTGTTTCCAAACTTTTCCGGGCATATTTTACATTGAAACGGTTTTTCACCGGTATGCAAACGCATATGATTTTCTAATCGAATTTTTCGACCGAAAACTTTGCAGCAAACACTGCATTGCAAGTCTGGTACGGGTTTATCATCACTAATCAGTTCATCTGTGTGCTTAGTTCGTCTATGGCATAGCAGCGCGCTAATGTTTCCAAACTTTTCCGGACATAATTCACAGTGAAACGGTTTTTCACCGGTATGAGTACGCATATGATTTACTAAACGGTATCTATGAACGAAAACTTTTGAACAAATCTTACATCGAAAATCAGGTTTGCCAAAAAATTCGTCTGTGTGTATTGCTGTCATATGCACTTCTTTAGTATGTCTTATTGACTCTTCGTTTGTGTCAGACGGATTAGTCGGTTCGATTGCAACCAAATGGCTAAATGGTAGATGTTTAGCCGAATGTTCGAATTGACTGCATTCAAATTCTGAAAGTGATAAGTATTAACTGTAAAAATATTTAAATCTAAATGAAAAATAAACCTTCATTGCAAAGTTTGCAAATGTTTTCTTCTAAATGATCAGATACTATGTGATCACGAAACACATCAAGCGATTGAAACTGTTTTAAACAAGCCGAGCACTGCAACCGCTCGTCATTGCAATCTATGCCAATATCTAGCTCGGGTTCTGATTTAAAAGTCAATGGAAAATCCGTTACGCTGAATTCTAATTCTTCCTCATTTTCATTGTTTTTTATAAGAAGGTTGTTCTGATCAGACTCTGTGTTGAAAATAACTTGATATTCCGGATCCAAGATTTCAAAATTTGATGAGTTTTGGTTGAGTTCAGATCCGTTCTGAGCTGCATTATTTCTAATAATAGGGCTTTTGTGATCAGGCTCCTGTTTCACAGTTATATGAGGAACACAGTCTTCTTCTATAATTTGAAAATTTGAAACTATTTCGATGCGTTCTAATTCTTCCTCATTTGTATCACCTTTTATAAAATAGTTGCTTTGCTCAGGCTCTCTTTTAAGGGCCAGTTGAAGATCTCGAGTACATTCTTCTTCCACAATTCGAAGATCTAATTTCTCACTTGCCTTAGTATTTTCTTCTTCGACAGATCCAATTCTTTCACTTGCATTATTTTCGGAATCGCTGATTTTGCGATCACAGAGACTCATGATATTTTCGAGCTTAAAATCTTCTTTTAGAATATTTTCAAGTTCACCAGCAACTTCGCTAACAATGTCATTTTGTTTTGGTATTTCTTTTAGTTTTTTTAAGCTAACTCTGATTTCTCTCAATTGATGCAAAATAATTTCTGATTTTTTACATTTCAAATCGAATAAATACGCTTGTTGAATTTCTTTAAGGCAGATGTCACAAATGTTATGCGGAAAATCATCTTCTTTGTCGACCTGCGTAAAGAATGGAAATGATTTCAAATTAGCATCAATTTTAAGGTATTGTCTAAGAATTATGTTCATAAACTCATTATTAACCATTTAAGCCTAGTTCAAGTAAAATGAGATTTTTATACGTAAAAGCATAATTTGCGAATAATTCCAGTTATGATTTCACTATGCGGTATGATCTTCGGTGTGAAAATGTGTGGTTTGTTTCTCGTAGTTATAGTATTTTGCAATTATTAAAAATTAAATGAAACAAAATTCTTTTCAGTGTTTTTTTCTTTTAATCTATGAGATAAATCATTTTTCTACCATTATTTAATTTGAAAATTCTATTTCATTTGAACAGCGTAATATGCACACGCATATGCCGTTTTAATAAGCTTTTCGCACCGCAAACTTTGTTGCAAACACTGCATTGCAAGTCGGATTTTAGCGTACCATCCTTAATCAATTCATCTGTGTGCTTTACTCGTTTATGGGATAGCAGCGCGCGTTTGTCTCGAAATTTGTCCGGGCATAATTTACATTGAAACGGTTTTTCACCGGTATGCACACGCATATGAATTTTTAATCGGCTTTTCAGACCAAACACTTTAAAGCAAACACTGCATTGGAAGTCTGGTACTGGTTTATCATCACTAATCAATTCATCTACATGTTTAGTTCGCTTATGCTTTCGCAGTGTAGCACTGTGACTAAACTTTGCCGGACATAATTCACAGTTAAACGGTTTCTCACCGGTATGCACACGCATATGATTTTTTAATTTGTATTTCTGACCGAAAACTTTGTAGCAAACACTGCATTGGAAGTCTGGTACTGGTTTATCACCACTAATCAATTCATCCGTGTGCTTAACTCGTTTATGGGATAGCAGCCCGGGTTTATCTCGAAACTTTTCCGGGCATAATTTACATTGAAACGGATTTTCACCGGTATGCACAAGCATATGATATCTTAGTAAGGACTTCTGGCCGAAAACTTTGAAGCAAACACTGCATTGGAGGTCTGGTATTGCTTTATCAGTACTAATGAATTCATCTGGGTGTTTAGTTCGGTTATGGTATAGCAGCATGCTACTGCTACTAAACTTTGTCGGACATAATTGACATTGAAACGGTTTTTCACCGGTATGCACACGCATATGAATTTTTAATCGGCTTTTCAGACCAAAAACTTTAAAGCAAACACTGCATTGGAAGTCTGGTACTGGTTCATCATCACTTACCAATTTATCCGTGTGCTTAATTCTTCTATGGTATAGCAGTGTGTTACTGCTTCCAAATTTTGCCGGACATAATTGACATTGAAACGGTTTTTCACCGGTATGCAAACGCATATGATTTGCTAATCGATTTCTTCGACTTAAAACTTTGTTACAAACACTGCATTGCAAGTCTAGTACTGGTTTATCATCACTAATCAATTCATTTGTGTGCTTACTTTGTACATGGTATATCAGCGTATTACTGTGTCCAAACTTTGCCGGACAAAATTGACATTGAAACGGTTGTTCACCGGTATGCGTACGCATATGATTTACTAAACGGTATCTATGAACGTAAACTTTTGAACAAATCTCACATTGGAAATCAGGTTTGCCAAAGAATTCACCATTGTGTACACTTGTCATATGCTCCTTTTCAGATTGTCTTATTGACTCAACTGAACCAGATGGATTCTCCGGTTCACTACGTGCAACATGATTGGCCGAATGTTCGAGTTGGCTGCATTCAAATTCTGGAAGCGATAAGAAATTAATTGTAAAAATATTTACAAATGAATGAAAACTTTAAGTAAACCTTCATTGCAAAGTTTGCAAATGTTTTCTTCTAAATGATCAGATACTATGTGACCGTGGAACATATCAAGCGATTGAAACTGTTTTGAAAAAACCGAGCACTCTAATTGCTCGTCATAGCAATCTATGCCAATATCCAGTTCGGGGTCTGATTTGAAAGTCACATGAAAATCCGGGACACATTCTTCTTCAAGATCTTGAAAATTTGACGATATTTCGCTAAACTCTTTCTCATTTTCATTGCCTTTTATAATTAGGTTGTTCTGATTACGCTCTGTGCTAAAAATACCTTTATACTCCGAAGCGCATTCATCCAAAATTTCAATATTTGATGAGTTTTGGTTGAGTTCTAGTTCGTTCTGAGCTGGATTGCTTCTAATAGTAAAGCTGTTGTGGCCAGGCTCTTGTTTCAAAGTTATTTGAGGATAACAGTCATATTCTACAATTTGAAAATTTGAAACTATTTGGATGCTTTCTACGTCCTTCGCATTTGAACTATATTTCATTAAATGGTCGCTATCTCGAGTACATTCCTCTTTCACAATTTGAAGATTTAATTTATCACATGCATTTGGATTTTGTTCTTCTAAAGGTTCAGTTCGTCCAATTGCAGCACTTTCGGAAACGTCGATATTGCGATCACAGAGATTCATGAAATCTTCGAGCTTAAAATCTTCTTTTAGAATACTTTCTAGTTCACCAGCAACTTCGCTAACAATGTCACTTTGTTTTGGTATTTCGTTTAGTTTCTTTAAGTTAACTCTGATTTCTCTCAATTGATGCAAAATAATTTCTGATTTTTTACATTTCAAATCAAATAAATACGCTTGTTGAATTTCTTTAAGGCAGACGGCACAAATGTTATGCGGAAAATCATCTTCTTTGTCGACCTGCGTAAAGAATGGAAATGATTTCAAATTAGCATCAATTTTAAGGTATTGTCCAAGAATTATGTTCATAAACTCATTATTAACCATTTAAGCCTAGTTCAAGTAAAATGAGATTTTTATACGTAAAAGCATAATTTGCGGGAAGCTACGTTAATAATTCCAGTTATGATTTAACTATGCGGTATGATCTTCGGTGTGAAAATGTGTGGTTTATTTTTCGTAGCTGTGGTATTTTGCAATTATTAAAAATTAAATGAAACAAAATTCTTTTCAGTGTTTTTTTTTCTTTTAATCTATGAGACAAATTATTTTTCTACCGATGATTTAATTTGAAAATTCTATTTCACTCGAACAGCGTAATATGATCAAAGATAAAAGGATATCTTCTATGTAATAGGGAAAAGCGGTGCATGTATTTTGAATTCACGTGACTCACATTAAGGTTCAGTGGAAAAACTCGCCTGCCACTCGGACGCTCGCGTTTGATTCGAATGGTTGTAGAATAGTTGTTGGTAGAATGGTTGTCTGCTACGCGGGCGGTCTGGGTTCGATCTCCAGCTCACGATACTTTTTTTTAATAGAATTTTAGCACTTTCATATTCGAATTTTCCCAACATATTTTTTGCAACTGGACTACAGTAAAAATATAATTTCAAATGAATTTTATTCCATGAGTTCAAAATAAAATCGATTTTTTTAGTTCAAAACTAGCGACTTGATGTCCTACACCCGACGCTGCGACAGCACCCCAAACCATCACATTGCCACCGCCATGTTTGAGACTGTAGGAATTATGTGTTTCGGGTCCATTCCCGTGTTCTCCTTTCTCCAAACTTTAGCTCTACCGCCACTTCCAAATATGGTATACTTCGATTCATCGGTGAATAAAACCTTCTTTCAAAAATCAAGTCCTTTATCTAGATGCTTTTTGGCAAATTCTAAGCGAAGTTTGTGATTTTATTCGCTTAAAAGGGGTTTTTTGAGGGGTTTCTGCTGTGATAACCATTATTATTTAATGTTCTTTGAACTGTTCTTGGATGCAGCGTACAAAATATTAATCTAGAAACTAGAAAGCATAGAAGGCTATGTGTAGGGATAACTCAGCCATCCCTGCAAGTTTCGAACATCAATTTTGGACTATAAGAAATACCTTTTTACAAGATAGTATATTGCACTGAACTGGATAATTGTTATTAAAAATAAATGCAGGCTCACCTGAACAGATGTAAACATCGTCAACAGATCAGCAGCAGTGTGCTTTGCGGGTTCGATTTCCTCGTCGAATATAGAGGACATCATTTCACCCGATCTCAAACACGTTCGACACATTTCTTTGAAATTCATTTCTTTCACAGTTCTAACTGTTTCCTTACAATTTCCTTGAAAATTTACTCCTCTCACTTGCATATGGAATACACTGAAAAAGAAAATACGCTTGACAGAAGATGTCAATTTCAGCAGCGAAAGTCTAACCCCTGTTTCACAATGGAACGTAAACTTACGCGGAAGCGCACATTTTGACTTCAACTGTCAGCACTTACGTAAAGTTTACGTTCATTGTGAAGGGCTGGTATATTTGCTTGCAAATGATATGGTATTTGCATTTTGTTGTATGTTTTTCAAAGAATAAGAACGACAACTTGTCACAAAAGGGCTTTGATAATAGGAGGCATTTAACCAGATTGCTTAAGGGGTATGAAATTAGCCCGAAACAAATCGAAGATTTTCAATCATGGAAATCGTTGGAGCAAGGTATAAATAAAAATTGTAACACCGAGGTTCAACATTATAATTTTTATACAATTTTTAGGAACTCAATATTTCGCAAAGCAAAAGGCTAGAAAAGTCTATTTAATAAATTAGGCGTGGTCAAGCGATTTTCATTATAGACAGACAAAAAATGGCTAACGAATAGCGAGCAAATAGAAAGCACTATAAATAGGCGAAAAAAATAAGCGAGCGTTTTCGGTGGAACATTCAGTCTGGTTTTGACCCGTTGACGAGTGAGTCGTATTGAGAGTCGGAAGCGAAAGATTTGGAAGCGATAATTTCTGAGCGAAGAAATTTTGAGTGTAAAGAGAATTAAGATTAGTTGAATAACATTTTGCGGTCATTTAAACTGAAGTGAAATTGTGGTTTTATTTCTTTACTTGAAATCCTGCGTCCCCTTGCGGCCTTCAATACACATATATATAAATATACACGTGGTATTTTATTATAGGATCGGAAACAAAGCAAAGAAGATATATTATTTGAAAAGATACTAAGATGTAAGTGGCCAAATGGTAGTAAAAGGTCGCGGGTCTGCATTGGTTTACTGGTTTCCAATAAAGTATTAAAAGCCGAGAAAAGCCTACTGTAAGAACATCGTCAGCTCTACTACCGAATCCTACCTACACCTCCTCGTGGTGGCCGCTGGGAACTCTCACTTGAGAGTTGCTAACGTAGGAAAGTGAAGGCGAGTTTTCCGCGCCTGATAATGGAAACAACAATAATAACCACTCCTCCAGAGCGGAGGTTGGGCGAAGAGTTAAATCCCCTGTCACCGTAAAAAATCTGCATTGTTTTGGAACCCAAGACGAAGCCTCGGATAGGATTGGACCAACGGAAACGACCGCGCAAACGTACAACGGACTATGCTTTTGGATCCTGGAATATCAGATCATTAAACAAACCTGGTGCTGTTAAAGAATTACTACAACAAGGATTCAGGACATGAGATCGCACACAATTTTTAAAAGTGGGAAGCCCTCAGGAAGCCGTGAATTTGGAGTCGCCTTTATTGTGGATAGGAAATTCAAATCACACGTCATCGACTTCGAGCCAATTAACGAACGGATGTGTGCGATCCGCATCAAAGCGAAATTCTTCAAAATATGGCTAATAAATGTACATGCCCGACGGAAGAAAAGATGAGGAAACGAAAGATGCCTTTTATACGAGCCTTGAAAGGCTATTCGACTCATTGCCCTCAAACGACGTTAAAATAATACTTGGCGACCTCAACGCTAAGGTCGGGAACGAAGAGACTTATCGTGGAACAACTGGAGGGCATAGCCTCTACGACGAAAGTAACGACAACGGCCAGCGCCTGATAGACTTTGCATGCAGCAGAGACATAGTTATAAGTTCGACATGCTTCCCACATCGACGCATCCATAAAAGAACATGGGCATCACCAGATGGCAATACCTTTAACCAAATAGACCATGTCCTTATTCAGCGGAGATGGGCCTCCATCATCATTGACGTTCGAACATTCAGAGGAGCAAATTGTGACTCGGACCACTACTTGGTCAAATCCAAATATCGATGTCGTATGTCAAAGGCGTATCAAACAAGGACCAGCCCTCTTCGTAAGTTCGACATCGAAAAGCTACAAACGGCGTCAGTTGCGGAAAATTACACAGCAGCACTTGAAAGAGAGCTCACTCCGAATCTGCAGGATGACATACCGAACCCTGTGAACCAAGTTTGGATGGATGTAAAGGCAACCATAAAGACCGTTGCGGAACAAGTGGTTGGGTATGAAGCTCGGCGCAAAAGAAATGACTGGTTCGACGACGAATGCCAGGATGCGTTAGATAAGAAAAATCAGGCGTACAGACAGTTTTTCGAAAGGAATACCAGAACGAAGAGAGAAAAATACGAAAATCTTCGATGAGTAGCAAATAAGGTCATTAGATGTAAGAAAAGAAACTATTATGACGACCAATTAAGAAATATCGATGACAATCTTGCGAGCAATAAAACAAGACAAGCCCACAAAGTAGTGAAAAACCTAAGACGTGGATATCAGCCTAAGACAACCCTCTGTAAAGACAGAAATGGCACTATCATCGCCAAGGATAGTTAGATTAAGGAAAGATCGGCGTCATACTTTAAAGAACTCCTTAATCCCGCACACGGCTCCCGAACATCGGAGCTGATAGGTCTCCAAACCTCCGACGAATGCCCACTGGATCCCCCAACGTTGGAAGACGTCGAATTTGCCATCAGAAGCCAGAAAACCAATAAAGCGCCGGGCATCGACGAAATTCCAGCGGAATTAATTAAATATGGCGGAAGCTGCACCCGAAATGCCATCCATAAAGTGATTCAGTACATCTGGATTCAGGAGCAAATACCGGAGGAGTGGTGCCAATGCATTATTTGCCCTATCCACAAAAAGGGAGACAAACTGCAGTCCGAAAACTACAGAGGTATCTCACTATTTTGCACGTCATATAAGATACTGACAAAAATATTAGAAAATAAGATTAAAATATACGCTGACAATGTGATTGGGGAGTACCAAGGCGGTTTTAGAGCTGGTCGATCAACGACTGATCAACTTTTTACGGTCAAGCAAGTGCTTGAAAAATGCTGGGAATTCAACATCGACGTTCACCAGGTTTTTGTGGACCTTAAACAAGCATACGACAGTATTGATCGAAACGTACTGTACAAAATAATGCTGCATTTTGGCATCCCAGCAAAACTAGTCCGACTGACCAAAATGACGATGACATCTACAACATCACAAGTCAGAGTCAACAACCAACTAACTGATGCCTTTGACACAAAAGTCGGACTAAAACAAGGTGATGGGCTGGCCCCTCTGCTTTTCAACCTAGCTTTAGAATACGTCATCAGAAAGTTACCCGTTGACACAAGAGGTACGTACAAAAACGAAAATAATGACACAAACAGGAAAAGGACCCCCAATAGACAAAACATTACAATTGACGAATATAATTTGGAAAATGTGGACGAATTCATATATTTAGGCACAAAATTGACAAAGAGTGGAAATGAAACGAAGAAGACCAAACTCCAAGTCTACAAATCAATAGTAAGACCTGTGCTTTGCTACGGATGCGAAACATGGACCCTTACACAAGCATCCGCAAATATGTTGAACGCTTTCGAAAAACGGGTCCTGAGTCGAATAATTGGAGCGAAACGTGATGGTGACCGATGGCGAACTAGATACAACAGTGAGCTGTATGATATATTTGAAGAACCGGAGGTTTCCACTATCATCAGACTGCGGAAGCTGCAATGGGCTGGCCATGTACAAAGGATGGACGAAACTCGAATACCTAAAAAGGTATTCGAAGGAAAAACGGAGGGCCGGAGGCCAGTGGGAAAACCCAGGAAACGCTGATCCGACTCTGTTGACGAAGACTCTTCATCGCTGCTCGGATTTCAAAATTGGAGGATGCGGTCACTGGACCGAGATCGCTGGAGACTTCGGCTACGGGAAGCCAAGGCCCGAAAGGGGCTGTAGCACTGCGACGACGACGACGACTAAGATGTAAGTAGGTTTACAAAAAGTAATTTCAAAGTATCAAAATTTATATAAAACAAGCACTACGAAACGGTGATCCACGTCCACTCTGGTCGAGGTGTTCGAAAGAAGAGACTGAAGGCAGCATGACTCGGAAACAATGAAAATGCATTGTCGTGGTTCCTACCTCTTGAAATAAATTTTGGGGCGCGTTCAATTCCTATATATATATACATATATTGTTTTTGCTTTCTTTGACTTTTTGATAGTTAAATTGTAAGATTTTGATTTTTTTCTTTACAACTAAGGATATAACTGAGCAGTACGTAAATTTTATGTAAATTAATTGACAAATAATATTGTTTGTACACGGTAGGCTGGAAAAAAATTTGAAAAAAAAACGGGAAAACGCACTTGATTATGTTATAAGTTGTGTATAATTCAAATTTATTGCAACGCGGAAAGTACAAATAATTTTTTATTTGTTAATTAATTCACATAGAATTTACATACCGTAGTGTACGTAATAACAACATAACGTAGATATGTTGCTTCCACATAACAATAATATCGTAGCATTTCTCCAAACAAATTTGGACAACCCACCAATTTAGCTTTGTGCATTCATTCAAGTAACTGTTCTTCAAACTGTCACTGTCAGCAGATTGAAAAAGTAACTCATTCAAAATATTTAGGGATAACCTTCGATCAGCATCTCAAATGGGATATTCAGATACAAAATGTGATAGCTAGATTAAAAAAACTAATACCAATATGTTTCGAAGTAAGAAATTTCTTAACCAGAGTTGCAATAAGATCTTTTTATTTTGCTATCATCCATTCGGTAATTCAGTATGGTATTATAGCCTGGGGGTCAGCCTCACCTTCAATAATAAAACCATTAGAGATTATACAAAAATTACTTATAAAAATCCTATTGCACAAACCGGTAAAATTTCCAACAAATAGCTTATTTCCCTTGTTGTCTGTTCTCTGCATTAAGAATGTTTTTAAACTCATAACAAATATCCAAATTATCAAAGAATATGCAAATGGAGTAATTAAAGTTAATTCAAACTACACTAGAGGTGGTAGTCGTACTGAATTACTGTTGCCAAAGCGGAAATCATATATAGGTCAATGCCACTATACTTACATTGGGATCAAATTTTTTAATGATCTACCAAGTACAATTAAAGAGAGTAGGAATCTGGCCATTTTTAAATCTAATATCAAGAAATTATATTATTCGAGCTAATCAAAGCGAATTTTCTGATACTTTCGAGTGTTCTTTTGTTCTTTTCTTTACTTACATTTGTAATACCTACTATTTACATACTTATATTTTGTTTGTCATAATAATTGTATCTCTATATAGCGTCATCATTTTTAATCTGTAAGCCATTACTCCTCACCCCTACCACAAGAATTATTCTTACAAGGGGGAGTAGTTCAATATTTAAAATGTTCAAAAAAATTGTGTTAAAATAAAACTTGAATTATTATAATAAAAAAAAAAATAATTTATATAAGTTAACTACGTGGAAATTATAAAAACCTTTTTAGAATATTCTACATGTAATAAGTACGTATTATGTATTCTACCTGCTATTTCAGCCGAGATATCATTCTTAAAAACTCCATTTGAAAAACACAATAAATCAGCGTTGCAGGGAGAGGAGGGAACTAAGCGGAACCAAGTGCCGAGGCTCGAAACATCACTTTCAGTATTAGTGGGCGAAAACATTTAACTGAGAAATGTCTCCCTAAAGTAGTATTAGCACGCTCCTGAAGTTTTGGCGACAACTAAGAGTCGTTGTTCTCGATCACGCCTTATGTCCTTGTAGAGATAGAGTTATTTTATTAAAAGGACGAACCAATGCACCTCTAAGATTTTGATCAACCTAGTAGGATCTTTTTATTTTCTTGTGAATTCGTCTTTCGTGTCCGTATAACTTTATAGTGGTCTTATATTGAAAATATCTTTTATTTGCAGTAGAGTTAGTCTAAGAAAAAATAACAAGTTACCTGGTAATGGAGTTCGGTTAAGGTGAGAACAAGCTTTTCCGTTAAATTTGAATAAAAAAGAAAATAAAAAAAAAATAAAATAAACGCTGACCTATTTTCCAGCAAGCGATGAGTAAAAATATTTGATTGCAACTATTCATTGGTAAGTAACACCTACCAAATTTAATTCTCACCACTATTATATATCCTCCTAGATGGCATCATTGCTTTTTGCGCTGGGTTTTGGTAAACAATTTTCACATTTCATCATTTTCTGCGCTATTTTGGATGTTTTCGTACTAATTGGAAATTATAAACCATAAAGACAGAGCGAACAAAGAATAATCGATTCATAATTCATCAATGGCGAGACAGCCCAAGTCGGTCCCTGGGCTTTTGAAATTGTCGCGCCTTTAATCGTCTCGATCCAAAGACCACGTACTAAACCTGCTAATTTTACTTTATTATTCTAATAATAAAGTATTGTGATCGACACAGGAAAAAATAAATTTAATACCTTGAAATTTGTTTTTTCGCGTTTCATGACTAAATTAGCCTAAAAATGCATAAGAAATTCATTTGTCTGCATGCCGTTCCTGTATGCTCCAACGAAATTTAAAGACCCATATCTTCGAAATCATTTTAGTTAGAGAAGTAATTTTTGAGTGGATTGTAGATAGAGCAAATTTTCAAACCCTTATATCTCAAAATTCAATGCAGATATTAAGTTGAAATTTTGTCAGATTTTAGAGCTATACGACTTTTAATTTGATTCGAAATCATTTTAGTTAGAGAAGTAATTTTTGAGTGGATTGTAGATAGAGCAAATTTTCAAACCCTTATATCTCAAAATTCAATGCAGATATTAAGTTGAAATTTTGTCAGATTTTAGAGCTATACGACTTTTAATTTGATAAAAATTTGAAGTTGAGTGGCGAAAGGGGAGAGAGGTGGTGGACCAAAACGTCAAAAATTTTGAGCAATTTCTTTAAGGACTTTGGTAAAAATTAAAATTTTGCAGGTGCATACATCCATTCGATAAACTAAAAAAAAATAATTTGAACCAGAACTTTTATGCACCAAAGCGGGGCCCTATCCTACACGAAGTCTTTCATGTGCATTGAAAAACAAACACAAAAACTGAAAATTTTTGATTGAAATTTTAAGCTAGAAACTTGAAAATTTGCGAAACTCATTCAAAAAGATTTCATAGAAGTATAAAAAATTAACCCTCTCATACAAAAGCTTTTTTCAACTATTTTTAAGAGATCAATTGTCACAAAACCACTTAAAGCTATCAACATGAAATTTTACACAAAAACTTTTTAAAATAGTTAAATTAAAGTTGCACGAAAAGTTTTAAAATTTGCATTGCCCTTTTTTCAGTAATAACTATGACAATTGACATACATATCTCAAATTTCAGACCAGTACCATTCATACTTTTTAAGAATATTAATTTTTTGTTAGGTTGTGGAATTGTGTCAAATTGTATAGGACGGGGTAAGAAGAATTGAATAATAATAATAACGTTAATTAAGTATTTAGTACAAAATTTGATCTCGACAAACGACATTGAAGTGCACTAGGGGTCGCATGATTTCAAGTAAAAATAAATATACTACTAGTTCAACAAGTTCACTCTAATTTTGATAAACACAAACTTTAGCTATCGCTTTATATAATCACTTTCCCGACTAGTTCATTTTACAATTTTAGACTCACTTCGTCGACTTTACCACGCGACGACTCACTCATCGCAAAAGCACGCCTTTTTATATAGTTCTTATCGGTCCTCCATGCCACTTCTATGAATCATTTCCTTGTCGGCCGCTCGTATCTATGCCGCTTCTATACATAAATTTCTTGTCGGCCATCTATGCCGCTATTATACATCATTTCCTTGTCGATCACTGTCGTCCATGCCGCTTTTATTCATCATTTTCTTGTCGGCTACTGTCGGCTCTTCGTGCCGCATCTATAAGTACGAGCAAGCAGTTCGAGCCGATGAATCATTCTGTTAGCATGTGTGTGCAGAATAGCAGATAACTGAAGACAGCGAATATTCTATGAGCGGCTTAGTGTTGTCATGTAACAATGTACATACTGAGAAAATTGTTTATAGTATTTCAAGAAAATGTGCAGGTTGTGTGGAAGGTGGTGAAAGGGTCGGGGGATTCCAATACCGTCATTTTCGTCAAAAACGAAGTGTACAGAATTTGAATTTTCTAGCTCTACGCGTTCTCGAACAAGAGAGCGAACGGATGGATATCCGGCTTTAAGATTTTTGAGTGATAATATAAATTTCTGTGACATTTTTTTCTCCGAGCCTTAATTTTTAGCGGTATAAACGTAAGAGTAAACCATAGAAGTAGTAGTAAAGGAAGACCATTTCTGAAAGAGAATTGAAGCTTTCTTGCGTTGCAAAAAAAAAATGAGTAAGAAAAAAACGAGAAACCAGTTTAAATCCCAGTGCCGCCGTTAATGTTTGAATAATTGGATGAGGGGGCCTTGTATATTAAGTGTGCCTAATTCAGTAAGAGTGTGTATTTTTTTCGCAAACAGAATCTTATCTATTAAAATGAAAAACGCAAACTTTGAAAATTACTTTTTTGAATCGTATTCAAAATCATGAGTATTTAATTTTTTTACGACAAAAATTAACAGAAATATCGTAAATGTTAGTCTTTTTTTGCTTTCTGATGTTTTCTGTGTATAAGTGTATTACATAAGATCTGTGCTGCAGGGAATAAATGTAAGATCTAAATCTCAATTTTCACTATTCACGGTGCGAACAGGTTTTCTTCAATATGCTCAAAAACACAAAAGTCAAAAAGTTCATTTTTCGGTAAATTTTTATCGTAGAGAAAATTTAAGAACACAATATTTATTTACGTTGGAATCGATTTAACATAGCTACTTTAGTTTCTGAGTTATTTTTGAATAATGCACTTTCAAAGGGCTTTTCGCACGTTTCAGCGCTATACTTTTTTTTAAATTATCTTGAGGTCTGCAAAACGCAAGTGCAAAGTTTCAAAGGCGCACGATTTATTTCCGATATACATAAATACCTCATTTCCACGACTATTTTTTTTTAATAATCCTGCATTACTCAAACCAAAAAATTATGTTTTTTCTATTTTATATATTCGATTTATTATTTTTTTCTTTGAAACACTATATCACGACCTAAATCGTAATCTTCCAAAAGATCCTAAAAAAAAAAACGATTGCGAATTTTAACAGCATAGTTTTACTCCAACATTACAACCTTTTATACTACGCCACTGCATTAATATCGAAATGCGAACATCATTAAGAACACTATCTACTGGAAGGTTGCAATATGTTGAACTCGACAATTTAAAAAGCTCAAAACTTCCAGTTGTCACAGATGTTCCGCAAGGAAGTGTCTTAGGACCTATCCTTTACAATCTATACTCAAACTCCATAACCACACTTGAGTTAAATGGCAACATATCCCTCTATGCAGATGACATCGTACTAACCTATGCAGCAACAAGTCTAGACGCCTTAGAACGAAAAATTAACATAGACCTCGAGCAAATAAACCAATGGACAATTAAACACAAGCTCGTTGTTAATGTTAGGAAAACAAAATACATGCTTTTTAACGACTCATCATCGCTTGATATAAACTTCAACCACGAAAAAATTGCAAAAACCGATGAATTTAAATATCTCGGAATCATTTTAGACTCGCAACTCACCTGGGATTCTCATATTCAATCCGTCAGAAAAAAAATTTCTCTGATAGCTGGTATCTTCAAAAGGATAAGCAATAACGTTCCTGACGTACACAAGAGCGCTATATTGCATTCACTATTTCTAAGTCACATTCAATACGGTATAGTTATTTGGGGCTCAGCATTTAAATCTAAGATTATCCCAATTCAACGATTACAAAACAAAGCTATAAAAAACTTATTCAGCATTAACAAAAGAGAACGAACAAAAACTATCTATCAGTCTCATCATCTTCTGACTCTAGAAGAACTGCACCATCTGGAATCCGCGAATCAAATAAATCTGATAAAAAATCATTTCACAAATACGAACTTAGTTCTGGAATATCACAGCGAAAACCATGGCTACAATACCAGACGGGCAGATGACATCTACCTTGAAACTACGCGCACTACACGAAATGGCGCAAATGGGATAATGACTAGGTCGATTAAAAACTACAATGAACTTCCACAGACGATCAAAACGGATCCAGATAAATTCAAATCTAAATTAAAAGAATATTTATTAAACTTAAGCTCATAATTTAGCTAATTTAAATTTAAATTACATTAACTTCTTTCTTTCATTTTTAACACTTGCTATTACATCTTATTTTCATTTTATTGTTTCCTATTTAATATCTAATTTTTCTTGCTCACTTTGCATTTTCTCTTTATTCATTATTTGCCATCAAATCACTAAATGTAATTTATAAATACAATCCATACGAGCTATGCTCACGGATGATTTTACGAAATAGATTATTATTATTATTATTATTTGGTCGATAAAAAGTCATTCTCAAGTTTAATTTTTTTAAATTTGTTTTTCTTGAATGAAAACTTAAGAAAAGCACAAAATCACAGCTGCGACCAGTTTCACTGTTTGTGTACTTACCTAAAAAATGATACCGCTTCGCCCTTTTGACGTACTTTTTACCACAGGTGGAAATACAACACTTCATGTTTTTAATTCACTTAGTAATAAAACGCTACAAGTGTTTCTTCACTTAAAAACTCTTTTAACTTCCGGAATCCTTAGCAAATCGTTTATTGATTACACTGTTTTATTGTCCTGAGTCTGAAAATATTCACTTTTCACTCATTTTCATTCAAGAAATCACTTTCGAAAAATTTTATTCTTTTCCCGCTTTTTTTCACCACGTGACTAATTGATAGCTTGGTCGATCTTGTCCCGATCGTGTAACATCGGAGAAATACGACGGCTAAAAATAAACCGGTCTTGTAGGAACTTGCGGAAGTAAAATGCAAGGGGAATGATTTACGATAGAGAAAAGAGAGGCGATACCTGCACTTTCGCTTGTATTGTCGTCGAACTGAGAGCAAATTTACCGATTTTAGGGAATCTGAGAAGGGTCGGCGACAAGTGGGGATCGTTTTATTCATGTATAGGAATTACTTCAGTTTTCTTTACAGGGCTCTTCATTTCCACATATACATATTATAAGGAGTAAACTTAATATAATACCCTCAGATTTCATCTAGAGTATAAAAAAGCATTTCAAATCTGTCTTGCAAATAAACATTAACTTGGTTTAGAATTTTACTTTATTTCCTCCTTTTGCAATTAAATATTTTAAACATGCATAGTAACGTATGAATGATTTGCGAATTAATCTCTCCTAGGCGGTGCGCTTCAAGTTTTAATTTAATGCTTTCGCTCCCGCTATTCTCTGTAATATTTTTCATTTTACCGTTATAAATTATTATCGATTGTTTAGTAAATTGAAAAGTGCTAAAAATTCATCCGTTTCACTAGAAAATTACGTATGCATACTCATATGAATGATTAAACTAACTTAAAAGCAAAAACTTTCGAGCGAACATTGCAATTGTAATCTTCAGGCACTTGATCAGTGTTTTCTTTCCACATGGATTCTAAGTGAGTCGCTCCGTTGAAATTTTTGCGGGCATAATTTACATTGGTACGGTTTTTCACCGCTATGGACATTCATATGCCTTCTTAAAAGCCATTTCTGACCGAAAATTTTGTAGCAAATGCTGCATTGGAAGTCTGGTATATCACTAATCAGTTTATCTGTGTGCTTACTTTGTCTATGGCATAGCAGCTCGGTACTGATTCTAAACTTTTCCGGGCATAAATTACATTGAAACGGTTTTTCACCGATATGCACAGGCATATGATTTTTTAATAGGTACTTCTGGCCGAAAATTTTGTAGCAAACACTGCATTGGAAGTCTGGTATATCACTAATCAGTTTATCTGTGTGCTTAGTTCGTCTATGGTACAGCAGCGAGTTATTGTGACCAAACTTTGCCGGACATAATTTACATTGAAACGGTTTTTCACCGGTATGCACACGCATATGATCTCTTAATAGGCATTTATAACCGAAAATTTTGGAGCAAACACTGCATTGCAGTTTATTATCGCTAATCAATTCATCTGTGTGCTTAGTTCGCCTATGGCATAGCAGCGCGCTAATGTTTCCAAACTTTTCTGGACATAATTCACAGCCAAACGATTTTTCACCGGTACGATTGGCTAAATGGTAGTCGCCTTTCTGTATTGCTTGGACTTTTTCAATTTGCCTTATTGGCTCTTCACTTGAGCCAGATAAATTCTCCGATTCGGTTGCATCCAAATAACTAAATGGAAGATGTTTGGCCGAATGTTCAAATTTGCTGCATTCAAATTCTGAAAGTGATAAAAAATTAACTATAAAAATATTCAAAAATAAATGAGAACTTTAAATAACCTTCATTGCAAAGTTTGCAAATGTTTTCCTCTAAATGATCAGATACTATGTGACCACGGAACATATCAAGCGATTGAAATTGTTTTAAACAAACCGAACATTGCAATCGCTCGTCATTGCAATCTATGTCAATATCCAGCTCGGGTTCTGATTTAAAAGTCACAGGAAAGTCTGTTACGTTGAATTCTAATTCTTCCTCATTTTCATTGTCATTTATAAGATGGTTGTTCTGATCACGCTCTGTGTTGAAAATAACTTGATATTCCGGAGAGCATTTATCCAAGATTTTATAATTTGATGAGTTTTGGTTGAGTTCTAATTCGTTCTGAGCTGCATTATTTCTTATAATAAGACTGTTGTGATCAGGTTCTTGTTTCAAAGTTATTTGAGGATCACAGTCTTCTTCTACAGTTTGACAATTTGACACTATTTGGATGCGTTCTACCATTTTCTCATCTGTATCATTTGTCATAAAATAATTGCTATGATCAGACTCTCTTTTAAAGGCCACTTGAAGATCTCGAGTACATTCTTCTTCCACAATTTCAAAATTTAATTTATCACTTGCATTAGGATTGTCTTCTTCAACAGATCTAATTCTTCCAATTGCAGAACTTTCGGAAACGCTCATGTTGCGATCACAGAGATTCATGACATCTTCGAGCTTAAAATCTTCTTTTAGAATACTTTCAAGTTCACCAGCAACTTCGCTAACAATGTCATTTTGTTTTGGTATTGCTTTTACATTGTTTAAGTTAACTCTGATTTCTCTCAATTGATGTAAAATAATTTCGGATTTTTTACATTTCAAATCAAATAAATACGCTTGTTGAATTTCTTTAAGGCAGTCGTTACAAATGTTGTGCGGAAAATCATCATCTTTGTCGACCTGCATAAAGAAAGGAAAGGATTTCAAATTAACATCAATCTTAAGGTATCGTCTAGAAATTATGTTCATAAACTCATTTATTAATCATTTATTTCAAGTGAAATGAAATTTTTATATGTAAAATCATAATTTACGGGAGGTTATGTGATTTCCGTGTTCTCTTTGGTGTAAAAATGTGTGGTTTGCTTCGCGTAGCCATGGCATTATGCAATTATTAAAAATTAAGTGATACAAGATTATATGGTGTTTCCGCTCGGGGTTCGTTCTTCTCCTGATCCTGTCCACCTGATCTCGCTCAAGCCCAAGATTTGGATGATATAGTACTCCATTAGACGGTCGATCACTGATTGGCGGCGGTGCAAGCACCGAGTGAACCCAGCCCTTCCACCGTCATTCAATGTTCGAACGTTTCAGAAGCCAATCATAGTCTGTTTTCGAATGCCAAAAGTCGTTACTGTAGAATTCGTTCGTATCCGAGGCGCTGTATCCGGTTCTCGTATCAGTTAGGTTTTAAGATCACGGCTGATAAGCCCATGATCCAGTGAGAGTCCATTTGCCATTTTTAAGGCAAGCAGGACTGGCTGTGGGTGAATTCTACTGTTCCCATCACACAGGGAGATGGTTAGCTCGGGTCCGAGAAGTCGCTATTCTCCAAAGATAGTTGCATAATAATAATTCAGAAACTATAAGGTGAATGTTATGTATTGGGATAACTCAGCCATTCCTGCCAGATAGTATATTGCACTGAACTTGATAGATTTTCTCCTTCTTCTTCTTCAATGGCGCTACAGCCCAAATCGGGCCATGGCCTCCTGACCTTCAGGATCCTTAACATTTTCATTATTTATTGCGGAAGGGTTGTTAGCCCTTCGCACAACCCTCTATCTACTATTTATCCATTTTCGTAGATTGAGGTAACCAAGGTATGCCCAAGCAGGTAGTGTGTTGGAATTATGCGTCGACCGGGATTTGAACTCACGATCTTCGCATTGTAGACCAACACGCTACCCACTAGGCTACACCCTAGCTTGATATATTTTAATTATTATTAAAAACAAATGTGCGCTCACCTGAACAGATGTAAACATCGTTAACAGATCAGCAGCAGTGTGCTTTGCGGTTTCGATTTCCTCGTCGAATATAGAGGACATCACTTCACCCGATCTCAAGCACGTTCGACACATTTCTTTGAAATTCATTTCTTATACATTTGTAACTTTTCCCTATAACTTCCTTGAAAACATACTCTGCACCTTTCGCGCTACTTGCATCTGGAATACCACTGAAAATACGCTTGACAGAAGATGTCAATTTCAGAAACGATAGGCTAACCGTGGATTTACAGTGAGACGCAGTGGACACTGTCAGATGAAGAAGAACTTTACCACCCCGCTGACGATAACACATACAACAAAATTACGTTTTTCTGCCACAATTTTGATCATGCTACGTAACAGCGTATTTTTTTTTTTAATTATTCTAATTTGAATAGAAGAGATATAAGTTTTACAAAATATTAGTTTAATATATGCAGTTTGCGAAAGGTGATGGAACTTTAATGTTTCCACATGTTCGAAAACTGATAACTCATGTTTTGTGGTTGCCTCATTCTTCCACTGTTGAACGAATATTCACCACAATCAATCTAAATAAAACCAAAACTAGAAATAGGTTAAAAACCTTTAGATGGCGTTTTAAATGCAAAAAGATTATTTAAAAATAGCACTTGGGCTGACTTCGAAATTAATGATTAACATTTGAAAAAATTTCATAAAAGTTTGTATGACCATCATCACAAAAATGTCGAGTGGATTTAGCTTTTGCTATTTTATTTACTAAAGAAAGTTTTTTTGTTAAATTTATTATTACTTTACGTAGCTTTTTTTTTTTGTGAAAGCCCTTCTTTACATCCCTTTTTCTTCTTTGGTGTTTTTTGCTAAATTTTATACTATTATAGTTAAAATGTGCACTCTCGATTAGTCTTAAGCGTTTTCACATTAGTTTCAAAAGTTTTGTAACTCAATATACGGTAAAAGCTAGGTTAAGTGTGCCGTAATTTGAAATTTAGAGAACGAAATGATTCGACTAATAAATTCCAGATTAAAACATGGACATTTCTACTTTCGCGGTGAATTAAACGCGTATCACTGACCGAAAGTGCATATTTCAGTTTTAAGATGTAAAATTTAACATGAAACACCAAAGAAAAGGTAGAGAGGTAGAGAAGTATAGGAGAGCCTGAATTGTATTATTTCATTTTCCAAATAACTATGTGATCATAAGTTTAATTTCATAATTGAAGTTTCTGTGTTTTTTTCATATCATATGCAATTTAATTAAATGTACGATAAGCTTGGATTGTTTTCAAATTGTTTCAAGTGCATACTGATATATATAAAATTGCTTATATTCTTATATGTAGTTCATCATCATCATCAATGGCGCGACAACCCAAATCGGGCCTTGGCCTCCTGAAGTCGTCGCCTCCAATCGTCTCGATCCAAAGACCGCGTCCTCCAGCTGCTAATTTTTAAGATGGCTTTACTATCTTCATCAACCGAGTCTTCCCATCGCTTTCGTGGCTTGCCTACTGGCCAGCCCACTGCAGTTTACGTAGCTTGATGAACGTTGAAGCTTCTGGCTCGTCGCCAGGTCCTTCACAGGTCCCAAAATTCTTCGGAAGACCTTTGTTTCGAATGCGTTAACTCCTTTTTCGGAAGTTCGCGTTAATGTCCACGTATCGCTGCCATAACAGAGCACAGGTCGTATAATAGTTTTATAAATCCGCAGCTTATTGTTCCTGTGCACTTTCTTGGATTTCATTATTGGAAGTGCCGAATAATACGTCTTATTTGCAAGTATTATCCGTCGTTTGATTTCGTCTGTTTCATTACCGTCCTTTGCTAGATTAGCCCCAAGATATATGAAGTTGTCCACACTCTCCAAATTATATTCCGCAATTCTTATGATTTCTCTGATAGGCGCTCTCCTTCTTGTTTGCGTCAATACTTTTGTTTTGCTTTCATTAATGCGCAACCCGACTTCTTTTGCGGTGGAGTCAAGATTGACAAATACCTCCTTAGCACTAGGGAAGGATCTTGCTAGAATGTTAATGTCGTCAGCGTATGCTACTAGTTGGGTGGACTTGAATAGTAGTGTCCCGTTGGTGTCGACTGGGATTTTTCGGACGACATACTCTAGTGCCAAGTTGAAAAGCATAGGGGCTAGACCATCTCCCTGCTTTAAACCACATTCCGTTGGAAAGCTGGTTGTGGAATCGGTTTGTATTCTCACTTGGGATTCAGTGTTCGTCATTGTGAGTCTTGTTAGTCGGACTAGTTTTGGGGGAATTCCAAAGTCAAGCATGATTTGCTACAGTACGCTCCTGTCGATACTGTCGTATGCTTGTTTAAAATCTACGAATATTTGGTGCACGTCTGTGTTATATTCCCAGCATTTCTCAAGCACCTGTTTCACCGAGAATATCTGGTCTGTTGTAGATCGTCCGGTTCTGAATCCGCCTTGGTATTCGCCAATTATTTGATTAGTATAGGGCTTAAGACGACGTTCAATAATTTTTGTCAGTATTTTATAGGACGTACACAACAATGATATACCTCTGTAGTTCTCACAGCAGAGTTTGTCTCCTTTCTTGTAAATTGGACATATAATGCTTTTTCGCCAGTAGTCGGGTATAATTTCCTCTGTCCAAATTTTGCATATCATGTTGTGCAGTATTTCAGCGACACAGTTTCCACCGTTTTTTCAGAAGTTCAATTGGTATTTCGTCAATTCCCGGCGCTTTGTTTCGTTTTTGGTCACATAGGGCTGCTTTGATTTCAGCAAGCGTGGGTGGTATCGATGATGGTTCATCTTTGTCAGTTGAGGCTTCAATTGAAATGTTGTCTGTCGTTATCGGTGCTACTGGGATGGGATTCAAAAGATGTTCAAAGTAGAAAGCCCATCTCCTTTTGATTTCTTGTGCGTCGCTGATGATGTTGCCCTCCACGTCTTTGCAGAGACTGGTTTTTGGCTTATATCCCTTTTTTAAGTCTTTTACTATTGCATATGCGTCCCGCGTTTTATTTTTTCTCGTCGTCCATTTTTTTGTATTTTGTCATTATGGTACTTCCTTTGTTTTCGTCTGCAGGTCTTTTTCGCATATCGCCTAAGCTCGTCATATCTTTCTTTTTTGGCTCGTGTTGGTCGTTCAGTAAAAATTTCTTTCGTTCTTTCTATCTATTGCGTCGCGGCATTCTTGGTCAAACCAATCATTATTTTTTCGCCGTGCTTGATACCGTAATACCTCTTCCGCGGAGGATTTGATGCCGTCTCGAATTTTCATCCACGCATTCTCCACTGGCATATATATATTCTATATTTCTATTTAAATTCATATTGCGCGTTGAAAAATTAGTTTAAAGAAGGAAAATAAGAAATGGATCAATCTCAAACATCTGATCAAAATGCGAATGGTGAGTGTGAGATACAAACCGAAAACTAAGAATTCAAATATCTCAACTGAAAATCAACACACGTATAGAGGGGGTTATGGGACAAATTTTAAAAATAATTTTATTTTTTTTTTCACCATACGCTAAAAACACACTGTCGGCCAAATTTTTTTCAAATAAAATAACCGCAATTCAGGTATAAAGATCCTTAACGCTTTAATCCGTCGATATCCACAAGGGATTTGGCTAAAGATCTCAGAACCAGCCATCAAATGGTGCAAAGAGCAAAACAACGGAATGGTTTGAAAACTTGCAAAAAGCACCGAAAAGAAATTCTGATCAGGAAAAACGAGCAATTAGGTGCTCAAGAAATCTCTACCGAAAATTGTTGATGAAAAAAAATGTGTGTTATAATGGACGACGAAACATATTACAAAATGGATTTTTTTCTCTACCGGGTTCCCAGTTTTTTACTACAAATGACAGAACATTTCAGTGAATCGGATAACATAGTTTGCGTTGAAAAATTGGAAAAAAAATTATGTTTTGGCAAGTTCTTTGTGAATGTGGGATGAAGTCAACAGCGTTTCTTACAGTAGGAACCATAAACGGCGAAATTTACCGTAAAGAATGCTTGCAGAAAACATTATTGCCCATGATTAAAAGGCACAAGACTCCAGTCCTGTTTTGGACCGACTTGACAGCTAGTTATTATGCTTTAGCAACGGTAAACTGGTTAAATTCCAAAGGCATTGCATATGTACTAAAGCAGACAATTCTCCGAATACGCCGACACTTCATCCAGTCGAAAAATATTGGGCAATTATGAAGGGAAAATTTAAAAAAGGAGGAAGTGTAAAAACCATGAATGGATTCAAAAGACGTTGGGCATTAGCATCGAAAGCAGCCACAAAATCGTTTGTGCAGCGCTTGATGAAAAACATGAGAAGGATCAGATAATTAACCAGAAAACGTTTTAAACAAGTTCGGAATTAGGAATTCATAAACAGTAGGATTTAAAGTAAATACAAATAAAATTTTATAAAAATCCGCCTTGCGCACGACAGAACTTTTCGTTACAGGCATTGATTTTTTCCCATCATGCTAGAATTGCTAACAAAATGCTGTATACAAAATTTAAGCTTCGAAAATTCAATAGGTGCTGAGAAAATTAGTGTATTGGATTTAGTGACATTCTGCAGTTTATATGGGAGGTGGTAGTAAGAGTGGGAAGTTCTTAATGACTTTCCCAAAAATACCTATAAACATCATTCAATCGACATATCAGTAGTATTCATACTTATCAAGAAAATCGATTTTTTGTAAATTTGTGTTGTATTGTATAGGGGGTGTTCGTAGAAGGAGTGAATCTAATCATCCAATTCTTTCGGTCTTACTAATAATTTTAAATAAATACTTAGTGCACAATTTCAGCTCGATAAATATTATAAGTACTGCGTGAATTGGTTCGGGAGTTTGTGGAAGGACTTTTATACATTTCAAATTTCAGATCAATAGGTTTGTACTTTTGGACAAAATGCGTTTATTGTCAAATTTCGAAATTGTATCATTTTGAATGGGAGAGGCTAAAAGAGGTGGAACGATATGGCCCGTTCACGAACTTTTCCATACTTTTTCATGACAAACGACGTGTACAAAATTTGATCTTTCTAGCTCAACGCGTTGTCGAGCTAGGAAGGCGACGGACAGACAGACGGACATTCGGTTTCGAGATTTTTGAATGACAATATGAACTTCTATTATATATTTTTTTTCCAAGCCTTATTTCTTAGCGTTTGTGGTAAACTTATTATACTCTCAGATTTCATCTAGAGTATAAGAACAATAATACACTAATAAACTAAAATATTCAGTATAATATTATACTGAAAGGACTACTGCAAAACTATTAAAAACAACAAATTCGTATGGTATAAAAATAAAACCATTCCACATACTTAACAATTATTTTTTATATTGTTGCGAGCTAGAAGTTCGCCGGGATTTCAAGAAAAACACAATTCGTTTAAAAATAAAGGATAATTTATTTATTCGCACGTTTCACTTTAATTCGCACTTTTAATTTAATTCTTACTATACGGCACCACTGATATCGCGTTCTTGTACCGGTTCACGTTTTCTCGCAGATGTTGCTGAACTGACTGCTGCTGTCTGAAAGTTGCGGATATTTATACCAAATCTCCCAGGAGGTGTCGTTGGGTGTGTGTGCGTCTAGACTATTCTAGATTGCCTACATTTTGGAGTATACTATGGATTTTTACATGTTGCGGGACTTTTCTGGCTCTTTCTGGAAACATCAAAATTGTGTGTTTGCCAGATCTATAACAATATGTTAAGCAGTGCTCATGTTCGTTGAAACAATTAACAAATTAATAAGTTGGCGCGATCTACCACTAAGAATGTAGTGAAAACAGGGATATTTTGAAATTACTATCGAGCATCTCTTAATCGGTAATAGATAGAGCAAAACGCATAAAAGAAATGAAAAGAGTATATTTTAAAACTGTATAATCAGACATTAACTCCAAAAACACGAAAAGGCCGAACGGAGCATATCAGAACTCAGTCGACGATATTCGTATGCACACGTACATTCACTGCATTGAAAGTCTAGCTTCTGGTTTATCCTTACTAATCAATTCATCGGTGTGCTTAGTTCGTCTATGAATTAGCAGCGCTCTACTGTGTCGAAACTTTTCTGGACATAATGAACAGTGAAACGGTATTTCGCCGGTATGAGTACACATATGAATTCTTAATTGAGTTTTCAGACCGAAAACTTTGTAGCAAACACTGCATTGGAAGTCTGGTACTGGTTTATCGTCACTAATCAATTCCTCTGTGTGCTTAGTTCGTCTATGACATAGCAGCGCGCTACTGATTTTAAACTTTTCCGGGCATGATTTACATTGAAACGGTTTTTCACCGGTATGCACATGTCTATGATTTTTTAATTTGCTCACACCACTGAAAACTTTGAAGCAAATACTGCATTGGAAGTCTGGTACTGGTTTATCATCAGTAATGAATTCATCTGTGTGCTTAATTCGTCTATGGCTTAGTAGCCTGCGTGCATTTCCAAACTTTTCCTGACATAATTCACAGTCAAACGGTTTTTCGCCGGTGTGAGTACGCATATGATTTCTTAATAGAGATTTCAGACTGAAAACTTTGGAGCAAACGCTGCATTGAAAGTCTGGTACTGGTCTATCAGCACTAATCAATTCCTCTGTGTGCTTAGTTCGTCTATGGCATAGCAGCGCGCTACTGACTCTAAACTTTTCCGGGCATAAATTACATTGAAATGGTTTTTCACCGGTATGCACACGCATATGACACCTTAATAGGGATTTCTGACCGAAAATTTTGGAGCAAACACTGCATTGGAAATCTTGTACTGGCTTATCAGCATTAATGAATTCATCTGGGTGTTTAGTTCGTTTATGGTTTAGTAGCACTCTACTGTTTCCAAACTTTTCCGGGCAGAATTTACATTCAAACGGTTTTTCACCGGTATGCAAACGCATATGATTTTCTAATCGAATTCTCCGACTAAAAACTTTGTGGCAAACACCGCATTGAAAGTCTGGTACTGGTTTATCATCACCAATCAATTCATCTGTGTGCTTAGTTCGTCTATGACATAGCAGCGCGCTGCTGTTTCCAAACTTTTCGGAACATAATTCACAGTCAAACGGTTTTTCACCGGTATGCATACGCATATGATTTACTAATCGGAATCTATGAACGAAAACTTTTGAACAAATCTTACATTGGAATTCAGGTTTGCCAAAGAATTCATCTTTGTGTATTGCTGTCATATGCACTTTTTCAGTTTGTCTTATTGACTCTTCACTTGAGTCAGATGGATTCTCTGGTTCATTAAATGGAAGATGTTTGGCCGAATGTTCGAATTGACTGCATTCAAATTCTGAAAGGGATAAGAAATTAGTTGCAAAAATATTTAAAATTAATTGATAATTCCAAATACCTTCATTGCAAAGTTTGCAAATACTTTCTTCTAGATGATCAGATACTATGTGACCGCGGAACATATCAAGCGTTTGAAACTGTTTTAAACAAGCCGAACACTTCAACTGCTCGTCATTGCAATCTATGCCAATATCCAGCTCAGGTTCGGATTTAAAAGTCGGGACACATTCTTCTTCGAAAACTTGAGAATTTGACGATATTTCGATGAATTCGAATTCTTCTTCATTATCATTTTCTTTTATAAGGTTGCTCTGATCAGGCTCTGTTTTGAAAATAACTTGATATTCTGGAGCGTATTTATTCAAGATTTCAAAATTGGATGAGTTTTGGTGGGGTTCAAATTCGTTCTGACCTGGATTATTTTTAATAATAGAGCTATTGTGACCAGGCTCCTGTTTCAAAGTTATTTGAGGATCATAACCTTTTTCTACAATTTCAAAATTTGACACTATTTGGTTGCGTTCTACGTCTTTCATATTTGTATCATCTTCCATAAAATTGTTGCTATGATCAGACTCTCTTTTAAAGGCCACTTGAAAATCTCGAGTACATTCTTCTTCCGAAATTCGAAGATCTAATTTCTCACTTGCCTTAGCAATTTCTTCTTCGGCAGATCCAATTCTCTTACTTGCATTACTTTTGGAATCGCTGATTTTGCGATCACAGAGACTCATGATATCTTCTAGCTTAAAATCTTTTTTTAAAATACTTTCAAGTTCACCAGCAACTTCGCTAACCATTTCATTTTGTTTTGGTATTTCGTTTAGTTTCTTTAAGTTAACTCTGATTTCTCTCAATTGATGTAAAATAATTTCGGATTTTTTACATTTCAAATCAAAAAAATACGCTTGTTGAATTTCTTTAAGGCAGTCGTCACAAATGTTGTGCGGAAAATCATCATCTTTGTCGACCTGCATAAAGAAAGGAAAGGATTTCAAATTAACATCAATCTTAAGGTATCGTCTAGAAATTATGTTCATAAACTCATTATTAACCATTTAAGCCTGGTGCGCTGTTCAAATGAAATAAGATTTTGCATGTAATACCAACGTGAATAATTCCATTTCTGAATTGAGTTTGCGGTATGCTCTTTGGTGTGAAAAAGTAGCCATGGCATTTTGCAATTATGTATTAAAAATTAAGTAAAACAAGATTAATTTCAGTGTGTTTTCTTTTTAACTATGAGACAACTCATCTTTCCACCAATGATTGAATTTGAAAATTCTAACAGCGTAAAAAGATGGAATTTAGTCAACAAGTGCGTGAGTCATAAGTGTCTATTTAGCTTTTTCATTAGTTAGCTAGATAAAATCTTGAATGTAAAAACCTAACCCACTGGTTGCATCGTTCCTATAGATCATTCCTTACAATGCATTCTTCCATCTTCTCACTACATCCTGCGGTTTGTCACACATAATTATAGCCCGGTATTCATGTAAATAACTTGGTAATCCTCTAGTTCCAAGTTAGTTTTAAGTAGCTTAAATTTAAACAGGCAAGGTTTTTGCTCTTTACTTTTCCTTGGCAAATTATAATATATAATACATAATTCAATTATTTCTTTTCCTCATTGCCTAGTGCTATAAATTTTACAACTTAGCTGTTAAGATGATAAGTCTAATATCTAAAACATTATTGTTCTGTTAATGCATTTTGAATTATTATAAATAAATATTGTTTGAAAGAAAGAATGTAAAAAGGATATTGAGTAAAAAAGAAAATCATGTTGGCTATGATGGTTTGATCATGTTCCGTTAATTTGGCATTGACGTATCCTCAAGGACAATAAGACGACGGCTCAATCAAAAACAATTGCGTGGATGCATTGCACAGAACAAGCCACTTGTGTCTCGAATTGCGTTTACCCGTGAGCCCGTGGAGTGACGAATCAAAGTTTTGTCGGTTCGGATCTGTCGGTAAATGGCGTCCTCCAAACATGCACCATCCAAAGAGCACTTATAAGACTGTTAAGCACATCCGACAAAATACTAAATTCATATGTAGAAATATGTTCTTTGTTATTTTGTTTTTCACTTGTTCATTTTGTGCTAAATTCGTGTCCAGCTTGTTTTCATCTTATTCACAATTAAACTGAAATAGAAAAGAATTGGAAAAAAATACCAAATGCAAAAAAAAACGGGACATAATCATAACATCGTGGGTAAAACTCAAGAAAAAAAAATTGGACTGAAAATCATAAAACAGTAGAAAATATTTGCACTTGAAAGTTACATATACACATTCTACTGCCACGAAAAGGTTTTAAACACCCAAAGCACATGATCCTTGCTCATTGGGCTTCCTGCGAGCCCATATCTAAGAACCAATCGATTCAATTAGCGGCCGTCGCTATTGGTGTTTAAAACCTTTAGGGCGCCCTCAACGCAGTAAAATTGGTTACAATTTTTTCCATAGGCTTGGGATATCTTATATTATTCATAGTCTTTGCTAGTACATAATAATAATCTAGAAACTGGAAAGTAGCGAAGCTTATGAATAGGGATGAGTGAACCTTATCTGCCAGTTTCGAACATAAATTTTAAACTACATGAAACGTTTTTTTTTTGTTTTTTTTTACAAGATAGTATATTGCACTGAACTGGATAAAGTTTTAAAGATTTTGATTGTTATTAAAAACAAATGAGCGCTCACCTGAATAGATGTGAATATTGACAACAGTTCAGCAGCAGTGTGCTTTGCGGGTTCGATTTCCTCGTCGAATATAGAGGACATAATTTCACCCGATCTCAAACACGTTCGACACATTTCTTTGAAATTCATCTCTTTCACAGTTCTAACTTTTTCCCTATAATTTCCTTGAATGGTTACTCCGCCGTTACTTGCATCTGGAATACCACTGAAAATGAAAATACGCTTGACAGTGGATGTCAATTTCAGGAAACGTAAGTCTAACCGTGGATTTACAGTGAGATGCAGCGTTCGCTGGTGATGAAGTTGAAATGTACCCAGCAAAACAAAATCGAGTCTATTAACACATATTTTAAGTTTACCGAACATTGAGATATCTTTGGTGTACATAAACCTACCATTGAGTTTGGTCAAGACTCTCTAGAAATATTTCTAGAGGGCCTTGATTCGGTCAAGATGATTTCCGTTAAATTTGAAAAGCGACCGCCTATATTCCAGCATGCGATAAGCAAGCAAATGTGATTGCAAACCATTCATTAGTACGTAAAACCTAGAGTTACTGCATGGGAACGCACCTCTTCGGCTGGTGTTGAGTTTGACCCGGGAGCCGTCAATCGAGCTATCACTCGTCAATATTCAAAAAGTCGCCGAGTGGCAACTCGTACTGAAAAGACGATAAAAGGTTGCTTTTTCACTAAGAACTACTTGAAATGTAATTCTATGGATTTTAAATTTATACTTGGCCTAAAATTTTAACGAAAAAGAGAATCGATCGCAGAAAGTAAGGTAAAACACAGGGTAGGCCATCCAGTGGTTTCTTTTTAAATCATTGGTTATTTTGACATTGAAAGCTGTTTCCCGCTCGAAATCTTGACAGAAAGTCAGTATCATACCTCCGCGGAACGAAATGATTCGTTTTACACTTGAACAACGTTGGGAAATATTGGGCCTTAAAGCAGCTTAAATTGGACAAAGATTTTGGGCAAAAAATCATTTGTTCTGACGAGGCGCATTTTCATCTCGGAGGCTACGTTAACAAACAAAATTGCCGCATCTGGGGCTCGGGAAACCCGCACGTTATTGTCGAGAAGCCATTACATCCACAAAGAGTGACAGTTTGGTGCGGATTGTGGATCATTTTTTTTCGAAAATGAGGCTGGGAACAACGTTTTGGTCAACGGTGAACGTTACAGAGCCATTTTATCCGATTTTTTCTTTTTGCTGAAATTAAAGACAAGGAATGAAGCCGTAATACATGGAAAAAAAATTAATTTTGTTCATTTTATTGCATTTTTAAAAAGAAACTTATATTGTGCCCACCCTGTACTTAGCCTAAAATCTTCGATTTTAAAGTTTTCCGTTCTGTCGGTTGGGCAACCTATCAGAGGCGTCCTTAGCATAGCAATAGCAAGTTTGACAGTTGTCCTTTCCTCAACGTGCTCATCGGGCACACGTCGGCAACCTCTTCGATGTTAGCCTAATTGATAAGCATGTTGAGGTGAAAATAGCCGCAAACATTCTTTCTGTAAAAACCATGCCGCGACCCAGCCCAAAAAACTATGAAATGGAGTCTCCCCATATTGGTCCACAGTCCGACAAAAGAGGGTGATAAAATAACTAGGTCCGAACGCGGATTGGGAGCTACTAGGACGGTGGAAACAGGTTCTAGTTGTGCTGTGCTACTGGCAAACACTCAGCGCACTGAGTCTTCCATAACAGAGGTCAGTGATCTCGCTTTTACTATTATACTCGAGGATGCAGCTTCAGAACCGAATAAGCCGATGGATGTGGGTATAGATGTTGATCACGCTTCGACGTCGACAATATCCTGCACACTTATTTCGGCTGGCCTTGATCCTGCGACCATCCTAACCCTTCAAGTTAATATTAGCAATCGTGCCCTTCGCTGAGCTAAGGCCAACCTAAAAAGAAAAACTGATAAGGCTAGGTTTGACGATGTGGTAGAGGCTGAAGTGGCTTCAGTTCTCAGTCGATTTATGGGCTGCAGGAGCTTCAAACCTAGCCAGCGTGCCGGCCGAAGCAATCAGAATTGAGGCGAAAGGTCTGAGTATCCCAGCCATTTCTATGATTAATAAAGCTAGCACTTCCGAAGCGAATGTGGTCAGCGCAGTAAAGCTCCTGCGAAAGAGTCCTTGCACGCCCGACCACTCTGCTGAAAGTAGCGTCAAACATTGCTACATTACTTTGGTTCCGAAACTGTCGGCAACGAAAGGGAGGAACAAAGGAGTAAGACTCAGTTTGACTTCGGGTCCTTAATAAGCTACTACTCCCAGTTTGTAACCGTTAGTGGCAAATGTCGAAGTTGTTCAAAACGTTCATCCCCGCTTGGTTCGGGAAGATCGGTTCGTGGCACCGCCTCTGACAATGCCAAAGAACTCTCATCGTCTGCGTGTATAGTCGCCGGTAATAAGCTCGAACCACTGAAGCAGAAACACAAGAGCATCTGATCGGATGATAGTAATACGCCGATACCTGCAGCAAAAAAGAAACAGCCGATATCGGATATCTATAGCGACGTCGCTAGGAGTACCCTCCAGGTAGCAGCCATTAATACCAACGACTTGCTAGGCATCATACCAGAGTCGGTGAGACCTCAGATCTACTCTTCATTGAGGAACATTCTGAGATAACACCAGCTAAACCAACCTTTTTGGATTACGACTTCGAGCCAGGTTAAATTTTTGAATCCTAAATTTTATGTAAAAAATCTTGATAGCAACTCTAGCGTGATGTGAAAAAATTAGTTCCATGTCGTCACCCCTTTAGTACTTCCCCTACAAAATTTCTTGAAATCAAAAAATTGCCTTACGCGGCAAAATGCGTTGACCTGCTTAAAATAGTGCAATTTCTACAACTTCACATTAAATTGTCATACTTGTTAATCAAAGCATTCGCGTGACATTCGAGTAGGACCTGTTGTTAGTTTTTGTAGTCGGTCACAAAAACGTACAAGCCTATCGACTTTGCCGGCATCAGAATATTGGTCAGCGATATTACTTCATGTCGATTGTTTACTATAATTAACATGGTAGAATGCAATTCATACTTTGTTGTGTTTACCTTGAACAAGCCAAGGTGCTTTGTGTACTTGATATGATATGAATTGCTAGCGCTTTTGTTTGTACCGACATATTAACCTTGAAGGCGACGTCATTTACGCCATATGCCTGTTTGAGTCGATAAATACGAATGTTGTTACTTTCCGATACATTAGACTTAAATGAGTCAATCAATACTTGCTAATACAACAACTTAGATACGAACAAAACCATTTAAGAAGGGATGAATGTATTCCGAAAGCACTTAGTTTTTCCAATAATATCAACACGATCAAATGGTTTCGTAAAATCAATATAAATGACATCGACCTGAGCACACTGTTCAATCGCATTAAGTGGAAAATTTTTAGAAATTACTAAATTTATAGTGGTAGATTATCCAGTCATGAAACCATGTTGCTCATCGCATATACCATTATAATCGCAGATAGTAAACTGTGTTTCGCCAAACTTTCGAAAAATTTAGGTAATGTTGGTTATCGCTGGTGCAGCTGTTCGCTGCGTCTGATCGCTTTATACTGCTCTTATGCGTTTCATTGATCACGTTTCCATTGAAGCAATCGAACACTGCGTTTTTGAATTGATAGCTATGCGACTGTGTTACTACTGCTTCAGAAGCAGTCCAATCGCAAGCCGCAGGAAGCTTTCAGAAGTTTCTAGTGTTGAAAATGTCGAATACAAAGTTTAGCGTTGTTGAAAACGAAACTAGACTGAATTATGGCAATTTACGATACCGAGGCATGCAACCAAATTTTTGAAAAAAACTTGGTTTTCGAAAAAACACGCAAAACATGTTCTCTTCTTCTTAATGTTCAAAGCTGCTACTAGACAGCGATTTAGGAATGCGCAAAAAATAATCACAAATTTTTACGATTTTCCATGTACTAAACGCAGTTGCATCTACGTGAACCAATTCATGCCATAGCAACGGTCAACCGTATCGACTAGCCGCACCAGTGAAATCCCACCTAAAGGGAAGTAATTTTGCAATACCCTAGTTCATGACTTGATCACGATGTCCAAATTTTAAAAGAGGTTTACTAAATGGAAATTTTCCAATTGTCTACAAATACTCCTAGTTTTAATGAAACGGAAATTACGGAACGTACAGAAGATAAAATAGATCTACACATCTTCAACATTAAGTTACATAATAAATCGGACCCATAGAATGTGTCATCATTCAACTTACCGACTCAGCAAATAGTCACAACTTTCTTGCAAATTGTGAGAGGTCACCCCATTATATTCCATACTCATACATGTCACAGAACTTAAACTTACGAAAATCATACTTAGAATTGACAATGTTCAAACTTATGGAAGCTAAGATTAAAAAAAATAAATGGCAAATGATATAGGTCAATTAACGATACAGGATACATTACTTCCTCAATATTGCAAATTAGATCAGGACTTATAAATGCTAAACCTAGAGGTCTACCTTTATAATTTTTAAAGCGATTATCAAGCTTTTAGATCGTGCTCATAGATCAACCGGAAGATCTTATGTTTTGTGATCTTATGTTTTGTATGGGGAGTGGTAGAAGGACAGCATTGAACTAATTTTTTCGCAAATTGCTGAAGCAGAAATAAAAATGTTTTATACTTCGACTTAAAGGGTGAGTGGGTGATAATAATTTTTTACTGGATTGCTTGAATTACGTTCAAAATTCTCTGTATAGAATGTAAGTTTCGTAGACGAAGAAAATTCAATGAAATTGTTGTGTATTTAAATTCTTGAAATACGTTTATGTGGGAGAGGGTACAGGACGAGAAGAAATCGTAAACTTTTTGATGCAATTTTATTTAGTTTTTCTTATGAGATTTTTACGTACAAAATTTGAAATTCGCGGCTTTTAATTTGTTGGCTATTATTTGATTTATTGAAATTGATCGAAATCATACTTTTGTATGGGAGAGGGTACAAGGGAAAGACAAATTTTAAAACTTATGATGCAACTTTGTTTTAAATATTTTGAGAAGTTTTTGTGCAAAATTTCAAGTTGATAGCATTTAATGGTTTGGTGATAATGGATTTCTTGAAAATGGTCGAGAAAATCTTTTGTATAGTAGTGTAGAAGATTTGAAGTTATTCGATCAGTTAATATTTTAAGCTCGTAAGCATTTTTTTAATGAATTACGCAAATTTTCAAGTTTGTAGTTTAAAATTTCTATTAAAAATTTCGAATTTTTATGATTTTTTCACTAAACGTGAAACAACTAGTGCGAACTTAGGGCCCCCTTCCGTATATAACAGTTTTGGTTCAAATTATTATTTTTATACTCTAGATGGAATCCAAGAGTATATTGTGTGCCTTGCAGTTTGTAACGCTAAGAAATAATGCTCGGACAGAGTCCCCAAGGGTACAGAAAAATTTGTTGTCGCACAAAAATCTCGACTCAGAGTGACCGTCTGCCTGTCTGTCCACAATTTAACTCTCGAACGCTTTGAGTTATCGTGCTGAATTTTGTTTTATGTCATTTTTAGCAAAAAAAAACTTTAAGTTCATGAATGGGTTACATTCCCCACTCCACACAAATTTCATGAAACTGATTTTTTTCCGATACCATTTAAGCTATCGGCTTGACAATTAGGTGAAAGTATAATGATTTAAATATCATTAACCCAAAAAAATATTGATCCAATCCCCTTACTCCTTCTACCCCTCCCATACAAATGCACAATTTTCAATGCATATATCCAATTTTCATTGTAACTATAGGTAGTAAAGCTAAAAGATCAATTTCTTGCCAGAATTAATTTTATTATAATTGCAGCAAATTTTGAAAAAAGTATCAAACTAACCTCACTCATTCTACCCCCACCCATACAAATCTCACGAAATTTCGTCATTTCAGTTAAATCATCACTTGAAATTTTGAGCAAAGTATAATAGTGCTAATAGCTTCAATGCTAACATTTTTTGTTTTGATCCGTATACGTCTTCCACCCCACTCCCATGCAAATGTATAATTGTAGTAAATGTTTTATATCGAATTTCGTTAAAACTAGGAAAAGTAGAAACTTGAAATTTTGCCACAATTTGTCCCTTAAAAATTGCTATAAATGCTAAAAAATTATCAACTTGGCTTTACTCCTTCTACCCCCACCCACAGAAATTTCTATATAAGAAATTCAAGAAGAGCATTTCTCCTTCGAACATATAAAAGCTATCGGCCTTAAGATTGAAACAAAGCATATTGATGACAATGCAGATATGGATACTGATAAGCAGTTTCAAAACCTTCCGGAACCCTTCATTTCCTCTGTCACCTCCCATACAAAAACCCCGATTTCAGAAAAACAATGTTCAGTTTCCTCGAAAATTATGAAAGCTACAAACTTTAAAATCAGCTTCCTAGCTAAGCTCGTTCTCAAGCTAGAGAGTGAACATACACTGAAGGACATCCGGTTTCGAGATTTTTGGGCAACAAAACTTTTTGTACCCTTGGCGAACGGTATTGGCGTTACGAAATTTCAATATTCTTAGATTTCGTCTAGAGTATAATAATGCAGACAGCAAATCACTGCTAAGATTTTCTAACTGGAAGACGCGGTCACTGAACCGAGATGGATGGAGGCAAAGTGTTCAGGAGACCAAGGTTTGGGCTGTAGCGCCATCGTAAGTAAGGAAGTATAATAATACATTGTAATTAGACATCAATATATTTTAAAGGGTGGAACGAGTTGGCCCGTTCACGAACTTAAAAAGTACGTATTCAAAATTTGAACCTTCTAGCTTTACGCGTTCTCGAGCTAGAAAGGAGACCAACGAACGAACGGACATCAGGTTTTGAGATTTTTGGGTGATAATATTGCTGCATGTCAGCCCAAATTTTTGCATGTCGAGTGTTCGTGATTCTGCACACACGCGTGCGCACATGTTACTCGGCAGGGCTTCACAAGAGCAGACGGAAAGCAGGCGAAAGGCGGGCGAGCGAAAAACAGGCAAGTGAAAGGCAGGCGACAAGAACCATGTAAAAATGCAAGCATTAACAACGAGAAGGAAAGTATGAATTTGGAAGCGAGAGTCAAGATCGGGTCGCTGCGTGGTAATTCGCGATAGAAGAATTAAGATTGAAAAACTACAGAGTCGGAGGTGGGAAAGCGATATTTGGTGAACGGAAAGTGTTTGTGAGAGATAATAAAGCGATAAATGTTTGCGGTTATTCTAATTTATAGTGAACTTGTTTAATTTTTACTTCAAATCGAGCGACTTCAATATGAACTTCTGTATCATCAATTTTTTTCTCCGAGCCTTATTTCTTAGCGTTAAAAACTTTGTGGTAAACTTATAATACTCTCATATATCATCTCGAGTATAAAAGCAATTGTTATGTATTTTACCCTAAATAAGACATTTCCAATTTTAATAAATGAATCTTTCACTTGAATTCTAACCTGGAACGAGACCAATCTATTATTTCTTTCTTTCGTCGGAACGAACAAAACAAGAATAACATACTAATAATCAAACTCAGTATAATATTGTAAAAAAGGAACTTTCTGCTGTGTTCAGTAGAAACTTTTTAAAAAATATATTACAAAGAACAAAATCGAAAAGTACAAAAAATAAAAACATTCTACATACTTAATAATCAGTTTTTATACGTTAAAAAGTACCCATGTTCGTTGAATATGGATATGGAGCAATCAACAAAAATAATAAGTTGTTAAAAAGTGTCGAACGACATATCCAGCATAAGAATGTAGCGAAAAAAAGCAGTATGGAGCGAAATTGGTACTGAGTTTCTCTTAAACGGTAATAGCTAGCGTGAAACGCATAAAAGTAATGAAAAAACCATCTCCCATATTCTTATAATTAGTTCCTAACTCCAAAAATACGAAAAGGTCGCATATGCATACGCACATTCACTGCACTAAAAGTTTGGCTTCTGGTTTATCATCATTCATCACTTCATCTGTGTGCTTAGTTCGAGTATGGCATAGCAGAGTCTCTCTCTTTTTAAAATTTTCCGGGCATAATTTACATTGAAACGGGTTATCACCGACATGCATACGCATATGATATCTTAATAGGGATTTCTGACCGAAACTTTTGGAGCAAATACTGCACTGGGTGTCTGAGTCACTAATGAATTCATCTGAGTGTTTAGTTCTTTTATGGTATAGTAGCACTCTACTGTTTCCAAACTTTTCCGGGCAGAATTTACATTGAAACGGCTTTTCACCGGTATGCAAACGCATATGATTTTCTAATCGGTTTTTCCGACCGAAAATTTTGGAGCAAACACTGCATTGCAAGTCTGGTACTGTTTTAGCATCACTACTGAATTCATTTGTGTGCTTAGTTCGTCTATGGTATAGTAGCGATTTACTGTTTCGAAACTTTTTTGAACATAATTCACAGTCAAGCGGTTTTTCACGGGTATGCACACGCATATGCTGTTTTAATTTGCATTTCACACCGAAAACTTTGTAGCAAATACTGCATTGGAAGTCTGGTAGTGGTTTATCATCACTAATGAACTCATCTGTGTGCTTAGTTCGTCTATGACTTAGCAGGGCGCGACTACTTCCAAACTTTTCCGGACACAATTTACAGCCAAAAGGCTTTTCGCCGGTATGACTATGCATATGATTTTTTAATTGGAATTTCAGACTGAAAACTTTGTTGCAAACACTGCATGGAAAGTCTGGCACTGGTTTATCACTAATTAATTCATCTTTGTGCTTAGTTCGTCTATGGTACAGCAGCGTGTTACTATTTCGAAACTTTTCCGGGCATAATTTACATTGTAACGGTTTTTCACCGGTATGCACACGCATATGATTTTTTAATTGGAATTTCACACCGAAAACTTTGTTGCAAACATTGCATTGGAAGTCTGGTACTGGTTTATCATCACTAATCAATTCATCTGCGTGCTTAGTTCGCTTATGCCTTAGCAACGTCTTACTGTGACTAAACTTTGCTGGACATAAATCACAGTTAAACGGTTTCTCACCGGTATGCACGTGCATATGGTTTATTAATTTGTATTTTTGACCAAAAACTTTGTTGCAAACATTGCATTGAAAGTCTGGTACAGGTTTGTCATCACTAATCAATTCATCTGTATGCTTAACTCGTCTATGGCATAGCAGAGCGGTTTTATCTCTAAACTTTTCCGGACATAGTTCACAGTCAAATGGTTTTTCGCCAGTATGAGCACGCATATGACTTTTTAATAGACATTTCATACCGAAAACTTTGTAGCAAATAGCGCATTGGAAGTCTGGTACTGGTTTAGAAGCACTAATGAATTCATCTGCGTGCTTAACTCGCCTATGGCATAGCAGCGAGGTACTGTTTCCAAACTTTTCGGGACATGATTCACATTGAAACGGTTTTTCACCGGTATGCACACGCATATGTTCTTTTAATTTGTATTTTCGACCGCAAACTTTGTTGCAAATACTGCATTGAAGGCCTGGTACTGATTTATCCTTAGTAATCAATTGATCTGTGTGCTTAGTTCGTTTATGGCATAGTAGCGTGTTACTGTGTCCAAACTTTGCCGGACATAATTCACATTGAAACGGTCTTTCACCAGTATGCACAGGCATATGCCTTCTTAATAGGCATTTCTTACTGAAAATTTTGGTGCAAACACTGCATTGGAAGTGGGGTACTAATTCGTCCTTACTAATCAATTCATCTGTGTGCTTAGTTCGTCTATGACATAGCAGCGTGTTGCTGTGTCCAAACTTTGCTGGACATAATTCACATTGAAACGGTTTTTCACCAGTATGCACAGGCATATGCCTTCTTAGTAGAGATTTTTTACTGAAAATTTTGGAGCAAACACCGCATTGGAAATGGGGTACTTGTTTGTCATTACTAATCAATTCATCTCTGCCCTTACTTCGTCTATGGCATAGCAATGCACTATTTCCAGACTTTTCCAGACACAATTCACAGTTAAGTGTGTTTTCACCGGGATGAGTACACATATGATTTACTGAACGGTATTCGTCTTTGTGTATTGCTGTCATTTGCGCATTTTCAGTTTGTCTTATTGACTCTTCGTTTGTGTCAGACGGATTAGTCGGTTCGATTGAAACCAAATGGCTAAATGGGAGATGTTTGGCCGAATGTTCGAATTGACTGCATTCAAATTCTGAAAATGACAAGAAATTAATTGTAAAAATATTTAAAAATAAATTAGAACTTTAAATAAACCTTCGTTGCAAAGTTTGCAAATGTTTTCTTCTAAATGATCAGATACTATGTGACCGCGAAACGTATCAAGCGATTGAAACTGTTTTAAACAAGCCGAGCACTTCAATTGCTCATCATAGGAATCTATGCCAATATCCAACTCGGGTTCTGATTTAAAAGTCACATGAAAATCCGCGACACAATCTTCTTCGGCAACTTGAAAATTTGACGATATTTCGCTGAATTCTTCCTCATTTTGATTGCCTTTTATAATTAAGTTATCCTGATTACGCTCTGTGTTGAAAACACCTTGATATTCCGAAGCGCATTCATCCAAGATTTCAATATTTGATGAGTTTTGGTTGAGTTCTAATTCGTTCTGAGCTGGATTGGTTCTAATAGTAAGGATGTTGTGGTCAGGGTCTTGTTTTAAAGTTATTTGAGGATAACAGTCATCTTCTACAATTTGAAAATTTGAAACTATTTGAATGCGTTCTACGTCCTTCGCATTTTTATTATATTTCATTAAATGGTCGCTATAAACATGCTCGCTTTTAAGAGCCAACTGAAAATCTCGAGTACATTCCTCTTCCACAATTTCAAAATTTAATTTATCAGTTGCATTTGGATTTTCTTCTCCGACAGATCTAATTCTTTCAATTGCAGCACTTTCCGAAACGACGATGTTGCGATCACAGAGATTCATGAAATCTTCGAGCTTAAAATCTTCTTTTAGAACACTTTCAAGTTCACCAGCAACTTCGCTAACAATATCATTTTGTTTTGGTATTTCTTTTAGTTTTTTTAAGTTAACTCTGATTTCTCTCAATTGATGTAAAATAATTTCTGATTTTTTACATTTAAAATCGAATAAATACGATTGTTGAATTTCTTTAAGGCAGTTGTCACAAATGTTGTGCGGAAAATCATCTTCTTTGTCGACCTGCGTAAAGAAAGGAAAGGATTTCAAATTAACATTAATATTAAGGTATCGTCTAAAAATTTTGTTCATAAGCTCATTATGAACTATTTAAGCCTAATGCAGTGTTCAACTGAAATGGGATTTTTGAAGCTTCCGTGACGTAGTGGACAGCGTGCTTGCTCCAGATAGTGCGATTTTTTGAAGCACGAATTTTCAGTTGCTACTGGCGATGAAAAATTATTCGAAATAAAATGGGCAAACGGTGTAGAAGTGAAACAGCTCTACTTCAAAAAGGGCTATATTCTCAGTAGATGTTTTCTGCTCGCTTTCTATCATTCAATCGCCTAGAACATCTGCAAATATTTGCCAGTAGCAGCCAGTACAACTGGAAAATATTCCAGCTTCTCCACTCGTTACGGTCGTTCTCACTCCCCTTCTCCCACCTTCCCAATCCCATTCCTTCCCTCCATGACTGTGTTTGTGCCGAAATTGCCTACAACATAGGTCATTCCTTAAAATAAAATATAAAATCTTAATTGTTTGTGCGGTCATGTTTAGTAAACGCAGAATATGGCAAGTTTTAACAATTTAATCACAGTACAATCCTTACACGTAAAGCCGCATGCAGTGGTTGAATTCGGCGAAGCTTTAACACAATCAGTGCAAAAGCATAGATCGCAAATTCCGTCGCAGTAAATACTATGATCGTCAACAGAGGAGGGTATATTGTAAGAAGAGACTATGAGCATGCTTTGCCTTATAAGAAAATGGGAATGAAAGTTCCCTTACTGGCGAAATGCTCAAAATTTTTCGAAACAATCGTTTCGCTAGGGCATACCTAAGCCTATTGCAACTAACTCTGTCCCGCGTTAAATTGAATACAAGCTAAGCTTGGACACAATTTTCGAAAAAGGTTAAGTTTATTGGTATGGGGGAAGAGGGAAAAGAGCGCGGTCTCTATTAGGACGAAAGGAAAATAGAAAAGGTTAGAGATTATCATACAAGTCCAGATAGATTTATTGGTAATATTTCTCTACCCGAAAATCCAAGCATGAACGCAGCAAATGCTCTAGTAGTTATTATTGCGGGCTTAAGTAGTATGTGGAAGCAGGTTGTCGATATCATTTGTAAATGTAAGCAGATCCAGAACTGGTGATATGGCTCCAATCTATCAGCAAATGTGGAACAAATTGGAAATTAAACATTCTAAGTCTTAGATAAGCAGCAGTGTGGTTCTTTCTATTGACGCCAATCGTAGATTATGGATTTTCGCTGATGTACCACATTTACTGAAAGATTTTACAATTGCAAAGCATTGGCTTGAGCTTGAGCAACTGGCCTTTCACAATAAGCAATGACTTTAATATATGTACGTAGCTTTCTACAAATGATATAAAAAGTGAGCGTATACAGTCTTTAGATACATTTCAGAAAGGTCGATTATTTAAGTTAGCTCCCCACTTAGAAGAATATATGCTCCAACCCAATACGTACCAAAAAATGCGAGTTGCTAACTCATATTACGTCATTGATCACGACGTGAGCGCAGCTTCAGAATTTCTAGTTAAGAAGCATGGTGATTGCAGCGTTTATGTTAAGATTTCTCCAAGAATGTACCGAAAACCTTTTAGCTCTGTAGAAGTTAACCAGTCTAAACTTTCTGCACTTCGATTTAAACAGAGTCTAAGACTACAATGTGTGGTATGTATTGTAGGAGGGGGTCCTATGATGAAGATAATAGAGAGCATTTAGATGGATTTTTGAGTTATTTCCATCTAGAAGACATTAAAAAATTTATCAAATTGTTTTCTTGGGAAAAGAAAATAATTTCTTGGACTGCCACAAGGGATAAATTTGTTCATAGGTATACTATGCTACGATCCAAGATTGCTGGCCACAAAAGGGATAAGTCAGGAAATGTATTGTAGTTTATGATAGAGCTTCCTTTAGTAGGCAAAACTAATACCTATCCTAATTTTCTATTAAAAACTACTTAATAAAACTTAATGTAATTAATATTTTCATTTAGCTCAATCAATGTACCTTTAACAAATTGAACTATTTTTGAATTAATAGCATTTTTTTGCAAAATTTTTTGTGATATTTAAATATTTTATTTTTCATTTACTTGTGTTGAATTTTTATTACTTTAAATTGTTTTAATTACACACAAGATAAAATTTATTATAAAATCACACTATTCAATCGAATAAAACTTACAAATAACAATAAAATATTCTAAACAAAATAATTCTTCAACGATTCTTTCATTCTTGTTCTTTTTTTTAAATTAGAGTGATATTACTGACAAAATTAGAGAACATATCACATATTGCTTTTGCATAAGTCTATTAATCATTAATTCATTAAGTGAATCGATTGGGAGTTCCGCATACGGGAGCGTTATTGGTTCCGAAAAGGACGGTTCGTTCAATTTCTGGCGGATCAAAATTTAGCCCAACGAACGGTTCGCATATCCATCCATGCAATCGTTTTCATACGTCGATTTCGATCTTTTTGGCGATATGACACAAATTGCAGCATATGGGCCCAGGCGTTAAGACATTTGTTGGTGCGTAGCACTGCACTGACGTTTCTGACCCTGGTCCTGAGCCTGACGACCATAATCATATCTGAGATTGGTTCCCAGCTGATGTAACTGTTTTTCGCTCTCGGTGCAAGTACGACCGCTAAGCCATTTTTGGCTTCATTCTCTGGACCAACGTACAGAATTGTATTTCAGGATTCGTTCTTGACCTAGCTTAAGCCGATGTTATAATGCTCCATTTCACGGTCGATCACCGATTGTGGATGCATGAGACGAGTGACCCCAGCCCTTCCACCGTCGTTCAATGTTCGAACGCTCCAAAAGCCAACCATAGTCCGTTTTCGAATGCCAAAAGACGTAACCGTAGAATCCGTTCGTATCCAAGACCGCGGTATGCGTTTCTCGTATCAATTAGGTTTTAAGATCACAGGTACTAAGCCCATGATCGAGTTGATGTCCATTTGTAATATTTAGGGCAAGCAGAACTGTGTGGTTGTATTCTACTGACTACATCCCACAAGCGGCTATTAAGCTTATTTGGGAGTTTTAAACTTGTTTGCAATAATGGACGGTTTTAGCACCGAGAGGAGTCAATCTAGCACTATTCTGAAACTCAGTGTCTACAGCAAGGGGCACCTTGTTAGAAAAGGATGTGATTGCACTAAGCTTGGTAAAAGTTTTCATTGTTATTACAAAGCTCACCTGAATAGATGTGAATATTGCCAACAGCTCAGCAGCAGTATGCTTTGCGGGTTCGATTTCCTCGTCGAATATAGAGGACATCATTTCACCCGACCTCAAGCACGTTCGACACATTTCTTTGAAATTCATCTCTTTCACAGTTCTAACTTTTTTCCCAATAATTTCCTTGAAAAGTTACTCCGCCACTTCTCGCGCTACTTGAATCTGTAATACCACCAGTGTACTCTATTCTATGATTTAGAATATCACCGAAAATAAAAATACGCGAGGCAGAAGATGTCAATTTTGGGAGCGAAGGTCTAACAATGAGACGCAGCGGCCGCTGTCAGCTGAAGTTAACCCCCGATTTACAATGAAACGTAGACCTCATGCACACCAAGCAATCAATTTAGCGTACTCTCGCAAATAACGATCTTAAAACGATCATGAAAAGTCCACAAAACAAAAAAACTGCTGGTGATCTTAAGCCCAAGGAGGATATGTAATATGGACTGATTATGAGCATGTTTTGCCGTGTAAGAAAATGGGAATGAAAGTATTTCCCTCCCTTACTGGCGAAATGCTCGATATTATTCGAAAAAAATCGTTTCGCTATCTGGCATACTTAATAATATTGCAACTAACTCTTTCCCACGTTAAATTGTTCGAAACAGTTGTCAAATTTTCGTAAGAATTGTATCGCTGAGAAGATTTGGCCCATTGGCCAACTTGACCGTCAAAAACGACATGTACTAAATTTGAATTTTCTATCTCGACGCGTATTCGAGGTAGAGACGGACGGATGGACATCCGTTTTTGAGACTGTGATAATATTAACTTCTGTGTCGTTCATTTTATTTCGGAGCCTTATTTCTTAGCGTTACAAACTTTAGAGCAAACTTATAATACTGTCATATTTAATCTAGAGGCTAAAAATAATAATCTATGTAATAATGACAAACTGTGCGTACATTTGAAGTGAAGTAGCCCAGCAAACAATTTGAAATCATAATGAAATCTGTAAATTAATGTGAAATTATTTCAGGTTCATTTTCGATTCTTTTTGAAATCACTATATGAAGTCACAGAAACTTGCGGAAGTGATGCTGAACAAAACTCAAAAAAAAATTCGGAAAGATATCACGGAATGAATCCACAACGTTATCAGTAACTGGTAAAGAAATAATATCTATACTAGGATTCATATTTTCAGCAGAATATATTAATGGGCAAGCCCATTATTCCTATATCGGCATTAAGTTCTTCAATTCTCCGCCCTATCATGTAAGGCGAAGCGAAAATATTGTCATTTTTAAGGAAAGAATTAAACAAATTTTTTAAGGTAAAAAATTTAATTAAAACTGAATATTTGTTATAATAAATTTTTTGAAAAAATTGTAATATGTAAGAATGAATTATTGATTATTATCTAATAAATTTCATCACGACTCCTCATCCCTAACACAAGGTTTGCCTTAAAAAGGGGGAGTAGTGCTTTTCTTCAAAAATGTAAAAAAATTAATAAAATATAAAAAAAATAGTCATTGTTACGAGATGAATGTCAAAGCGCTGGCCCATTAAGTGACGGATAGGTTATGCTCGGGACAGAGTGATGACGTGATTTTGGTGTTTAAGTTAAGTAAAAGAGTGCGAGACCATTAAAGGTAGAATGTTCGTTCTTGGATGGATTGTTTATTGGGTAAGTAATCCAATATCTAAATTTTGGGGAGTGTCAGGTGGAAGCGGGGAGAGAGAAAGAGTCAAAAACTACAGTTGCTAATATCTTCACCATGAATGCAAAAAGGAAGTAGGAAATCAGAGGCAAATTGTTTAAGGGGGAAGTTAAGGGAAGATTCAAAGAAAAACACTTCAAAATGAATATCTCAACTATCTCTGAAGCTATGTAATGAAAACTTAGAACAGATATTAAGCCATACTAGTGAAATATAAGAGAAATATAAAATATGATCATAGCAGTAGTGGGGATAAATAGGAAGTATTTCAAAAATGGCGCACAAAATCCAAAACTGTTGTAACTCAAAACTGAGCACAGATATCAAATCGAAAATTCGTCAGATTATAGAACTACATAGTCTTTAATTTTAGTTTTTAAGTTGGGGGGTGTAAAAAAAGGCAGGTAAGCAGAAATTTTGAGTGATTTTAGAGTACCGGTGAAAAATACAAAGTTTAAATTTTGCACGTGGATACATCTATTTGATATTCATAGAAAAAAATATAATAATTTGTTCCACAATTGTTATCCACCGGCCGCCCTGGTCTAGCAAACTGGTCCACAAGGTGTTTCGAAAAAAGAACAAAACACAAAAACTGGAAATTTTTGAATAAAATTTTAAGGTAGAAACTTGAAAGTTTGAGAAATACATTAAAAAAAAAACTCCCGAATTGTATGAAATATTAACTGGTTGAATACCTTCAAAACTTCTACCCCCTCCCATATACAATTCTATGCAACTTCGTCTATGAAAGTGGCATCCTATACATAGAATATTGGACGTGATTCAAGCAATCAATTAAAAAATTATTAACATCCACTCATCCTTACTATCACCCCTTCCCTCATAAAAACCCAAACTTATATAACTTGAAATATCGATTATATGTACTGGAGCTATTGATCGCATATGCAATTATATTGACAACAGCCCTGCCCAATAACCCAATTTCACTATTTCACTTTGTCTTCCCTAACCACTCTAACCTGCATATTGACTTTCCCACGCATCTCCAACTTGTACCAAAAAATAAAGTTGCGTCCAACTTGTTGGCAGTTTATTTTTACTTCACATACAGCGACCCTTTGCGCAGTTCAATACGAACTTCTCCCAGCCTTATTTCTTAGCGTTACAAACTTTCTGGTAAACTTAAAATACTCTCAGATTTCATTTCGAGTATAAAAACAATTGTTATGAATTTTACATCTGCAAATACCAATAAGAAAAATATGACGTTGCCAATTATAATAAATGCTAAGCTAGGGTATAGCCTAGTAGGTAGTGTGTTGGTCTTGTAATGCGAAGGTCGTGAGTTCAAATCCCGTTCGGCGCAATATATAATTCCGGCACATTGCCTGCTTGGATATACCTTGGTCACCTCAATCTAAGAAAATGAAAAATTCGTAGAAAGAGGGTTGTGCGAAGGGCTAACAACCCTTCCACAATAAGTAATAAAAAATGTTAAGGAACCTGAATATCAGGAGGCCAAGGTCCGATTTGGGCTGTAGCGCCATTGTAGAAAATAGAAAGAAATTATAATAAATGAATCTTTCGCTTGGATTCTAACTTCGAACGAGACCAGTCTATTCTTTCTTTCGTCGGAACGAACGAAACAATAATAATGTGCTAATAATCAAACTCAGTATAAGTTCAGTTGAAATTATTAAAAAATATATTAAGAACATCAAAATCGTAAAGTACAAAAATAAAAACATTCTACATGCTTAATAATAAATTTTTATATGTTAAAAAGTGCCCATGTTCGTTGGCTATTGATATGGAGCAATTATCAAAAATAATAAGTTGTGACGCAAAAAGTCTTACAAAAATTTCATCATACGCCAGAGTGGCGAACGGCGCATTCAGAATATACCGAAAAAAGCGACATGGAGCAAAATTGCTACTGAGCATCTCTTAAACGGTAATATATAGCGTGAAACACATAAAAGTAATGAAAAGACCGTATTCCATAATCTTGTGACTAGTTCCAACTCCAAAAACACGAAAAGGTAGCACATGCACATTCACTGCGTTGAAAGTTTGGCTTCTGGGTTATCATCACTTATCAATTTATCTGTGTGCTTAGTTCGTCTATGGTATAGCAGGTTGCTACTGCTACCAAACTTTGCCGGACATAATTGACATTGATACGGTTTTTCACCGGTATGCACACGCATATGCTCTTTCAATTGGTATTTCATACCGAAAACTTTGTTGCAAACACTGCATTGGAAGTCTGGTACTGGTTTATCATCACTAACCAATTCATCTACATGTTTAGTTCGTTTATGCTTTCGTAGCGTAGCACTGTGGCTAAACTTTGCCGGACATAATTCACAGTTAAACGGTTTCTCACCGGTATGCACACGCATATGATTTTTTAATTTGTATTTCTGACCGAAAACTTTGTAGCAAATACTGCATTGGAAGTCTGGTACTGGTTTATCACCACTAATCAATTCATCCGTGTGCTTAACTCGTTTATGGGATAGCAGCCCGGGTTTATCTCGAAACTTTTCCGGGCATAATTTACATTGAAACGGATTTTCACCGGTATGCACAAGCATGTGATATCTTAGTAGGGACTTCTGACCGAAAATTTTGGAGCAAACACTGCATTGGAGGTCTGGTACTGTTTTATCAGTACTAATCAATTCATCTGTGTGCTTAGTTCGTCTATGACATAGCAGCGTGTTGCTGTGTCCAAACTTTGCTGGACATAATTCACATTGAAACGGTTTTTCACCGGTATGCACACGCATATGATTTTTTAATTGATGTTTAATACCGAAAACTTTGCTGCAAACACTGCATTGGAAGTCTGGTACTGGTTTATTATCACCAATCAATTCATCTGAGTGCTTAGTTCGTCTATGGCATAGCAGAGTCTCGCTCTTTCTAAACTTTTCCGGGCACAATGTACATTGAAAAGGCTTTTCACCAGTATGCAAACGTATATGGTCTCTTAGTAGGTATTTATGACCGAAAATTTTGGAGCAAACGCTGCATTGCAGTTTATCATCACTAAGCAACTCATCTGTGTGCTTAGTTCGTCTATGGCATAGCAGAGTCTCGCTCTTTCTAAACTTTTCCGGGCATAATGTACATTGAAAAGGCTTTTCACCAGTATGCAAACGTATATGGTCTTTTAGTAGGTATTTCTGACCGAAAATTTTGGAGCAAACGCTGCATTGCAGTTTATCATCACTAAGCAATTCATTCGTGTGTTTAGTTCGTCTATGGCATTGCAGCGTGTTCCTGTGTCTAAACTTTGCCGGACATAATTGACACTGAAACGGATTTTCACCGGTATGCAAACGCATATGATTTTTTAATTGTTGTTTAATACCGAAAACTTTATTGCAAACACTGCATTGAAGGTCTGGTACTGGTTTATCATCACCAATCAATTCATCTGTGTGCTTAGTTCGTCTATGGCATCGCAGAGTCTCGCTCTTTCTAAACTTTTCCGGGCATAATTTACATTGAAAAGGTTTTTCACCAGTATGCAAACGTATATGATCTCTTAACAGGTATTTATGACCAAAAAATTTGGAGCAAACACTGCATTGCAGTTTATCAGCACTAAGCAATTCATCTGTGTGCTTAGTTCGTCTATGGCATTGCAGAGTGTTACTGTGTCTAAACTTTGCCGGACATAATTCACATTGAAACGGTTGTCCACCGGTATGTACAGGCATATGCCTTCTTAGTAGCCATTTGTTATTGAAAATTTTGGAGCAAACACCGCATTGGAAGTGGGGTACTAGTTTGTCATTAATAATCAATTCGTCTGTCTGCTTACTTCGTCTATGGCATAGCAATGCGCTACTACTTCCAGACTTGTTCAGACATAATTCACAGCCAAAAGCGTTTTCACCGGGATGAGTACACATATGATTTACTAAACGGTATTCGTCTTTGTGTATTGCTGTCATTTGCACTTTTTCAGTTTGTCTTAGTGACTCTTCAATTGAGTCAGATGTATTATCCGGTTCGATTGCAACCAAGTGGCTAAATGGGAGATGTTTGGTCGAATGTTCGAGTTGACTACATTCAAATTCTGAAAGAGATAAGAAATTAATTGTAAAGATATTTTAAAATAAATGAATTAATAAACCTTCATTGCAAAGTTTGCAAATGTTTTCTTCTAAATGATCAGATACTATGTGACCGCGGAACATATCACGCGATTGAAAATGTTTTAAACAAGCCGAGCACTTAAATTGCTCGCCATAGCAATCTATGCCAATATCCAGCTCGGGTTCTGATTTAAAAGTCACATGAAAATCTAGGACACATTCTTCTTCGACAACTTGAAAATTTGACGACATTTCGCTGAATTCTTCCTTATTTTCATTAACTTTTATAATTAGGTTGTTCTGATTACGCTCTGTGTTGAAAATACCTTGATAATCCGAAGCGTATTCATCCAAGATTTCAATATTTGAGAAGTTTTGGTTGAGTTCTAATTCGTTCTGAGCTGGATTATTTTTAATAATAAGGCTGTTGTTATCAGGCTCTTGTTTCAAAGTTATTTGAGGATAACTGTCATCTTCTACAATTTGAAAATTTGAAACTATTCGGATGCGTTCTACATCTTTCACATTTGTATTATATTTCATTAAATGGTCGCTATGATCATGTTCGCTTTTAAGAGCCAACTGAAAATCTCGTAGATTTAATTTATCACTTGCATTACGATTTTCTTCTTCGACAGATCTAATTCTTCCAATTGCAAAACTTTCGGAAACACTGATGTTGCGATCACAGAGATGCATGACATGTTCGAGCTTAAAATCTTCTTTTAAAATACTTTCAAGTTCACCAGCAACTTCGCTAACAATGTCATTTCGTTTTGGTATTGCCTTTACATTTTTTAAGTTAACTCTGATTTCTCTCAATTGATGTAAAATAATTTCTGATTTTTTGCATTTCAAATCAAATAAATACGCCTGTTGAATTTCTTTAAGGCAGTTGTCACAAATGTTGTGCGGAAAATCATCTTCTTTGTCGACCTGCGTAAAGAAAGGAAAGGATTTCCAATTAACACCAATTTTAAGGTATCGTCTAAAAATTGTGTTCATAAGGTCATTATTAACTATTCAAGCCTAGTGCGGTGTTTAAGTGAAATGAAATTTTTCTACGTAAAATCATAATTTGGTAGACACATAGTCACTTTTCAGATCCTCACAAGCTCTTGTGGTTTCATCTAATCTCGAAGCGGTCATGTTTAGTAAACGCAGAATATGACGTTTAATCAGAGCACTAATTCTCACACGTAAAGCCGCATGTAGTCCCAGCAGGAAAAATCCAAAGTGTTTAAGATAAAGCATGTTTCAAGCACTCTTTCTTCACATGCTGAAAAAATGCTTTGAAATCGCTTTTAAAGGAGCTAGATTTAATTCAATAGATATATCAAAATTTCGTGAAATTTCAAAACAGATTTCAACTATAATAAAATTAAATATGACAAAAATTCTTTTTTTCAGCTTTGCTAGTTTCAATGAAAATCGAAAAAAATCCGGGTATGTAGCCCGTTCAGGAATTTAAAGTTTCTTTTTTGCTAAAAATGAGATACAACAAATTTCAGTACAATAGCTCAAAGCGTTCGAGAGTTATGTTGTAGACAGAACGAATCGAGGTTTTCGAGCGACAACAAATATTGCTGTACCCTTGGTGGCTCTTAGCGTTACAAACGGTAAGGCAAACACAATACACTCTCAGATTTCATCTAGAGTATAATTACAGTTCTTCTATGAAGAAGAAACAACAAGGTACCTAGTAGCAGAGTTGGGCCGCCTTGTCAGATGGGGCGCTTTTTATTTTCGGCTCCAGAAATCCGATACTTTAGTTTGGGTGAGAATGCATGAAGTACTATTTGGAGTTCCTTATTTCCAAATTTCACATCTGGCGGGCTTTTTTATTTCAGCTAGGGTCAACGCAATTAATTATTTATTTTCTAAATATAATTAATAATGTCGTGTTGTGCGGTAGGGTGTATTGCAAGTAGAAAAAATAAACTGCCAACAAGTCGGGCGAAACTTTATTATTCTTGGGACATGTTGCGGATGTGTGGAAAGTCAATATGCAGGTAAGAGTGGTTAGGGAAGGCTAAGTGAAAGGGAGTTCTTTGGCAGGGCTGTTGTCTATTTAACAATATTTCATTCGTTTCTACAAGTTTGGGTTTTTATGGAGGGGAGGAGGAGGGGTAATAGTAAGGGTGGGTGGATGTTAATAGCTTTTTAATTAATTGCTTGAATCACGTCCAATATTCTCTGTGTAGAATGTGTCTCATAGACGAAGTTCATAAAATTCGGTGTATTTTACATTCACGAAACCGAACATTTGTATGGGAGGGGGTAGAGTAGGTAGGGGAATCGTAAATTTTGATATGCAGTTTTATTTCGCTTCTCTTTTAAGGTGCTTTGATAAAATTTCAAGTTCATAGCTTTAAGTTTGTTGGTTATTAGTTGATTTATGAAATTGGTCGAAATCATAGTTTTGTATGGGAGGGGGTAGAAGGGCAAGCGCGATTTGAAAATTTTCAAAGCGATTTCATTTGAATTATTTTTATAAGTTTCAATGCAAAATTTGAATTTGATAACTTTTAAGAGTTAGCTGATAACTTATTTCATAAAAATGCTCGAAAAAATAATTTTGTATGGGAGGGGGTAGAGGAGGTAGGGGAATCGTAAGACTTGTGATGCAATTTTCTTTCTTTTTAGTTGTAAGGTGCTCGTACAAAATTTCAAGTTCGCAGCTTGCAAATTGTTTGTTATTAGTTGATTTAATGAAATTGGTCGAAATCATACTTTTGTATGGGAGGGGGTAGAAGGGTAAGCGCGATTTCAAAACTTTTAACGTATTTTCATTTCAATTATTTTTGTAAGTTCTTATGCAAAATTTCAAATTGATAGCTTTTAATAGTTAGGTGGTAATTGATTTCTTGAAAATGGTCGAAAAAATAATTTTGTATGGGAGGGGGTAGAAGTTTTAAAGATTTTCGACCAGTTAATAATTCATTCTTTGAGGAATTTTTTTTAAATGCATTTCGCAAATTTTCAAGTTTCTACCTTAAAATTTCATTCAAAAATTTTCAGCTTATGTGTTTTTTCATTTCACATGAAACACCTTGTGCACGTTAGACCAGGGGGGTCGGTGCATAACAATTGTAGAATTTATATTATTTTTTATGTATGTACAATAAATTGATATATTAACCTGCAAAATTTAAACTCTGTATCTTTTACCAGAGCCCTAAAAAAATTACTCAAAATTTTCAACATTTTTGCTTTCCACCTCCCTCCCCTTACACCCCCCCACTTAATTTTTTTACCAAAATTGAAAACTATATAGTTCTATGATCTGACAAATTTTTGATGTGATATCTGCCCTCAATTTTGAGATATAATGGTTTGAAATTTTGGAAAGTTCAATGCTCCCCATTTTCCCCCACTACTATTTAGTCCAAATATTATATTTTTTTCATATTTCTCTAGTATAGCTTAATATAAGTACCAAGTTTCAATTGCAAAGCTCAACAAATAGTCGAGATATTGATTTTTAAGTGTTTTTCTTTGCACCCCCCCTGACTCTCCCCCTTACAATAATTAGCCTCTACGTAAGCTGATTCCAGTGAATCTGTATGCCACCTTGATGGTCTAAAATTATAAATTTTTTATGCTAAGTAATTTCGAAGATATAATCATTTGAAAAAAAAATTCGGCCGACAATTGGTTTTTAGCCCCCCCTTTTTGCACCCCAATGGATAAAAAAATTAGATTAATTTTAAAAGTTGTCCCATAAACCCTTTTATATGTATATTGATTTTTAGCTTCCTAGCTGTAACCATGTTTGAGATATTTGAGTTCTTAGTTTTCGGTTTAAGTGCTCCCCCCGCCTCCCCCTGAACCCTTACACCCCCAAAAATGAGTGTCCTCCTGAGATCCGCAACTACCTACAATCCCTCCAAAAATGAGCTTTCTATCTCGAAGGGTTTGGGAGTTAATGTGCTCTGAGCGTACACACCGGCGTACGGCGGACGGCGTACGGCGGACGGCGTACAGACAGACGGATTTTTTTTTTTTGCATTTTTAGGCTAATTTAGTCACGAAACGCGAAAAAACAAAATTTCAGGGTAGCAAATTTTTTTTTTTTCCCAAGTCGATCACAATACTTTATTATTAAAATAATAAAGTAAATGAGATAGGGTATTTAAGTTTCCGGTAGATCCGAAAAAGCACGTGAAACTAACTAAATAGGTTATCTCGTCAATATTCTCCGCAGATTTGGAGATCAGCGAAGTGAAAAATATATTTACGAGGATACTGAATATTCAGATGAAGATTTTTGGCAAGTAGATAGTGTAGCGATTGCTGAGAAGGACAAAAAGGACAAAAAGGACTTTCAAATTGCATTGTTAAAATCGGAATTGAAAGACCTCAAAAACAGAAACAAATTGCCTTTATTGAAGGTTATGAGACTCCGCGGGAATAATCAGATACTGCGCACCAACTTAGAGCGCAATTCTAATTAACGATCAAATAAATTATTTCATCCGGATCAAATATCACATCTGAATCGTAAAAGGAATGTTTTGTAGTCGAAACCCACCATAAGATCCGCCTTACCAATTAAATTTGCTTGTGGCAGTAGGGGTTATGGGTTACTTCGAAGAAAGAAGTATACTCTTCCATCAGAAAGAACTTTAAGAATGAAATTAGAAAACCTCAAGTTTGCACTGAGCGTTCTATCTGATGTTTCTAGAGGTAAAGTTAAGTGGTATGGGAGAAGAGGGAAAACAGCGCGGTCTCTATTAGGGCAACAGGAAAATAGAGAAGGGTAGAGATTATGACACAAGTCCAGATAGATTTATTGGTAATATTTCTCTACCCGAAAACTCAAGCACGAACGTACCAAATACTCCAGTTATTATTAGGGGCTTAAGTAGTGTGTGGAAGCAGGTTGTTGCATACGATTTTATTGGTCAAGGCACAATAGGTGACTATTTGCATAGTCTAATAATAGATATCATTTGTAAAAGCGAGCAAAAAAATCCATAACTGGTGATCAGCAGATATGGGACAAATTGGGAATTAAGCATTGTAAGTCTAAAATAAACAGCAGTGCGTTTCATCCATTTAAGTTAGCTCCCCACTTAGAAGAATATATGCTCCAACCCAATACGTACCAAAAACTTCAAGTTGCTAACTCATATTACGTCATTGATCACGACGTGAGCGCAGCTTCAGAATTTGTAGCTAAGAAGCATGGTGATTGTAGCGTTAACGTTAAGATTTTCCCAAGAATGTATCGAAAACCTTTTAGCTCTGTACGAGCTAACCAGTCTTAACTTTCTGCACTTCAATTTAAACAGAGTCTAAGACTACAATGTGTGGCTCAATATCTGCATCATTCTAGGAGTGAGTCCTATGATGAAGATTAAAGAGAGCATTTAGATGGATTTCTGAGTTCTCTTGAAATCAAAACTGTTACTTCCACTGTCTTTGAATTTCCGCTATTGAGCTTTGAAAAATTAGATAGGTCAGCAATCGATTCCTTTAGTTTGGGCTGCACAACACCCAACAATTTATATCATATATCTTGCATAAATCATGATCTCTGCGAATCCTTTTTTAGTGAATTAGTAATGAATAATCCGACTAACGTCTGCAGTACCTTTGTAACCTTATACTTGTAATAACGTTCGCTATCTACATTATGTATCACACGCGGCTTTTAATTTTTTGATTGAGATAGAAAAGTCATATCTCCACCTATATAACAGGATTGAAAAGGCATTAAAAAATTTATCAAACAGTTTTCTTGGGAATAGAAAATAATTTCTTGGACTGCCACAAGATAAGGGATAAATTTATTCATAGATGTACTATGCTAAAAAAAAGGAATAAGTCAGGAAATGTATTATAGTTTATGGTAGAGGTTCCTTTAGTAGGCAAAACTAATACCTATCCTAATTTTCTATTGAAAACTACTTAATAAAACTTAATGTAATTAATATTTCCAATTTAGCTCAATCAATGTATCTTAAACAAATTGAACTATTTTTGAATAAATAACATTTTTTTGCAATATTTTTTTGTGATATTTAAATATTCTGGCGGTTCGAAATTTAGCACAACGAACGGTTCGATTTCGATCTTTTTGGCGATATGACACAAATTGCAGCATCTGACACTGGTCCTGACCCTGACGACCATAATCATATCTGAGATTGGTTCCCAGCTGATGAAACTGTTTTACGCTCTCAGTGTAGGGACGACCGCTACGCCATTTTTGAATTGTATTTCAGGGTTCGTTCTTGACCTAGCTCAAGCCCAAGAAATGGATGTTATAATCCTCCATTTCACGGTCAATCACCAATTCTGGGTGCATGGGACGAGCCCCTTCCACCGTCGTTCAATGTTCAAACGCTCCGGAAGCCAACCATAGTCCGATTTCGAATGCGAAAAGCCGTAATCGTAGAATCCGTCGGCATCCGAGACCGCTGTATGCGTTTCTCGTATCAATTAGGTTTTAAGATCACAGGTAATAAGCCCATGATCGAGTTAGTGTCCATTTGCAATATTTGGGCAAGTAGGACTGTGTTTGGTTGTATTCTACTGACTACATTCCACAAGCGGCGATTAAGCTTATTTGGTAGTTTTAAACTTGTTTATACTATAATACAATAATTGCCGGCTTTAGCACCGAGAGGAGTCAATCTAGCACTATTTTAAAGTTCACTGTGTCTATAGCAAGTCTCAACTTGGTAGAAAAGGATGTGATTGCACTGAGCTTGATAAAATTTTTAATTGCTATTACAAAGCTCACCTGAATAGATGTGAATATTGCCAACAGTTCAGCAGCAGTGTGCTTTGCGGGTTCGATTTCCTCGTCGAATATAGAGGACATCATTTCCTCCGATCTCAAGCACGTTCGACACATTTCTTTGAAATTCATCTCTTTCACAGTTCTAACTTTTCTCCAATAATTTCCTTGAAAAGTTACTCCGCCAATCCTCTCCCTACTTGCATCTGGAATACCACTGAAAATAACAATACGCTTGACAGGAGATGTCGATTTCAGGAGCGAAGTTTAATTGTGGATTTACAATGAGACGCTGTGGTCGGTTAGATGAAGTTGACCCCCGATTTACAATAAAAGGTTAACCTCACGCACACCCAGCAATCAATTTAGCAAACGTACGCAAATAACAATCTTAAAACGATCATGAAAAGTCTACAAAATGAATAAACTGCTAATGATCATAAGCAAACCAAACAGTGTCGCAAACCGTACGTTGACAGACAGTCATATGTGTGTCATCAGCATTTTTGGATGGTACAGTAAAACCCAGATATATGCGACACGCATAAAAGCAAGAATCCTTTGTAATCACAGAATTTCAAATGCACATACATTCCTGGAGTGTTTTACATTGATTTTGAACCTCATAAATGCAACCAGCTTAGGCTGAATGGAAGGTGGTGGATGAAGGGGTGTTTCAAATATTTTTTATACCATAGATCAAAATCTGAGATCAGATTTATAATTAACTAGCAGACCCCGCGACTTCGTCCGCGCTAAAATCGCATTAATAAGCTGTTTTTGAGAATGCTATTAGTAATACAATATCTGGGGAAATATAATCTGCTCACTTTAAACCTCTTTCTAAATCAATTGCAAATATTTTTCAAATGAAAATAAGTCGATTTGATATATTATTATTGAATGTTAAGGATTTACTTCAATTTAAACAGTAGTTGTTGACATAATTACACTGACATCGATTTGAACAGATCTGTTTGTTTCCTGTCATTGGAACAACAAAAATCACTTTTATTTTAAATAGATGTTGACATTAACAACAACGATTGTTATGACTTCAAACAGAATGTTTTCAAATAATTTTTATAATCTAGATGAAATCTGAGAGTAAATTGTGTTTGCCTTGCCGTTTGTTACGCTAAGAAATAATGCTCACACAGAGTCGTTAAGGGTACAGAATTATTTGTTTCCGATCAAAAACCTCGAATCCGAGTGACCGTCTCTCTGTCCGTTCACGAACTTGGCATCACTTCTGAACAAAATCAGTGAGCACAAAATTTGGATTTTATAGTTCACGCGCTGTGGAACTATAGAGCGCACGGACGGACAAACGAACAGACGGTTTCGAGATTTTCGAGCAAAAATATTGACTTCTGTGTCATTCTGTTTTTCTTCGAACGTAATTTTTTAACGTTACAAACTTGAAAGAAAACATATAATACAGTCAGATTCATTCCATCCCGCTCCCCAATAAAACCCAAAAAAAATCGAATTTTAGCGAATTTTCTTGAGAAATATTTAAACTATGGATCTGTAAATCATCATATTACAAATATATCATTCGCATAACAATGCTGGTCTATGAACGAAAATTTTATCGATATCCCATCACTTCTTATGCTCCCCTTATAAAATTATTTTACTACTTTTCTAAATAACTATGAACTGTGATAGTGTACATATTCTTTAATGTATTTTAAAGAAATATAGAATTGGAAATAGTTCGCATGATTACTTACGAATCTCTACACATAAAAAAGAAATGCCGGACGAACGCAAACCAAAACACACGGCCACATTGTCATACGTATACATATGCATCCATATGCTATCTTTATACATAAAAAAAAATCGTGCTTAGAGAAAAAAAAGAATCCCGTCTGGAGTGGGAATCGAACCCATAACCAATTGACTGAAAACCAAGCACGCTGCCCACTACGCCACGGAAGCCTCATACATATCCATATACATATTTTTGTATATATGTATGACTATGCGGCCGTGTGCTCCGATTTGCGTTGTTCCGGAATTCTTTTTTTTTTGTGTGTTGAGATAGCATACTATTCCGAAGAAAAAAATTCATGCAAATCGGGTGAATAGTTGCGAACAACAAACGAAAAAATTTCTCCATACAAAATCTACTGAAAACGAAATTTTCCAAATTTTCCAATTTTCGGGGAAAGTTTGCAATTTTTGGCTCCGTTAGGATCTAAGTTGGGCTTTAACGAACACAACAAAAAAAGTTTGAGCCAAATCGGACGAACGGTTGCTGAGTTACCCGTGTACACACGTAAACCACTTATTTTTATATATAAGATATATTCTAAAATTCAGATTTTTAGCTCTTACAGTTTCCAAGAAAATTTGATTGTAAATATTTGAAAATGCGTTATTTTGTATGGGAGAGGGGGGTAGAAGGGTGAAGATACTTGACCGTTGACCAAGTTGACCTTACTGTTTCGTCAAAAACTACGTGTTCAAAATTTGAACCTTCCACCTCTATTCGTTCTCGAGCTAGAGAGATCAACGAAGGACATCAGGTTTTGAGATTTTTGAGTGATATATTGTTGCGTGTCAGCCATAGTCGTTCATCGGGAAAGCAGGCGAAAAGAGGACGCGCGAAAAACAGGCAAGCAAGAAACAGTCTACAAGAACCATGGTTAAATTGCTACCCTGAAATTTTGGTTTGTTTCGCGTTTCATGACCAAATTAGCCTAAAAATTAAAAAAAACATCCGTCCCGCCGTATCCCGTCCGCTTTACGCCGCCCACCGGATGTTACGACTGGGGGTCGTCTAGTCTGGAAGGATGACGTATATCCTTCGTTTCAATAAAAACATTGATTTTGAAATTTTACTCTATTTTTATTAATTAAACACTAGGTGATTCTTCCGATATTGACCAACTGCCTAAGCTTAACAAACTTTCTGAGTGGCTTTAACCAACTGCCTACTGTCGTTCCAATATTGATCAACTGACTGCACTGAACGAATTGCCAACTGTAATTCCGATATTGATCAACTGCTTGCTTCGAAATGTCCGAGATCAGGTTATCCTGATCTATTTATACTGTCCCGATTCCCTGCAAGAAAAGCGCTGACTTCGTAGTTGTGTACTGTCCGAAAACAACATTCGTACGATCTTCAACAACCGAAATGGATCACGTGTGTTAAGCTGCGAGCAATTGATATAATCCTTTTATGTTATTCTTATTGTTAAGGACATTTGTTGCATGATAGCATACCATGTATGTTATGCAATAAAAACATGTGCCATTCGTACGATCTTTAATTGCACGACAATGGTCACGTGTGCCCAACAGCGACAAAATGATCTGATCCTTTTATGAAATTGTTGCTGTTATAAGATCAGAGCGCTGCCACATTATGTGACGGATAGGCTATGCTCGCGACAGGGTGATCTACGTGATTTTGAATTAGAAGAATATTTCATGACGCGATTTATTACACGTTCATATGGATTCATATGTCCGAGACCATTGAAGATAGAATGTTCGTTTTTGGGTGTATTGTTTATTGGGTAAGTAAGCTGCATTATCTAAATTTTGTGGAGTGTCAGGTGGGACGGGGAGAGAAAGAGTCAAAAACAACAGTTGCGAATATCTCCACCACGAATGCAGATAGGAAGCTGAAGATCGGTATAGATATACAGATGGTTGTGGGACAAACTTTAAAAATAATTTGATTTATTTATTAATTGGCGCCCGAAAGGGGGGTGCTACAACAAATTGTCGACCAATTATTTTCCACAAGGCACGATCCTGAACATCGACCCAAAGCTGTTTCCAGGACTTGTTTATTCCTCTGGTCTCCTGCTCAACTGCTCGCTTCCATGTGCTAAATGGTCGACCAACCCGACGTCTTTCTTGAGGATTATAATCCAGAGCTTATTTGGCGATGTTTCGCTTTGGTATCCTCAAAGTGTGACCGATCCACTGCCAATTTCACCTTTGAATCTCAGTACCCATTTTAATTTGCCCAGTTGTACTCCAAACTTCGTCGTTGGAGACCAGAATATGCCTAAAATGCGCCGGAGGCATCAGTTCACGAAAGTTTGTAGTTTTTTGGTAACTCGGACGGTCACTTTCCACGTGGTACAACCATATAGCAACACGGATTTGACGCATGCCTCAAAAACTCGCAGCTTCGTGCGAAGGGAGATCTATCGCCAGAAAGGGGAAAGGATACCGAAGGTCTGGCGAAATTTATTTATACGAGCCTCAATATCCTTTTCGGCTCCGTCATCCATGCTGACAATACTTCCGAGATAACAAAAATCTTACATCTCGTTCACATCTTGTCCGTTATCGGTGCACTTGCGTTCGAACCCATGTGCATCTACTTGGTTTTACGCACATTTAGTTTCAGTCACGCCTCTTTGCATAAATAAACGGATGTAATATTGATTATATGTACTGGAGCTATTGATCGTATCCGCGATTGTATTGACAACAGCCCAAAGAACCGCATTTCGCTTAGGCTTCCCTAAACACTCTAGCCTGCATATTGACATTCCACACATCCTCAACTTGTCTCAAAAATAATAAAGTTACACCCGACTTGTTGGCAGTTTATCTTTCTTTCGTCGAAACGAACAAAACAATAATATACTAACGATGAAATTCAATGTAATATTATAAAAAAGGAACATTATGCAGTGTTCACTAGAAACTATTGAAAAGACCAAAATCGTAAAATAAAAAAATTAAAAACATTCTACATGCTTAATAATCAATTTTTATATGTTTAGAAGTGCTCATGTTCGTTGACTTTGGATATAGAGAAATTAACAAAAATAATAAGTTGTGACGCAAAATGTCTTACAAAAATTCCCTCATACGCCGTAAAGTTACGTACAGCGCATCTAGCATTAAGAATGTAGTGAAAAAAGCGATATGGGGTAAAATTGCTACTGAGTATCTCTTAAACTGTAATAGCTAGCGTGAAACTCATAAAAGTAATAAAAAGTTCGTCTTTAATATAGCAGCATGTTACAACTTCCAAACTTTGCCGGACATCATTGAAAAGGTGATGTACCGGTATGCACACGCATGTGCCTTTTTAATAAGCTTTTCGCACCGAAAACTTTGTTGCAAACACTACATTGCAAGTAGGGTTTTAGCTTACCATCATTAATCAATTCATCTGTGTGCTTTACTCGTTTATGGTATAGCAGCGCGGGTTTGTCTCGAAATTTATCCCGGCATAATTTACATTGAAACGGTTTTTCACCGGTATGCACACGCATATGAATTTTTAGTCGGCTTTTCAGACCAAAAACTTTAAAGCAAACACTGCATTGAAAGTCTGGTACCGGTTCATCATCACTTACCAATGTATCCGTGTGCTTAATTCTTCTATGGTATAGCAACGTGTTACTGTTTCCAAATTTTGCTGGACATAATTGACATTGAAACGGTTTTTCACCGGTATGCAAACGCATATGATTTGCTAATCGATTTCTCCGACTTAAAACTTTGTTGCAAATACTGCACTGGAGGTCTAGTACTGCTTTATCATCACTAATTAATTCATTTGCGTGCTTACTTTGTCTATGGTATAGCAGCGTATTACTGTGTCCAAACTTTGCCGGACAAAATTTACATTGAAACGGTTGTTCACCGGTATGCGTACGCATATGATTTACTAAACGGTATCTACGAACGAAAACTTTTGAACAAATCTCACATTGGAAATTATGTTTGCCAAATAATTCATCTTTGTATACACTTGTCATATGCATCTTTTCAGTTTGTCTTATTGACTCTTCAACTGAACCAGATGGATTCTCCGGTTCACTACGTGCAACATGCTTGGTCGAATGTTCGAATTGACTGCATTCAAATTCTGGAAGCGATAAGAAATTAATTGTAAAAATATTTACAAATAAATGAGAACTTTAAGTAGACCTTCATTGCAAAGTTTGGAAATGTTTTCTTCTAAATGATCAGATACTATGTGACCGCGGAACATATCAAGCGATTGAAACTGTTTTGAACAAGCCGAATACTCTAATTGCTCGTTATAGCAATCTATGCCAATATCCAGTTCTGGTTCTGATTTAAAATTCACATGAAAATCCGGGACACATTCAAGATCTTGGAAATTTGACGATATTGCGCTGAACTCTTCCTCATTTTCATTGCCTTTTATAATTAGGTTGTTCTGATTACGCTCCGTGCTAAAAATACCTTGATATTCCGAAGCACATTCATCCAAGATTTCAAAATTTGATGAATTTTGGTTGAGTTCTAATTCGTTTTGACCTGGATTATTTCTTATAATAAGGCTGTTGTGATCAGGCTCTTGTTTCAAAGTTATTTGAGGATAACAGCCATCTTCTAAAATTTGAAGTTTTGAAACTATTTGGATGCATTCTACGTCTTTCGTATATGCATTATATTTCATTAAAAGGTCGCTATCTCGAGTACATTCCTCTTCCACAATTTGAAGATTTAATTTATCACTTGCATTAGGATTTTCTTCTTCGACAGGTCTAATTCTTCCAATTTCAGAACTGTCGGAAACGCTGATGTTGCAATCACAGAGATTCATGACATCTTCGAGCTTAAAATCATTGTCTAGAATACTTTCAAGTTCACCAGCAACTTCGCTAACAATGTCACTTTGTTTTGGTATTTCGTTTAGTTTCTTTAAGTTAACTCTGATTTCTCTCAACTGATGTAAAATAATTTCTGATTTTTTACATTTCAAATCAAATAAATACACATGTTGAATTTCTTTAAGGCAAATGTCGCAAATGTTGTGCGGAAAATCATCTTCTTTGTCGACCTGCGTAAAGAAAGGAAAGGATTTCAAATTAACACAAATTTTAAGGTATCGTCTAAAAATTGTGTTCATAAGCTCATTATTAACTATTCAAGCCTAGTGCGGTGTGCAAGTGAAATGAAATTTTTCTACGTAAAATCATAATTTGGTAGACACATAGTCACTTTTTAGATCCTCACAAGCTCTTGTGGTTTCGTCTAATCTCAATGCGGTCATGTTTAGTAAACGCAGAATATAGCAAGGTTTAATTGTTTAATCACAGCATAACCTCACACGTAAAGCCGCATGCAGTGGTTAGAATGCGCGCAGCTTGAACACAATCAATGTGAAAGCATCGATCGCGAATTGGGCCGCCTTGTCAGATGGGGCGCCTTTAATTTCGAGTTCGAAAACCGATACTTTAGTGTGGGTGAGAATGCATCTAGTACTATTTGTAGTTCCTTATTTCGACGGAAGTGTCGCTGGCGGCTGCAATTTCGAAATTTGACATCTGGCGAACTTTCTCAAATATTTCAGCTAGGGTTAAAGCAATTAATTATTTAGTTTTTAAATATAAACAATAATATCGTGTTGTGCAGGAGAAAAAAAGAGGGTAGGGTATTTAAGTTTTCGGTGGATGCGAAAAAGCGCGTGAAATGGGAAAAAATGGGCGAGCACGAGTTGATGGTCTCCCACTAAAAAATCGCATCTGTGTTCTCATCATTTTCATGAAAGTCCCATTGCCTTTAACAATAACGGCAAATTGAAATTATCTAAATAGGCTATCCCGTCAATATCCTCTGCAGATTTGGAGATCAGCGAAGTGAAAAAGATTTTTTCCAAGTAGATAGTGTAGCGATTGTTGCGGAGGACAAAAAGAACTTTCAAATTGCATTATTAAAATCGGAATTGAAAGACCTCAAAAACATAAATAAATTGCTTTTATTGAAACTTATGTGTTTACGCGGGAATAATCAGAAATTTAGCAAATTGGTTTTTGGTAATAGAAAATAATTTCTTTTACTGCCACAATATAAGGGATAAATTTGTTCATAGGTATACTATGCTACGATCCAATATTACTGGCCAAAAAATAGGAATAAGTCAGGAAATGTATTGTAGTTTATGGTAGAGCTTCCTTTAGTACTACTTATACATACCTATCCTCATTTTCGATTAAAAAATACTTAATAAAACTTAATGTTATTAATATTTCATTTAGCTCAATCAATGTATCTTTAAGAAATTAATTTATTTTTGAGTTTATAGTATTTTTTGCAATATTTTTTGTGATATTTAAATATTTTAAATTTCATTTATTTATGTTGAACTGTTATTGCTTGAAATTGTTTTAATTACTCACAAAATAAAATTTATTTTTGGTGAATCGTTATTGCTTGTTTTCTCCTAACTACATAATTTGAGCTCGCATTCGTCACATACACAGAAATAACATATTTTATTTACAAGCTTCGTTATATTTAATATGGGATAACTTAATTTATTAATAGTTTAATGAATTTTTATTTTTTTTTCATTACATTTGAAGTTGGTTTTTTTGATTCGAGTTTTTAGCTCATCTATATTAGCATGTTATTTAGTTTATGGCTTTTCATAAAAATATTTGTAATCGTCCTTACATGTGATATCTATCGTATTTTAATTTTAAATGAACTTTTTTGAATTATTACTGCTTTAAATAGATATTATTAATTTTACATTATTATCTAATGGATTATCGTCATTCATCTACTAATATACTCAATCCAAATCACGACCCGACAGGCGTTGTCTCTAACTGCTCTCCGTGCTGCTTGTTGGACAGTAATATCACACTATTCAATCGAATAATACTTACAAATAACAATAAAATCTTCTAAACAAAATAATTCTTCGACGATTCTTTCATTCTTGTTCTTTTTTCTAAATTAGAGTGATATTACTGACAAAATTAGAGAACATATCACATATTATTTTTGCATAAGTCTAGTAATTATTAATTCATTAAGTGAATCGATTCGAATAGAACATTCTGCGGTGTTCAGCAGAAACTATTAAAAAATATATTAAAAAGAACAAAATCGTAAAGTACAAAAATATAAACATTCTACATACTTAATAACCAATTTTTATATGTTATAAAGTAGCCATGTTTGTTGACTATGGATATGGAGCAATTAACAAATTAATAAGTTGTAACGCAAAATGTCTTACAAAAATTTCCTCATACGCTAAAGGGTGGTGAACGGCGCATCCAGCATTACTAATGTACCGACAAAAAAGCGAAATGAAGCAAAATTGCTACTGAGTTTTTCTTAAACGGTAATAGATAGCGTAAAATGCATAAAAGTATTGAAAAGACCATATTCCATAATCTTATAATTAGTTCCTAACTCCAAAAACACGAAAAGGTCACTTATGCGTACGCATACGCAAATTCACTGCGTTGCAAGTTTGGCTTCTGGTTTATCAGCACTAATCAATTCATTTGCGTGCTTAGTTCTTTTATGCTTTTGCAGCGTCTCGCTGCCACCATACTTTGCCGGACATAATTGACATTGAAACGGTTTTTCTCCGGTATGCACACGCATATGATTTGCTAATCGAATTTTCCGACCTAAAACTTTGTAGCAAACACCGCATTGAAAGTCTGATACTAGTTTATCATCACTAATAAATTCATCTGTGTGCTTACTTTGTCTATGGTATAGCAGCGTATTACTGAGTCTAAACTTTGCCGGACACAAATTACATTGAAACGGTTGTTCACCGGTATGCGTACGCATATGATTTACTAAACGGTATCTATGAACGTAAACTTTTGAACAAATCTCACATTGGAAATTATGTTTGCCAAATAATTCATCTTTGTGTACATCTGTCATATGCACTTTTATTGACTCTTCACTTGAGCCAGATGGATTCTCCGGTTCGCTACGTGGAATATGCTTGGCCGAATGTTCGAATTGACTGCAATCAAATTCTGGAAGCGATAAGAAATTAATTGTAAAAATATTTACAAATAAATGAAAACTTTAAGTAAACCTTCATTGCAAATTTTTTCTTCTAAATGATTAGATACTATGTGACCGCGGAACATATCAAGCGATTGAAACTGTTTTAAACAAGCCCAGCAATCTATGCCAATATCCAGCTCGGGTTCTGATTTAAAAGTCACATGAAAATCCGGAACACTTTCTCCTTCGACAACTTGAAAATTTGACGAGATTTCGCTGAATTCTTCCTCATTTTCATTGCCTTTTATAATTAGGTTGTTCTGATTACGCCCTAAGCTGAAAATACCTTGATATTCCGAAGCGCATTCATCCAAGATTTCAATATTTGAGTTTTGGTTGCGCTCTAATCCAAACTTAGCTGCATTATTTCTAATAATAGGGCTGTTGTGATCAGGCTCTTGTTTCAAAGTTTTTTGAGAATAACAGTCATCTTCTACAATTTGAAAATTTGACCCTATTTGGATGCGTTCTACGTCCTTCGCATTTGTATTATATTTCATTAAATTGTCGCTGTGATCATGCTCCCTTTTAAGAGCCAACTGAAAATCTCGAGTACATTCCCCTTCCACAATTTGAAGATTTAATTTATCACTTGCATTAGGATATTCTTCTTCGACAGATCGAATTCTTCCAATTAAAACACTGATGTTGCGATCACAGAAATTCATGACATCTTCGAGCTTAGAATCTTCTTTTAGAATACTTTCAAGGTCATCAGCAACTTCGCTAACAATTTCACTTCGTTTTGGTATTTCTTTTAATTTTTTTAACTTAACTCTGATTTCTCTCAGTTGATGTAGAATAATTTCTGATTTTCTACATTTCAAATCGAATAAATACGATTGTTGAATTTCTTTAAGGCAGTTGTCACAAATTTTGTGCGGAAAATCATCTCCTTTGTCGACCTGCGTAAGGAAAGGATTCAAATTAACATCAATCTTGAGGTATCGTCTGAAAATTGTGTTCTGAAACTCATTATTAACTATTTAATCCTAGTGCGGTGTTCAAGTGAATGAGATAATTTGGCAGACGCATAGTCACTTCTCAGATCATCACAAGCTCTTGTGGTTTCGTCTAATCTCGATCCGGTCATGTTTAGTAAGCGCAGAATATGGCAAGGTTTAACCATTTAATCATAGCACAATCCTTACACGTAAAGCCGCATGCAGTGGTTAAATTCGGCGAAACTTTAACACTATCAGTGCAAAAGCATAGATCGCAAATTTCGTCGCAGTAAATACGATGATCGTCAACCAAGGGCGATATTTGTATAGAAAGCGGGATAGCCTATTTAGATAGTTTCAGTTTGCCTTTATTGTTAAAGAAATTGGAACTTGCATGAAAATGGCGGGAACACAGATGCGATTTAGTGGGAGGCCATTAACTCGTTTTCGCTCATTTTTTCCCACTTCACGCACTTTTTCGGATCTACTGTAAACTTAACTACTCTATCGCCTTTTATTCTACTTGCAATGCACCCTACTGCACAACACGATATTATTTTACATTTATTTAGGAAACAAATAATTAATTGCTTTAACCCGAGCTGAAATACTTGAAAACACCCGCCAGATGTCAAATTTGGAAATTGCACCAATGCCAGCGACACTCGCGTCCAAATAAGGAACTACAAATAGTGCTACATGCATTCTCACCTACCCTAAAATATCGGTTTTCGAAATATCTTTCGCTGATTTGGAGATCAGCGAAATGAAAAATATATACGAGGATACTGAATATTTAGATGAAAATTGTTGCCAAATAGATAGTGTAGCTATTGCTAAGAAGAACAAAATTGACTTTCAAATTGCATTATTTAATTGAAAGACCTCAGAAACTGAAATAAATTGATTTTATTGAAGGTTATGAGTCTCCGGAATACTGGGAATACTCAGACATTGCGCACCAAATTAAAGCGCAATTCTAATTATCGATCAAATAAATTATTTCATCCAGATCAAATATCTCATTTGAATCGTAAAAAGACTGTTTTGTAGTCGACACTCACCATAAGATCATCCTTACCAATTAAATTTGATTGTGGCAGTAGGAGTTATGCGTTACCTTCGACGAAAGAAATATCCTCTTCCCTCAGAAAGAACTTTAAGAAGGAAATTAGAAAACCTCAAGTTTGCACTGAGCGTTCTATCTGATGTATTCCAGTTTCTAGAGGTAAAGTTAAGTGGTATGGGAGAAGAGGGAAAACAGCGCGGTCTCTATTAGGGCAACAGGAAAATAGAGAAGGGTAGAGATTATGAAACAAGTCCAGATAGATTTATTGATAATATTTCTCTACCCGAAAACCCAATCACGAACGCAGCAAATGCTCTAGTAGTTATTATTAGGGACTTAAGTAGTATGTGGCTGTTGCATACGATTTTAATGGTCAAGGTACAATAGGTGACCATTTATATAGTCTAATAGATATGATTTGTATATGTGAGCAGATACAGATCCAGAACTGGTGATATGGCTCCAATCAATCAGCAAATGGTTAAATGATAAGCGGCAATGTGGTTCATCCTGTTGACGACAATCGTAGATTATGGGTTTTCGCTGATGTACCACATTTACTGAAAAATTTTACACAATGCCTATTGAGCAACCGGTCTTTCACAATAAGCAATGATTTTAATAAATGTACGAGCTTTCTACAAATGATATAAAAAGTAAGCGTATACTAGTATTTGGTTACATTTCAGAAAGGTCATTTATTTAAGCTAGCTACTCCAACCCAATACGTACCAAAAAATGCGAGCTGCTAACTCATATTACCTCCTTAATCACGACGTGAGGGCAGCTTCAGAATTTCTAGCTATGAAGCATGGTGATCGTAGCGGTAACATCAAGATTTCCCCAAGAATATGTCGAAAACCTTTTAGCTCTGTACGAGCTAACCAGTCTTAACTTTCTGCACTTCAATTTAAACAGAGTCTAAGACTACAATGTGTGGCTCAATATCTGCATCATTCTAGGAGTGAGTCCTATGATGAAGATAATAGAGAGCATTTAGATAGATCTCTGAGTTCTCTTGAATTCAAAACTGTTACTTCCTCTGTCTTTGAATTTCCGCTATTAAGCTTTGAAAAATTAGGTAGGTCAGAAATCGATTCCTTTAATTTGGACTGAACACCACCCAACAATTTATATAATCTATCTTGTATAAATCATGATCTCTGCGAATCCTTTTTTAATGAATTAGTCACGAATAATCCGACTAACGTCTACAGTACCTTTGTAACCTTATACTTGTAATAACGTTCGCTATCTACATTATGTATCACACGAACTTTTAATTTTTTGATTGAGATGGAAAATACATATCTCCACCTAGAACAGGATTCAAAAGACATTAACAGAAATTTCAGAAAAAAGTTTTTTGGGAGTAGAAAATAATTTCTTGGGCTGCCACAAGATAAGGGATAAATTTATGCATAGATATACTATGTTACGAACTAAGATTAATGGCCAAAAAAGGGATAGGTCAGAAAATGTAGTTTATGGTAGAGCTTCCTTTAGTAGGCAAAACTAATACCTATCCTAATTTTCTATTAAAAACTACTTAATAAAACTTAATATAATTAAAATTTTCATTTAGGTCAATCAATGTATTTTTAACAAATTGAACTATTTTTGAATTAATAGCATTTTTTTGCAAAATTTTTTTGTGATATTTAACTATTTTATTTTTCATTTATTCAAGTTGAATTGTTATTGCTTTAAATTGTTTTAATTACTCACAAAATAAAATTTATTTTTGGTGAATCTTAATTGGTTTACATGTTTTATCCTAACTAATTTGAGCTCACATTCGTCATATACACAGAAACAACCGCATATTGTACTTACATGCTTCGTTATATCCAACTTGGCATAACTTAATTTATTAATAGTATAATGAATTTTTTTTTCATTACATTTAAAGTTGTTTTTATTAATTTGAGTTCTCAACTCATCTATTTTAGCATGTTATTTAATTTCTGACTTTTTATAAAAATATTTGTAATCGCCTTTACATGTGATATTTGTCGTATATTAAATTTCAATAAACTTTTTTAGATAATTATTGCTTTAAATAGTTATTTTTATTAATTTTGGATTGTTATCTATCTATATATTATCCTCGTTCGTCTACTAACATACTCAATCCAAATCACGACCCGACAGGCGTTGTCTCTAACTGCTCTCCGTGCTGCTTGTTGGACAGTAATATCATACTATTCAATCGAATAAAATTTACAAATAACAATAAAACCTACAAAATAATTCTTCGACGATTCTTTCATTCTTGTTCTTTTTTCAAAATTAGAGTGATATTACTGATAAAATTAGAGAACATATCACATATTGCTTTTGCATAAGTCTATTAATCATTAATTCATTAAGTGAATCGATTGGGAGTTCCGCATACGGGAGCGTTGGTTCCGAAAAGGACGGTTCGTTCAATTTCTGGCGGATCGAAATTTAGCCCAACGAAAGGTTCGCATATCCATCCATGCGACCGTTGTCATACGTTGATTTCGATCTTTTTGGCGATATGACATAAATTACAGCATATATGCCCAGGCGTTAAGACATTTGTTGGTGCGTAGCACTGCAGAATTCTGACGTTTCTGACACTGGTCCTGAGCCCAACGACCATAATCATATCTGAGATTGGTTCCCAGCTGATGAAACTGTTATTCGCTCTCGGTGTAAGGACGACCGCTACGCCATTTTTGGCTTCATTCTCAGGACCAACGTACAGAATTGTATTTCAGGGTTCGTTCTTGACCTAGCTCGAGCCCAAGATATGGATGTTATAATCCTCCATTTCACGGTCGATCACGGTGCATGGGACGAGTGACCCCAGCCCTTCCACCGTCGTTCGATGCTCGAACGCTCCAGAAGCCAACCGTAGTCCGTTTTCGAATGCCAAAAGACGTAAGCGTAGAATCCGTCCGTATCCGAGGCCGCTGTATGCGTTTCTCGTTTCAATTACGTTTTAAGATCACAGGTAATAAGCCCATGATCGAGTTAGTGTCCATCTGCAATATTTAGGGGAAGCAGGACTGTGTGTGGTTGTATTCTACTGACTACATCACACAAGCGGCGATTAAGCTTACTTGGTAGTTTTAAACTTGTTTACACTATAATGCAATAATGCACCGAGAGGAGTCAATCTAGCAGTATTTTGAAGTTCACTGTGTCTATAGCAAGTCCCAACTTGATAGAAAAGGGTGTGATTCCACTGAGATTGATAAAAATTTTAACTGTTATTACAAAGCTCACCTGAATAGATGTGAATTTTGCTAACAGCTCAGCAGCAGTGTGCTTTTCAGGTTCGATTTCCTCGTCGAATATAGAGGACATCATTTCACCCGATCTCAAGCACGTTCGACACATTTCTTTGAAATTCATCTCTTTCACAGTTCTAACTTTTCTCCAATAATTTCCTTGAAAAGTTACTCCGCCAATCCTCTCCCTACTTGCATCTGGAATACCACTGAAAATAACAATACGCTTGACAGGAGATGTCAATTTCAGGAGCGAAGTTTAATTGTGGATTTACAATGAGACGCTGTGGTCGGTTAGATGAAGTTGACCCCCGATTTACAATAAAAGGTTAACCTCACGCACACCCAGCAATCAATTTAGCAAACGTACGCAAATAACAATCTTAAAACGATCATGAAATGTCCACAAAACGAATAAACTGCTGATGATCTAGCCAAGCAAAAAGGGTCGCAAACCGTACGTTCACAGCCAGACATATGTTTGTCATCAGCTGTTTAAATTTGTGGATGGTACAGTAAACCCCAGATATATGCGACCCGTGTAAAAACAAAAATCCTTTGTAATCACAAAATTTCAAATGCACATGCATTCCTGGAGTGTTTTATATTGATTTTGAAGCTCATAAATGCATTCAGTTTAGGTTGAATGGAAGGGGTGATTCAAATAATTTTTACACCATAGATCAGATTTATAATTAATATATTCAAAAATTCAGATTTTTAGCTCTTACAGTTTCCAAGAAAATTTGATTGTAAATTTTTTAAAATGAGTTATTTTGTATGGGAACCCGTTGACCAGGTTGACCCTACTTTTTCGTCACAAACTACGTGAAAGAAAATTTCAACCTTCCAGCTCTAGGCGTTCTCGAGCTAGAGAGAGGATCAACGAACGGACATCGGGTTTTGAGATTTTTGAGTGATCACATTGTTGCGTGTCAGCCCTAGTCGTTCATCGGGTGTTCGTGATTCGTCACACACGCACGTGCACCTGTTGCTCAGGCAAAAGGCGGGCTAGCGAAAAACAAGCAAGCGAAAAACAAGCAAGCGAAAAACAAGCAAGCGAAAAACAGTCTACAAGAACCATATAAAAATGTAAGCCTTTACAATGAGAAGGAAAGTATGAATTTAAAAGCGAAAGAGTCAAGATCGGGTCGCCGCGTGGTAAAGTCGTGTTAGAACAATTAAGAATGGAAAACGGCCGTGTCGGATAGTTGGTGAACAGAAAGTGTTTGTGAGAGATAATAAAGCGATAAGTGTTTGCGGTTATTTTAATTTATAGTGAACTTATTTAATTACTTTATTTTTTTTTTACAGAATGACCTGTGTTATAGGCAATTTCGGCCTTTATGTGCAATGCACAAACACAGTCATAGAGGGAAGGAATGGGATTAGGAAGGTAGGGGAAGAGGAGTGAGAACGACCGTAACGAGTGGAGAAGCTGATATATATTTTTTTCAGTTGTACTGGCTGCTACTGACAAATATTTGCAGATGTTATATGGGACTGAATGATACAAAGCGAACAGAATCCATCTACTGAGTATCTAGGCCTTCTTGAAGTGGAACTGTTTCACTTTTACATTATTTGCCCATTTTATTTCGAATAATTATTCATCGCCAGTAGCAACTGAAAAATTCGTGCTTAAAAAATCCCGTCTGGAGTGGGAATCGAACCCACGACCTATTGACTGAAAAACAAGCACGCTGCCCACTACGCCACGGAAGCCTTCTAATAATAAAGTATTGTGATCGACACAGAAAAAAAAATGCTCCGCTAAAATCTTGTTTTCTCGCGTTTCATGACTAAATTAGACTATAAATGAAAAAAAACATCCGTCCCGCCATATCTCGTCCGCTTTACCCATCGGATGTTACGACTGGGAGTCGTCTAGTCTGAGAGGATGACGTGTGTCCTTCGTTTCAATAAAAACATTAATTTTGAAATTTTACTCTATTTTTATTAATTAAATACTAGGTGACGCTTCCGATATTGACCAACTGCCTGTGCTTAACGAACTGTCTGAGTGTGGCTTTAACCAACTACCTACTGTCGTTCCGATATTGATGAACTGACCGTACTGAACGAATTGCTAACTGTAATTCCGATATTGATCAAATGCCTGCTTCGAATTGCCCGAGATCAGGTTATCCTGATCTATTTATACTGTCCCGATTCCCTGCTAGAAAAGCGCTGACTTCGTGGTTGTGTATTGTCCTAAAACAGCATTCGTACGATCTTCAACTACCGAAATGGATCACATGTGTCCAGCTGCCAGCAAGTAATATGATCCTTTTGTTATTCTTATTGTTAAGGACATTTGTTGCATGATAGCATACCATGTATGTTATGCAATAAAAATATGTGCCATTTGTACAATCTTTAATTGCACGACAAGGGTCACTTGTGCCCAGCAGCGAGCAAATCCTTTTATGTAATTGTTATTGTTATGAGATCAAATGTCATAGCGCTGCCATGTTAAGTGACGGATAGGTTATACTCGGGACAGGATGATCTACGTGATTTTGGTGTTTAAGTTAAGTAGAAGAGTGAGTAATATATCATGAGGCGATTTATTATGCGTTCATATGGACTCATATCTCCGAGACCGTTGAAGGTATAGAATGTTCGTTTTTGGGTGGATTGTTTATTGGGTTAGCTCCATTATCTAAATTTTGTGGAGTGCCAGGTGGGACGGGAGGAGGGAAAGAGTCAAAAACAACAGTTGCGAACATTTCGACCACGAATGCAGATAGGAAGCTGAAAATCAGTATATATAGGTAGAGATGGTTGTAGGAAAAACTTTAAAAATAATTTAATTTTTTTATTCATTGGCGTCCGAAAGCGGGGTGTTACAACAAATCGTCGACCAATTATTTTCCACAGGGCACGATCCTGAGCATCGGCCCAAAGCTGTTTCCAGGACTTGTTTATTCCTCTGGCCTCCTGATCAACTGCTCGTTTCCATGTGCTATATGGTCGACTAACCCGACGTCTTCCTTGAGGATTATAATCCAGAGCTTGCTTGGCGATGTTTCGCTTTGGTATCCTCAAAGTGTAACCGATCTACTGCCACTTCCACCTTTGAATCTCAATACCTATTGTAGTAAGAAAAATACCACTTTTTTTGAGTAATAATTTAGACTTAACCAAATCTGCTATCAACGAATCAGCTTAATTGTCCGGCTGGGCCCGTCTGACCTTATGTGTGGTCAGAATGCGAGTGTCAAAAAGTCCATTCGCTCGAGCATACATTACCTACCTTTCTTTTCCGAAAGTGCCTGGTATTCAAAATTTACCAATATCTGGGTTTGAATACCAAGGCCAACCTATCGTTCCACAAATCCATTTCAGGTCATTCGATAAATTTATGCCATGGATTTGTTTTCTCGCATAAGCATTTCATGCTTAGGTCATACGAAAAGTTTTACACTTAATACAACAACAAGACAACAACATATGAAAACCTAGATAAGTTTTTCCGCATATCGTTGCCCCATTGCCATTGAAATGCATTACAATTCGGTCGCTCGGGTGTTCTAAAAAAAGAAAGAACACTCGAGCACTTTTGACCTAGCAAAGAAAACAATCCTGACGCAATTCCTTTATAGATATTGGCCTTTATAGATATTCGATCCATAGGAACGAGAAAGGCGGGTAGTGAGTAATCACTACTCACTATTTTAGTCTGCCCAGTTGTGCTCCAAAGTTCGTCGTTGGAGACCTGAATATACTTATAATGCGTCGGCGGCATTAGTTCACGAAAGTTTGTAGTTTTTTGGTAAGTCGGACGGTCATTTTCCACATGATACAACCATATTAACTCGCAGCTTCGTGCGAAAGGAGATCTATCTTAACCGCAAGAAAGGGGAAAGGATACCGAAGATCTGACGAACTTTATTTATACGAGCCTTAATATACATTTCGGCTCCGTCGACCATGCTGACAATGCTTTCGAGATAACAAAAATCTTGTACCTCGTTCACATCTTGTCTGTTAAGAACAATCGGTGTGCTTGCGTTCGAACCCATGTGCATGTATATACTTGGTTTTACGCACATTTATTTTCAGTCCCGCCTCTTTGCATAAATAAACGAATGTAATATTGATTATATGTACTGGAGCTATTGATCTTATCCGCGACTGTATTGACAACAGCCCTGGCAAAGAACCGCATTTCGCTTAGGCTTCCCTAATCACTCTGACATTCCACACATCCCCAGCTTGTCGCAAGAATAATAAAGTTGCGCAGTTTATCTTTCTTTCGTCGGAACGAACAAAACCATAATATACTTACGAAGAAGCTCAGTATAATATTGTAAAAAAGGAACATTCTGCGGTGTTCAATTGGAACTACTGAACAGACCAAAAATCGTGAAATATAAAAATAAATTCTACATGCTTAATAATCAATTTTTATATGTTAAGTGCCCACGTTCGTTGGCTATAGATATAGAACAATTCACAAAAATAATAAGTTGTGCGCAAAATGTCTTCCGAAATTCCCTCATACGCCATAAAGTGGCGTACGGCGCATCTAGCATTAATAATATAGCAGCATGTTACAACTTCCAAACTTTGCCGGACATAATTGTCATTGAAACGGTGGTGCACCGGTGTGCACACGCATGTGCATTTTGAATAAGCTTTTCGCACCGAAAACTTTGTTGCAAACACTGCATTGTAAGTCGGGTATTAGCTTACCATCATTAATCAATTCATCTGTTTGTTTTACTCGTTTATGGGATAGAAGCGCGGGTTCGTCTCGAAATTTGTCCGGGCATAATTTACATTGAAACGGGTTTTCACCGGTATGCACACGCATATGCCTTCTTAATAGCCATTTCAGACCGAAAACTTTGTAGCAAACACTGCATTGGAAGTCTGGTACTGGCTTATCAGCACTAATAAATTCATATGGATGTTTAGTTCGTTTATGGTACAGCAGCATGTTTTTGCTTTCAATCTTTGCCGGACATAACTCACATTGAAACAGTTTTTCACCAGTATGTACACGCATATGATTTTTTAATAAGTGTTTGATACCGAAAACCTTGTTACAAACACTGCAACTACTACTAATACTACTTATACTAATTTGCCATTACTAATAAATTCATCTGTATGTTTAGTTCGTCTATGGTATAGCAGAGTCTCGCTCATCCTAAACTTTTCCTGGCATAATTTACATTGAAAAGGCTTTTCACCAGTATGCAAACGCATATGATCTCTTAATAGGTATTTACGACCGAAAATTTTCGAGCAAACACTGCATTGCAGTTTATCATCACTAAGCACTTCCTCTGTGTGTTTAATTCGTCTATGGCATAGCAGCTGCCTACTGATTCTAAACTTTTCCGGGCATAATTTACATTGAAACGGTTTTTCACCGGTATGCACACGCATATGCCTTCTTAACATCCATTTCTTACCGAAAATTTTGGAGCAAACACCGCATTGAAAGTCTGGTACTGGTTTATTATCACTAATAAATTCATCAATGTGCTTAGTTCGTCTATGGCATAGCAATGCGCTACTATTTTCAGAGTTCTGCGGACATAATTCACAGTCAAAAGCGTTTTCACCGGTATGAGTACACATATGATTTACTAAACGGTATTCGCCTTTGTGTATTGCTGTCATTTGCACTTTTTGAGCTTGTCTTATTGACTCTTCACTTGAGTCAGATGGATTATCCGGTTCGATTGCAACCAAATGGCTAAATGGGAGATGTTTGGCCGAATGTTCGAGTTGACTGCATTCAAATTCTGAAAGTGACAAGAAATTAATTGTAAAGATATTTTAAAATAAATGAATTAATAAACCTTCATTGCTAAGTTCGCAAATGTTTTCTTCTAAATGATCAGATACTATGTGACCGCGGAACATATCAAGCGATTGAAACTGTTTTGAAGAAGCTGAGCACTCCAATTTCTCGGCATAGCAATCTATACCAATATCCAGCTCGGGTTCTGATTTAAAAGTCACATGAAAATCCGGAACACATTCCTCTTCGACAAGTTGAAAATTTGACGATAATTCGCTAAATTCGAATTCATCCTCATTTTTATTATCTTTCATAACAAGGTTGTTCTGATCACGCTCAGCGTTGGAAATAACTTGATATTCCGAAGCGCATTCATCCAAGATTTCAAAATTTGATGAGTTTTGTTTGAGTTCTAATTCGTTCTGAGCTGGATTGCTTCTAATAGTAAGGATATTGTGGTCAGGCTCTTGTTTCAAAGTTATTTGAGGATAACAGCCATCTTCTACAATTTGAAAATTTGACCCTATTAGGATGCGTTCTACGTTTTTCGCATTTGTATTATATTTCATTAAATTGTCGCTATGATCATGCTCGCTTTTGAGAGCCAACTGAAAATCTCGTAGATTTAATTTATCACTTGCATTACGATTTTCTTCTTCGACAGATCTAATGCTTCCAATTGCAGAACTTTCGGAAACACTGATGCTGCGATGACAGAGATTCATGACATCTTCGACCTTAAAATCTTCTTTTAGAATACTTTTAAGTTCACCAGCAACTTCGCTAGCAATGCCATTTTGTTTTGGTGTTTCTTTTAGTTTTTTTAAGTTAACTCTGATTTCTCTTAATTGATGTAAAATAATTTCGGATTTTTTACATTTCAAATCAAATAAATACGCTTGTTGAATCTCTTTAAGGCAGTTTTCACAAATGTTGTGAGGGAAATCATCTTCTTTGTCGACCTACGCAAAGGAAAGGAAGGGATTTAAAAATTACATCAATCTTGAGGTATCGTCTGAAAATTGTGTTCTTAAACTCATTATTAATTATTTAATCCTAGTGCGGTGTTCAAGTGAATGAGATAATTTGGCAGACGCATAGTCGCTTTTCAGATCTTCACAAGCTCTTGTGGTTTCGTCTAATCTCGATGCGGTCATGTTTAGTAAGCGCAGAATATGTCAAGGTTTAACCATTTAATCATAGCACAATCCTTACACGTAAAGCCGCATGCAGTGGTTAAATTAGGTAAAGCTTTAACACAATCAGTGCAAAAGCATAGATCGCAAATTTCGTCGCAATAAATACGATGATCGTCAACCAAGGGCGATATATGTATAGCAAAGCGGGATAGCCTATTTAGATAGTTTCAATTTGCCTCTATTGTTGAAGACTTGCTTACACAAAAATGACTGGAACACAGATGCGATTTAGTGGGAGACTCGTGTTCGCTCATTTTTCCCACTTCACGCACTTTTTCGGATCTACCGGAAACTTAAATACCCTATCTCCTTTTTTTCTACTTGCAATACACCCTACTGCACAACACGATATTATTTTACATTTATTTAGGAAACAAATAATTAATTGCGTTAACCCGAGCTGAAATACTTGAAAACGCCCGCCAGATGTCAAATTTGGAAATTGCACCAATGCCAGCGACAGTCGCGTCGAAATAAGGAACTAAAATTAGTGCTGCATGCATTCTCACCTACCCTGATATATCGGTTTTCGAAATATCTTCCGCAGATTTGGAGATCATCGAAGTTAAAAATATATACGAGGATATATATATATATATTTAGATGAAAATTGTTGCCAAGTAGATAGTATAGCTATTGCTAAGAAGAACAAAATTGACTTTCAAATTGCAAGACCTCAAAAGCAGAAATAAATTGATTTTATTGAAGCTTTTGAGTCCCTGTGGGAATAATCAGACATTGCGCACCAAATTAAAGCGCAATTCTAATTAACGATCAAATAAATTATTTCATCCAGATCAAATATCACATTTGAATCGTAAAAGGAATGTTTTGTAGTCGAAACCCCATAAGATCCGCCTTACCAATTAAATTTGCTTGTGGCAGTAGGGGTTACGGGTTACTTCGAAGAAAGAAGTATACTCTTCCCTCAGAAAGAACTTTAAGAAGAAAATTAGAAAACCTCAAGTTTGCACTGAGCGTTCTATCTGATGCATTCCAGTTACTAGAGGTAAAGTTAAGTGGTATGGGGTAAGAGGGAAAACAACACGGTCTCTATTAGGACGAAAGGAAAATAGAGAAGGGTAGAGATTATGATACAAGTCCAGATAGATTTATTGGTAATATTTCTGTACCCGAAAATCCAAGCATGAACGCAGCAAATGCTCTAGTAGTTATTTTTGCGGGCTTAAGTAGTATGTGGAAGCAGGTTGTTGCATACGATTTTAATGGTCAAGGTACAATAGGTGACCATTTATATAGTCTAATAGACATGATTTGTATATGTGAGCAGAGACAGATCTGTAACTGGTGATATGGCTCCAATCAATCACCAAATGGTTAAATGATAAGCAGCAATGTGGTTCATCCTGTTGACGACAATTGTAGATTATGGGTTTTCGCTGATGTACCACATTTACTGAAAAATTTTACACAATGATTATTGAGCAACCGGTCTTTCACAATTAGCAATGATTTTAATAAATGTACGAGCGTTCTACAAATAATATAAAAAGTGAGCGTATACAGTCTTTAATTACATTACAGAAAGGTCATTTATTTAAGCTTGCTTAAACTTAGAACAATATATGCTCCAACCCAATATGTACCAAAAAATGCGAGCTGCTAACTCATATTACCTCCTTAATCACGACGTGAGGGCAGCTTCAGATTTTCTAGCTAAGAAGCGTGGTGATCGTAGCGTTAACGTCAGAGTTTTCCCGAGAATATGTCGAAAACCTTTTAGCTCTGTACGAGCTAACCAGTCTTAGCTTTCTGCACCTCAATGTAAACAGAGTCTAAGACTACAATGTGTGGCTCAGTATCTGCTTCATTCTAGGAGTGGGTTCCATGATGAAGATAAAAGAGAGCATTTAGATGGATTTCTGAGTTTCCTTGATATCTTTTCCGCTATTGAGCTTTGAAAAATTAGGTAGGTCAGAAATCGATTCCTTTAGTTTGGACTGCACAAAACCCATTATTTCATATAATCTATTTTGTATAAAGCTGAATAATGCTGTCTGTGAATCCTTCTTTAGTGATTTAGTAACGGATAATTCGACTAACGTCTACATACAGTACGTTCGTAACGTTAAAGGAATGTAAATATACTTGTAATAATGTTCGCTATCTGCATTATACATCAGACACGACTTTTAATTTGTTGATTGAGATGGAAAAGACATATCTCCACCTAGAACAGGATTCAAAAGACATTAACAGAAACTTTAGAAAAGTTTTTCGGGAATAGAAAATAATTTCTTGGGCTGCCACAAGATAAGGGATAAATTTATGCGTAGATATACTATGCAACGAACGAACATTAATGGCCAAAAAAGGGATAGGTCAGAAAATGTAGTTTATGGTAAAGCTTCCTCTAGTAGGCAAAACTAATACGTATCCTAATTTTCTATAAAAAACTACTTAATAAAACTTAATATAATTAAAATTTTCATTTAGCTCAATGTATTTTTAATAAATTGAACTATTTTTGAATTAATAGCATTTTTTTGCAAAATTTTTTTGTGATATTTAAATATTTTATTTGTCATTTATTTATGTTGAATTGTTATTGCTTTAAATTGTTTTAATTACTCACAAAATAAAATTAATTTTTGGTGAATCTTAATTGCTTTACATGTTTTACCCTAACTAATTTGAGCTCCCATTCGTCATATACACAGAAACAACCGCATATTGTACTTACATGCTTCGTTATATTCAACTTGGTATAACTTAATTTATTAATAGTTTAATGAATGTTTTTTTTTCATTACATTTAAAGCTGTTTTTATTAATTTGAGTTCTCAGCTCATCTATTTTAGCAAGTTATTTAATTTCTGACTTTTTATAAAAATATTTGTAATCGCCTTTACATGTGATATTTGTCGTATATTAAATTTTAATAAACTTTTTTGGATAATTATTGTTTTAAATAGTTAGTTTTATTTATTTTGGATTGTTATCTAATATGTATATCATTTTTATGCATCTACTAATATACCTAATCCAAATCACAAGACGACAGGCGTTGTGTCTAACTGCTCTCCGTGCTGCTGGTTGGACAGTAATATCACACTATTCAATCGAATAAAACTTACAAATAACAATAAAATATTCTAAACAAAATAATTCCTCGACGATTCTTTCATTCTTGTTCTTTTTTCTAAATTAGAGTGATATTACTGACAAAATTAGAGAACATATCACATATTGCTTTTGCATAAGTCTAATAATTATTAATCCATTAAGTGAATCGATTCGAATAGCATCCTTGGGAGTTCCGCATAGAGCGTTATTCGTTGCGAAAAGGCCGGTTCGTTCGATCTCTGGCGGATCAAAATTTAGCACAACGAACGGTTCGCATATCCATGCTATCGTTGTCACACGTCGATTTCGATCTTTTTGGCGATATGACACAAATTGCAGCATATGGGCCCAGGTGTTAAGACATTTGTTGGTGCGTAGCACTGCAGAATTCTGACGTTTCTAAAACTGGTCCTGAGCCCAACGACCATAATCATATCTGAGATTGGTTCCCAGCTGATGAAACTGTTTTTCGTTCTCGGTGTAAGGACGACCACTACGCCATTTTTGGCTTCATTCCCAGGATCAACATACAGAATTGTATTTCAGGGTTCGTTCTTGACCTAGTTCAAGCCCAAGATATGGATGTTATAATCCTCCATTTCACGGTCGATCACGGTGCATGGGACGAGTGACCCCAGCCCTTCCACCGTCGTTCGATGCTCGAACGCTCCAGAAGCCAACCGTAGTCCGTTTTCGAATGCCAAAAGACGTAAGCGTAGAATCCGTACGTATCCGAGGCCGCTGTATGCGTTTCTCGTTTCAATTACGTTTTAAGATCACAGGTAATAAGCCCATGATCGAGTTAGTGTCCATCTGCAATATTTAGGGGAAGCAGGACTGTGTGTGGTTGTATTCTACTGACTACACCCCACAGGCGGCGATTAAGCTTATTCGGTAGTTTTAAACTTGTTTACACTACATATAATGCAATAATGCACCGAGAGGAGTCAATCTAGCGCTATTCTGAAGTTCACTGTGTCTATAGCAAGTCCCAACTTGATAGAAAAGGGTATGATTCCACTGAGATTGATAAAATTTTTAACTGTTATTACAAAGCTCACCTGAATAGATGTGAATTTTGCCAACAGCTCAGCAACAGTGTGCTTTGCGGGTTCGATTTCCTCGTCGAATATAGAGGACATCATTTCCCCCGATCTCAAGCACGTTCGACACATTTCTTTGAAATTCATCTCTTTCACAGTTCTAACTTTTCTCCAATAATTTCCTTGAAAACTTACTCCGCCAATCCTCTCCCTACTTGCATCTGGAATACCACTGAAAATAACAATACGCTTGACAGAAGATGTGTATTTACAATGAGACGCTGTGGTCGGTTAGATGAAGTTGACCCCCGATTTACAATAAAAGGTTAACCTCACGCACACTAAGCAAACAATTTAGCGTACGCTCGCAAATGACGATCTTAAAACGATCATGAAATGTCCACAAAACAAATAAACTGCTGATGATCTTAAGCCAGCCACAAAAAAAAGGGTCGCACAACATACGTTCACAAACAGACATATGTCTGTCATCAGCTGTTTAAATTTTTGGATGATGCAGTACCCGGATATATGTAACCCGCATAAAAGCAAAACTCCTTTGTAATTACAGAATTTCAAATGCACATACATTTCAGGAGTGTTTTGCATTTCTTTGGACCGCATTTTCGAAGAAAATTTGATTATAAATTTTTGAAAGTGAGTCGTTTTCTATGGGAGAGTGATAGGAGGGGGGCAGAAGGGTTAGAAGATTTGGCCCATTGACCAACCAAGGCCACCTTATGTTCCAGGCCACGAACAACTATCTCACAATAACACTAACACACACTGACAATTTTTCTCTTTATTTGAGGTGTACTCTAAGTTTTTCTAAGAGTGAATTAAAGCGGTAAACGCAACAAAACCACAAACATTTGTAATTAATGATACTAATTTAATAGTAATAGTAAATATTTATTTTATAAAAATGAAAACCAAAACACACGGCCACATTGTCATACATATACATATGCATCCATATGCTATCTTTATACATTAAAAAAAAAAATCGTGTTTAGAGAAAAAAACGAATCCCGTCTGGAGTGGGAATCGAACCCATGACCAATTGACTGAAAACCAAGCACGCTGCTCACTACGCCACGGAAGCCTCATACATATACATATACATATTTTTGTATATACCTATATATGTAATTGTATGACTATGCGGCCGTGTGCTCCGATTTGCGTTGTTCCGGAATTCCTTTTTTTTTTGTGTGTTGAGATTAGTGTTGGGTAGGACAAGAATTTTTGTCCCATGTTTGTATGAGGGGCTCATTTGAAATTTGAGGTGGTACAATGTCCCACCTCAAATGTCCCATTCAAAAGCTCCATGTCCCATTCATACATACAATGTCCGTCCCATTCATACATACAATGTCCGCCCCATTCATACAATTTGCCTTTTTGAGGAGCAATGGTAGCAAATGAGCGAAAAATGACGTATATTGCGTTTTTATGTGTGCGCGTAGAGTATTTTAACCCTACTAACACCGTTTCTTATTGAGATGCGGTAGTAAAATGACGTATTATTAGGTGTGGCATTTGTGGGTTGTGTTTATAATATACATTCTTTTTTATTTTATTTATTCTTATTTAATTTTAAAAATTAAAATACAAAATCTCTCAATCTCTCTCAAAAAAATACATTCTTATTTATTTCAGTTATTCTTATTTACACTTATTCGGTTTCACTAGGGTTAAAATATATACTAGCCATGTAAGTCAATCCAACAACAACAAGTTGTAGTCACAATAAAAATGACAGTTCCGTTCGCCAGCTTTTGTATGTAGCGGACACAGCGGGCTTCGTAAGAATCGCGTTTATTCTTAAATGCAGTGTTAAAAATAGTTCAGTTTTCCAAAATAATTTATTAATAGTGCTCAGCATGTAATTACTACACGTTGATATCAGTGCAATAGATTTTTAATCGAAAAAAGTGCGATGAAAGTTAAATCTCGGTTTCTCCCATCGAAGAAATCTGTCATTCATGTGCAGAGTTCTCCGGTTCGTAATATTTCCGTGCTGAGCTTTGCTTTCAGCCATACAAATGCATGGGACAAAACCCGGTGAAGTGAGTGTGATTTGAGTGTTACAAATGTATTGGTACAGCAGCCATACAAATGCATGTTTTTAATTCAGATGCGACAAAAGCTCTGAAGTGGGACAAAAACTTTGAAGTGGGACAACAATATTTTTTGTAGTGATGGGACATTTTGACGTGTATGAATGGGACATTTGTACCACTTCTTGTATGAGTAACCCAACACTAGTTGAGATAGCAGAGACTATTCCGATGAAAAAAATTCATGCAAATCGGGTGAATAGTTGCGAACAACAAACGAAAAAATTTCTCCATACAAAATGTACTGAAAACGAAATTTTCCAATTTTCGGGGAAAATTTGCAATTTTTGGCTCTAAGTTGGGCTTTAACGAACACATCAAAAAAAGTTTGAGCCAAATCGGACGAACGGTTGCTGAGTTACACGTGTACACACGTAGACCACTTATTTTTATACATATATTTTTATAAGATTAGTTTGATTGTATAAGCTAAGTAATGTATAAATGTGAATGTTTGTTATAAAAATTTGAAAGTAAATAAAGTAAAATTGATCATTGTGATAAGTAGGAGATAAACGATGGAAACTAGAAAGTAAGAATAATTTTAAGCAAATTTTTAATATTATTAATAGCTGAGAAAGCTAATAAACGTTATTTATTTATCTAATAAGAAATTAATTAGTTTTATAATTATATTTAGCATAATAACGAGAAAAATACTACCGCAAGCATGTAGTCTGCTTGAAATCGCACCAGACTAACATTTCCGTAGCGAATTTCTTAGACTACACAATACATACATAAAATGTTTGTGCATGGCCTGGAAGTATAGGTGGTCTTGGACCAACGTAACTTTACATTTTCGTCAAAAACGACATGTGAAAAATTTGTATTTTCTATCTCAACGCGTACTCGAGGCAGAGAGCGCAAACGGACGGATGGACTCCCGGTTTTGAAATTGTGATAATATTAACTTCTGTGTCGTTCATTTTTTTTTCAGAACCTTATTTCTTAGCGTTACAAACTTATAATACATTCAGATTTAATCTAGAGGCTAAAAATAATAATTTTTGTAATAATGGAAAACTGTGTGTACATTTGAAGTCACGTGAAGTAGCCCAGCAAACAATTTGAAATCATAATGAAATCTGTAAATTAATGTGAAATCATTTCAGGTTCATTTTTGATTCTTTCTGAAATCACTTCGAATCCATTATCGTACTACCCCAGACTGAAATCAGTATATAAATTCACAGAAACTTGCGGAAGTGATGCTGAACAAAACTCAAAAAAAGAATTCGGAAAGATATCACGGAATGAATTCACAACGTTATCAGTAACTGGTAAAGAAATCATATTTATACTAGGATTCACTATGCTTTCAGCAGAAGAATCATATTGATGCTTTGTAGCTGACGTTGAAGTGAGTGAATCCATTCACGATGGTCGCATTGTATTTGGTCGGAAGTGGATATTATTTTCTAGCTTCTTGAGGATTTCTTGTGCAAACTAACAATAATATGAAAAATGAAACAATCTGCCAAATAATTTTAGTACTATATTATCATTATCATATTTATCACAAAAATTTATTATGGCAAATCTATACATATAAATATAATTGTGTCTGTCTGTTATTTGTTTATAAATGAAATATAAACACACGTTTTTAAAATTCTTCTCTGTCTGTCTGTCTGGCTTTCACGCAAAAATGGCTGTACCGATTGTAATGAAACTTTCACAGTTTTAACAAACTGCGAAAATTTGCGTTGAGTATTAATCTGCGTTTGGTCTTACTTGAATACCCCATGCCTTCTACCCCTCCCATACAAAAATACTAATTTTCAAAAATTTATAATAATCAAATTTTCCTGAAAACCATTAGAGCGAATCATTTAAAATTTAAAATATATTCTTTTTATAATAAATGTGATCGGTGTTATACAAATTATTTAAATTCCCCTATTCCTTCCACCATCTCCCACACAAATTACACTTTTCATGAAATACTATACACCAATTTTCTCAGTACTAGTAACTTTCATCAAGCTAAAATGTTTTACTAAATCCTTAATTAGCATTATTATTATTAATATCGGGAAAAAATTAACTGATTAGTTTCACTCCTTCTACTCCCTCCCAAGCAAAGTTACACAATTCCACGACTTCACGAAAATTCGATTTTCTTAAAAAGTGTGAATATTCTTGATCTGAAATTTAAAATATATCAATTGCATGATGATTATAGTTGTCTCTCAAAACCCCCCACTCCTTCTACCACCTCCCATACGAATTGCACAATTTTATTAAATCCAATGCAATAAGTTTTTCAGTACATATTCAATTTTTGAAGCTTAAATTTGTGGTACAAAACATTTTTATAGCTACTCTAGCATGATGTAAAACAAATTAGTTCAGTGCTGTCTCCTCTTCTACCACTCCCCATACTAAGTTTCTTAATATCACGAAAATTTCGATTTCGTCTTCATCCAATATCGTATGATTGGACTTTACGTACAATCGTAGTCCTGTTAAGTTTTTAAGCTCAATGCTATTTTATTTGGGCTTTTTTTTTAATTAACATAATTTAAAACTATTCACATGCCCATAATCTCAGATCACGGGATTGATTTGATCACGTCCCCTACAAATGCAATTATCATGGTTTCATTCTTAATAATTTATGGTTCTGAAACCAACAAAATACAAAGCATTCGCATATTCAAAGGGCCATTAAAATGATCAGATTATGCATAATGCATAACGTATTACTAACTACATTCTCAAAAATTTCTTATTTTGCGATTTTTACGCGGACAAAATCGCGGACGATCGCTAGTATTTATATAAAAATAACAAACATAAAATTATCCTATTATGTAGCTAGTAGGAATTAAAAATATTTCCTAAGCAAAAAAAAAAATAAAATAAAAAAAAAATTCAAATTATTTATATATGACAACAGTAAAAAAATATTTAAACGCGTCAAATTGCTTTCTGGATATAATTAACGTTTTGCTAGTTCTATAAAATATGAGCATAATTGAATTCTAATTCCTACCAAACGCTTTCCATATTCAAAATAACTCTCAGTGTGTTTTCTACACCATTTTCGTTTCCGTTACAGGCACTTATAATATTTAAATTTAGATACTTATAATTTATAAAATATACATAAAATTCACTTTTGAAGCAAAAAATTCAATTTTATCCCCCAAACTATTATTATTACTTTCAGCTGTTCATGAAAATTTAGCTGCAACTTCTTCAATGAAATTTAAATTCTGGAAGCGAGGTTCTACCAAAAATGTTTTAGCCATCGATTCAACTATAGCACAGAATTTCAATAATTGTTTCGACAGAACTTGAAAAATATTTTAATTCCGACTTGTATCAGGCATAATTAATTTTTCACTTACACACTTTTTTGTTACCGAAAATATTTTTATTTAATTACTTACATATTTTTCGCTCTGACACTTAATTAGTTTTTCCCGGTGGAAAATCGTAAGCGAAACCTCCAACCAAAGGGGCGAACGGGTCCTTATCCGGCCAACCCAGTGACGGGTCGTGAGCGCCAGTGGTTCCTTGTTTGAAGGTACCCGTTCTACGTTTTCGCCAATCAAACCACAAATTCGACGAAAAACCACCCGGAACTAAAATTCACCCAAGGATAACCAAGCCCGACGGAAGAAGAGTTGAAAAACGGCACAAAATCTGAGATACACAATAAGGAAACTCGCATGTAAAATTTAGAATTTGCTTGACGCATATGATTAAAATTGCTGAAGTAGCGATAAAAATATTTTATACAACATTTAAGTTTCAAAAATTGAATAGGTACTGAGGGAATTAGTGTGTTGGATTTAGTAAAATTGCGCAGTTTGTATGGGAGGTGGTAGAAGGAGTGGGGAGTTCTTATTAACTTTTTCGGAAATACCAACAAACATTAGTCAACTGACACAATTTCAGCTCGATTAATTTTATACGTACTGAGTAAATTGGTTAATGTATTTCATGAAAAAGTGCAGTTTATATGGGAGGTTGTAGAAGGAGGAGGGGATTCAAATAATTTGTATACGGTAGATTGAAATCATCATAAATAAACTGCCAAAAGTCGGGCGTAACTTTATTATTTTTGGTGCAAGTTGAGGATGCACGGGAAGTCAATATGCAGGTTAGGGTGGATAGGGAAGCCTAAGTGAATGGGGTCTGTAGGGCACGGCTGTTGTTGAAAATTGAGGATGCATGGGAAGTCAATGTTCAGATTGGGGTGGGTAGGGAAGACTAAGTGAATTGGGTCTCTAGGGCAAGGCTGTTGTCAAATATTTAACACCAAACTCCGGTTACGATCAATATCTCCAATACGTATTACTATTTTTTCATTCCATTATTTATGCAAGATGGGTTTGTATGGGAGGGATGAGTGGATGTCAATATTTTTTTAATTGATTGTTTCAATCATGTTCAAAATTCTCTGTATAGAATGTAAGTTTCTAGACGAAGTAAATTCAATGAAATTTTATGTATTTAAAATCTTGAAACCATAGATTTATGTGGGAGAAGGTAGAGGAGGAGAAAAAATCGTAAACTTTTTGAAGCAGTTTTATTTAGTTTATCATGAGAGGTTTTCGTATAAAATTTGAAATTCGCTGCTTTTAATTTGTTGGTTATTAATTGATTTATGGAAATAGTTTGAAATCATACTTTTGTATGTCTTGCTCTTCTACTCCCTGAAGGGCAAGACAAACTCCAAAAGTTGTGGTGCAACTTTGTTTTAAATATTTTTAGAAGTGATTGTGCAAAATTTCAAGTTGTTCGGTTCTAATGGTTTGGTGATTATTGATTTCTTAAAAATCTTCTTTTGTATTGGAAAGGGTAGAAGTTTTGAAGTTATTCGACCAGTTAATATTTTAAACTCGGAAAATTTTTTTTTTATGATTTTCACAAATTTTCAAGTTCGTATCTTAAAATTTCAATCAAAATTGTGAGTTTTTGTGATTTTTTTTCATTAAACATGAAACACCTAGTGTAAGTTCGGGCCGCCTTCTGTACATAACAGTTCTGTATAAAATTATTATTCTTATAATAAAGTATTGTGAGCGACACAGAAAAAAATGCTACTCTGAAATTTTGTTTTTTCGCGTTTCAAATTAGCCTGAAAATGTGTCCCACCGTACGCTTTACGCCGTATGTTACGACTGGGGGTCGTGTAGTCTGGAAGGATGACGTGTGTCCTTCGTTTCAATAAAAACATTGATTTTGAACTTTAACTCTATTTTTATTAATTAAACACTGGGTGATGGCTCCGATATTGACCAACTGCCTGTACTTAACGAACTGTATGAGTGACCTTAACGAACTGCCTACTGTCGTTCCGATATTGATGAGCTGCCTATACTTAACGAACTGCCTGCTACAAACTGCGTGGTCTTGACGAACTGCCAACTGTAGTTCCGATATTGATCAACTGCCTGCTACGAACTGACCAAGATCAGGTTATCCTGATCTATTTACACTGTCCCGATTCTCTGCTAGACTTCGCGGTTGATCATAAAATATTCTAGTGTGTTGCCTTAAAACAACATTCGTACGATCTTCAACTACCAAAATGGGTCACGTGTGTCGATTTCATGTTATTGTTATTGTAAGGACATTTGTTGCATGATAGCCCATACCATGGGTGTTATATATACCATAAAAATATGTACCATTCGTACGATCTTTAATTACCCGGAAAGGGTCACGTGTCCCCAGCTGCGAGCAAGTGATATGATCCTTTTATGTAATTGTTATTGTTACGAGATCAAATGTCATAGCGCTGGCACAATATGTAACAGATGGGTTATTCTCGAGACAGGGTGATCTACGTGATTTTGGTATTTAAGTAGAAGAGTGGGTAATATATCGTGAGGCGCTTTATTATACGTACATATGGACTCATATCTCCGAGACCGTTAAAGGCAGAATGCTCGTTTTTCAGTGAACTGTTTATTTGGTAAGTGAGCTCCATTATATAAATTTTGGGAGTGTCAGGTGGAAGAGGGAGGCGGGGGGAGGGAAAGAGTCAAAAACTACAGTTGCTATTATCTCCACCGTGAATGCAGGTAGGAAGCTAAAAATTAGTACAGGTATAGAGAGAGTTCTGGGACAATACTAAAACTTTTATATATATAATTATTTTTAATAAATTAAATTAATTAAACTAATAATATAAAAATAATTTAAATTTTTTATTCATTGGCATCCGAAAAAGGGGGTGATAAAAAAAAATTGTCGGCCAATTTTTTCATATATCTTAGAAATTACTTAGCATAAAAAATTCATATTTTGGGTCCGTTAAGGTGTCATTCAGATCCACTAGAATCAGCTTAGAGGGTGGCTAATTATTGTAAGGGAGAGGGTCAGGGAGCATGCAGAGAAAAACGCTTAAAAACGAATATCTCAACTATCTCTTAAGCTATGTAATTGAAATTTAGAACATACAGTGGTGGCCATAAATTTAGCACTCTCGGTATCTGTAACTTTCAAGTGCAAATATTTTCTACCGTTTTATGCTTTTCAGTCGACTTTTGTTTCTTGAGTATTGGCTATGATGGATTGATCATGTCCACAACTTGTCCCAAAAATAATAAAGTTGCGCCCGACTTGTTGGCAGTTTATTTTTACTTCAAGTCCTGCAAACCTCTGTCCTTAAGTTATTATTTCTTAGCGTTACAAACTGTGTGATAAACTTACACTCTCAGATTTCATCTCGAGTATAAAAACAATTATTATGAATTTTACCCTACATCTGGTATATCAATAGTTATAAGAAAAATTTGATGTTGCCAATTTTGATAAATGAATCTCTCGCTTGGATTCTAACCTGGAACGAGACCAGTCTATTATTTCTTTCTCTCGTCGGAACGAACAAAACAATAATAATATGCTAATAATCTAACTCAGTATAATATTGTCAAAAAGGAACATTCTGCGGAGTTCAGTAGAAACTTTTTAAAAAATATATTACAAAGAACAAAATCGTAAAGTACCAAAATAAAACCATTCTACATACATAATAATCAATTTTTATATGTTAAAAAGTACCCATGTTTGTTGCGTATGGATATGGAGCAATTAACAAATTAATAAGTTGTAACGCAAAATGTCTTACAAAAATTTCCTCATAGGCCAAAGGGTGGCGACCGGCGCATCCAGCATTACGAATATACCGAAAAAAGCAATATGATGCAAAACTGCTACTGAGTTTCTGTTAAACGGTAATAGATAGCGTAAAACGCATAGAAGTAATGAAAAGACCATATCCCATAATTTTACAATTAGTTCCTAACTCCAAAAATACGAAAAGGTCGCATATGCGTACGCAGATTCACTGCGTTGAAGGTTTGGCTTCTGGTTTATCATCACTACTCAATCCATCTGCGTGTTTAACTCGTTTATGCTTCACCAGCGTCTCGCTGCTTCCATACTTTGCCGGACATAATTGACATTGAAACGGTTTTTCACCGGTATGCACACGCATATGATTTTCTAATGGAATTCTCCCACTTAAAACTTTGTAGCAAACACCGCATTGGAAGTCTGGTACTGGTTTATCATCACTAATCAATTCATCTGCGTGCTTAGTTCGCTTATGCCTTACCAACGTCTTCTTGTGACCAAACTTTTCCGGACATAATTCACAGCAAAAAGGTTTCTCACCAGTATGCACACGCATATGATTTCTTAATAGGCATTTCATACCGAAAACTTTGTAGCAAACACCGCATTGAAAGCGTGGTACTGGTTTATCATCACTAATCAATTCACCTGCGTGCTTAGTTCGCTTATGGCTTAGCAACGTCTTATTGTGAATAAACTTTGCCGGACATAATTCACAATTAAACGGCTTCTCACCGGTATGCACACGCAAATGATTTTTTAAATTGTATATCTCTCCGAAAACTTTGTAGCAAATAGTGCATTGGAAGTCTGGTACTGGTTTATCATTGCTAATAAATTCATCTGTGTGCTTAGTTCGTTTGTGGGATAGTAGCGCGCGTTTAATTGAAAACTTTTCCGTACATAATTCACATTTAAACGGTTTTTCACCCGTATGCACACGCATATGAATTTTCAATCGTCTTTTCTCAACAAAAACTTTTTTGCAAATAGTGCATGGAAAGTCTGGTACTGGTTTATCATCACTAATCAATTCATCTGTGTGCTTAACTCGTTTATGGGATAGCAGCGCGGGTTTATCTCTAAACATTAACGGACATAATTTACATTGAAAAGGTTTTTCACTGGTATGCACACGCATATGATATCTTAATAGGGATTTCTGACCGAAATGTTTGGAGCAAATACTGCATTGGAAGTCTGGTACTGGTTTATCATCACTAATCAATTCATCTGGGTGCTTAGTTCGCGTATGCTTTCGCAGCGTATCACTGCTTCCAAGCTTTTCCGGGCAGTATTGACATTGAAACGGTTTTTCACCGGTATGCACACGCATATGATTTGCTAATCGAATTCTTCGACTTAAAACTTTGTAGCAAACACTGCATTGAAAGTCTGGTACTAGTTTCTCATCACTAATAAATTCATCTCTGTGCTTACTTTGTCTATGGTATAGCAGCGTATTACTGAGTCTAAACTTTGCCGGACACAATTTACATTGAAAAGGTTTTTCACCGGTATGCGTACGCATGTGATTTATTAAACGGTATCTATGAACGTAAACTTTTGAACAAATCTCACATTGGGAATTACGTTTGCCAAATAATTCATCTTTGTGTACACCTGTCATATGCACTTTTTCAGTTTGTCTTATTGACTCTTCAACTGAACCAGATGGATTCTCCGGTTCGCTACGTGGAATATGCTTGGTCGAATGTTCGAATTGACTGCATTCAAATTCTGAAAGCGATAAGAAATTAATTGTAAAAATATTTACAAATAGAACTTTAAGTAAACCTTTATTGCAAAGTTTGCAAATATTTTCTTCTAAATGATCAGATACTATGTGACCGCGGAACATATCAAGCGATTGAAACTGCTTTAAACAAGCCGAGCAATCTATGCCAATATCCAGCTCGGGTTCTGATTTAAAAGTCATATGAAAAACCGGCACACTTTCTCCTTCGACAACTTGAAAATTTGACGATATTTCGCTGAATTCTTCCTCATTTTCATTGCCTTTTGTAATTAGGTTGTTCTGATTACGCTCTGTGCTGAAAATACCTTGATATTCCGAAGCGCATTCATCCAAGATTTCAATATTTGAGTTTTGGTTGAGTTCTAATCCAAACTGAGCTGCATTATTTCTAATAATAGGGCTGTTGTTATCAGGCTCTTGTTTCAAAGTTATTTGAGGATAACAGTCATCTTCTACAATTTGAAAATGATGCGTTTTGATGCGTTCTACATCTTTCGCATTTGTATTATATTTCATTAAATGGTCGCTATGATCATTGTCGCTTTTAAGAGCCAACTGAAAATCTCGAGTACATTCCTCTTCCACAATTTCAAAATTTAATTTATCACTTGCATTTGGATTTTCTTCTCCGACAGATCTAATTCTCCCAATTGCAGCACTTTCGCAAACGTCGATGTTGCGATCACAGAGATTCATGAAATCTTCGAGCTTAAAATCTTCTTTTAGAATACTTTCAAGTTCTTCAGCAACTTCGCTAACAATTTCACTTTGTTTTGGTATTTCTTTTAGTTTTTTTAAGTTAACTCTGACTTCTCTCAATTGATGTAAAATAATTTCTGATGTTTTACATTTAAAATCGAATAAATACGCTTGTTGAATTTCTTTAAGGCAGATGTCACAAATGTTGTGCGGAAAATCATCTTCTTTGTCGACCTGCGTAAAGAAAGGAAAGGATTTCAAATTAACGTTAATATTAAGATATCGTCTAAAAATTTTGTTCATAAACTATTTAAGCCTAGTACAGTGTTCAAGTGTAAAGAGATTTTTGAAGCTTCCGTGGCGTTGTGGACAGCGTGCTTGCCTTACAGTCAATAGGTTGTGTGTTCGATTCCTACTCCAGATAGTGCGATTTTTTGAAGCACAAATTTTCAGTTGCTACTGGCTATGAAGAATTATTCGAAATAAAATGGGCAAACGGTGTAGAAGTGTATAACATCTGCAAATATTTGCCAGTAGCAGCCAGTGCAACTGAAAAATATTCCAGCTTCTCCACTCGTTACGGTCGTTGTCACTCCCCATCTCCTACCTTCCCAATCCCATTTCTTTCCTTCATGACTGTGTTTGTGCCGAAATTGCCTACAATACAGGTCATTCTGTAAAAAAAAATTTAAAATCATAATTTGGCAGACGCATGGTCGCTTTTCAGGTCCTCAAAAGCTCTTGTGGTTTCGTCTAATCCCGATGCGGTCATGTTTACTAAACGCAGAATATGGCAAGGTTTAACCATTTAATTACAGTGCAATCCTTACACGTAAGGCCGCATGCAGTGGTTAAATTCGGTGAAGCTTTAACACAATCAGTGCAAAAGCATAGATCGCTAATTCCGTCGCAGTAAATACTATGATCGTCAACCGAGAGGACATATTGTAAGAAGAGACTATGTTGAGTTGCCGCTCCCAACAAAAAAAAAAAAATTTCTGGGTTTGCGATGCCCTGGAGCGACCGAGGTGGCAACAAAAATTAAAAGAAAGTACCGTTGGCATCAGTTGCCGGCTGAAAAGAAACTAAAACGGGCTGTGTTTGGTTTGGTCGTCTGTCGGCGCTAGTTCGGAAAGTTAATTCGAGATCCTTTTCCCCTCGCAGTTTTCTAAGTTTTAATCCCAAGCAGTTTTGGTTTGTGTCGCTTTTATTTCAATCATTTATTAGATTAACTACAGTGAACGCAGGAAAACAAAAGAAAAATCATTAATGGCAGGCGAATGGGATAATTTCAGCGTGATTAGGAAGCGAGATTTTTTTAAGTTGATGTTTGGCTGCGCGCGTTTTACGCTGCGAACAATGGTGTGGAGGTATAGTTTTTTGCAGCAGTTAGTAAGTTAGTACGTTTCAGAGTGAAATAAAACCGCGAAAAAGAAAATTGGTGAAAATTACGTTCGGTGTGCGGTTTGTTGTTTTTTTTTGCTGGTGGATTCTTCCTTGGAAGGGTTCCATGTTTTCTGACATTTTCCGTAATTACTGGACGAAATTAATCTGGTGCGAATGACGTGTAAATTTCATACCGATTGGGGTGTTCAGACACGCACGCAATTACTTAAAATTTAAATAAAAACACGAATCCCAGGCAAGAATTCAAAAATTTTGATAATGAGCTAAGGTTTTTTCCAATTGTGCGCGATTTTCAACGGAAAATTTTCTGAACGGTGGCCGAATTGAATTGGCAAAAAAACGTGATCCGATGGTGGCGACGGGCCGAGAAAATTCCAGATTAAAATAATTTGAAAAATAAAACAAATACACGACAGACAGGACTAACGAAAAAAAAAAAATAGTACAAGTGAAAGAAAGGAAAAAGCTGAAGTTTATATGATTGGGTAAGTTTTTTTTTTGCATATTTTTTTGTTTTGATACTTTGATTTTTTTTTTTTTATAGATTTTTTTTGAATATATTTATATTTCTTAAAAAAAAAAGAACATGATAAAAGGCTAAAGAGCCATTTTTTAAAATGAACCCGAGCGTTTAGCTCCTTTGCCCCGAACCTCAACATGGGGCCACGACACAATGATTTTTAGAGGAAGGTCGTGGCTGAGGTAGGGTGGGCAGACAGGGCGCTATAGCACCGGAGCGCCCTGACAAATCGCGAAGTCGAGCAACTCCATCCGTTTCTTGGTCTTTCACGACCTGTTGGGAAAATAATCCAAATTTTCACCCCAACCCGGAGTAAGCCGACACGAAATTTTGTTGTCCAGGTCATGGGTTTATGGACTGATCATGGAACAAGTACACACTGCCGTAGCTAGTCCCGGCCGCCAGCAAGCGTGTCGCCTCCGTTCCATGTTCAGCCACCAATTCGGACGTAGGTGGAATTGGCCCTTCTATCCGCGAACCCTGACGTATCTTCGTTATCCTTCCGAATTATTTTGACTTTGATGTCAAAATAATTCTCTCCTCGGCCTCAATCACAACAACTATGAGCATGCTTTGCCTTATAAGAAAATGGGAATGAAAGTATTTCCTTCCCTTACTGGCGAAATGCTCAAAATTTTTCGAAACAAGCGTTTCACTATCTTTGTCGGGCATACCTAAGCCTATTGCAACTAACTCTGTCCCACGTTAAATTGTCCGTTACTAAAGTTAAAGCTTAAACACGAACCAAAAACAAATAAAAATTGAAAACATTAAGATTTCTGAAATAAAACAGCAAACTCTATTATACTGAAAATTACTTAATTGCTGACTGAGTATTAGCAACCAAGAGAGAATACAAATTATGCAACTTTTTTTTAAAGTTTGAAGCCAAGTTAAGCTTGGACACAATTTTCGAAAAATAACGAATCATAAAGTATTCCCATATGAGACAGCCTATCAGGCACTCCATTTTATATATCCTCCTTGTCGTCAACGACATTGTGGGTGCAACTAACACAGACGGCCGGGTGTGAAAGTTGCAATGTCGACGTCATACGTTTATAAAAATTAGAGTTACTCTATGAAGAAGAAAGAACAAGGCACCTAATAAAAAAGTTGGGCGCTTTTTATTTTCGAGTTCGAAAACTGATACTTCAGCGATTGCTGAGGCGGACAAAACGGACTTTCAAATTGCATTATTAAAATCGGAAGTGAAAGGCCTCAACTACAGAAATAAATTGATTTTATTGAAGCTTATCCACGGGAATATTCAGATATTGCGCATCAACTTAGAGCGCAATTCTAATTAACGATCAAATAAATTATTTCGTCCAGATCAAATATCACATTTGAATCGTAAAAGGAATGTTTTGTAGTCGAAACCCACCATAAGATCCGCCTTACCAATTAAATTTGATTGTGATAGTAGGGTTTATGGTAAGAAGAACTTTAAGAAGGAAATTAGAAAATCTCAAGTTTGCATTGAGCATTCTATCTGATGTATTCCAATTTCTAGAGGTAAATTTAAGTGAAATGGGGGAAGAGTGAAAACAACGTGGTCTCTATTTGGACGAAAGGAAACTAGAGAAGGGTGGAGATTATGATACAAGTTCAGATAGATTTATTAGTGATATTTCTCTACCCGAAAACCCAAGCACGAACGCAGCAAATGCTCTAGTAGTTATTATTGCGGGCTTAAGTAGTATATGGAAGCAGGTTGTTGATATCATTTGTAAATGTGAGCAGGTCCAGATTCAGAACTGATGATATGGCTCCAATCAATCAGCAAATGTGGAACAAATTGGGAATTAAGCATTCTAAGTCTGAGATAAGCAGCAGTGTGGTTCTTTCTGTTGACGCCAATCGTAGATTATGGGTTTTCGCTGATGTATCACATTTACTGAAACATTTTACCCAATGCTTATTGAGCAACCGGTCTTTCACAATAATATGATTTTATTAAAATCGAGCTTTCTACAAATGATATAAAAAGTGAGCGTATACAGTCTTTAGTTACATTTCAGAAAGGTCATTTATTTAAGCTAGCTCCCCACTTAGAACAATATATGCTTCAACCCAATACGTACTAAAAAGTGCGAGTTGCTAACTCATATTAAGTCATTGATCACGTCGTGACCGCAGCTTCAGAATTTCTAGCTAAGAAGCATGGTGATTGTAGCGTTAACGTTAAGATTTTCCCTAGAATGTATGTAAAAACCTTTTAGCTCTGTAGGAGCTATCCAGTCTAAACTTTCTGCACTTCAATTTAAACAGAGTCTAAGACTACAATGTGTGGCTCAATATCTGCATCATTCTAGGAGGGGAATCCTATGATGAAGATAGGGAGCATTTAGATGGATTTGAGTTATTTCCATCTAGAAGACATTAAAAAATTTATCAAATTGTTTTCTTGGGAATAGAAAATAATTTCTTGGACTGTTACAAGGGATAAATTTGTTCATACGTATACTGTGCTACGATCCAAGATTACTAGCCACAAAAGGGATAAGTCAGGAAATGTATTGTAGTTTATGATAGAGCTTCCTTTAGTAGGCAAAACTAATACCTATCCTAATTTTCTATTAAGAACTACTTAATAAAACTTAATGTAATTAATATATATTTCCATTTGACTCAATCAATGTATCTCTAAGGAATTGAATTATTTTTGAATTTATAGCATTTTTTGCAAAAAATTTTTTGTGATATTTAGATATTTTATTTTTCGTTTATTTATGATGAATTGTTATTGCTTTAAATTTTTTTAATTACTCACAAAATAAAATTTATTATTGGTGAATCGTTATTGCATGTTTTAACCTAACTAATTTGAGCTCGCATTCGTGACATACACAGAATTAACAACACATTGTATATATTTACATGCTTCGTTATATTCAACTTGGTATAACTTAATTTATTAATAGTTTAATGAAAGTTTTTTTTTTCATTACTTTTGAAGTTGTTTTCAATGATTTGAGTTTTTATCTCATCTATTTTAGCATGTTATTTAATTTATGGCTTTTTATAAATATATTTGTAATCGCCTTTACATGTGATATTTGTCGTATTTTAATTTTAAATTAACTTTTGGATTGTTGTTGCCTTAAATAGTTATTATTTATTTTGGATTGTTATCTAATATATCATTCTCTACTAATATACCCAATCCAAATCACGACCCGACAGGCGTTGTCTCTTACAGCTCTCCGTGCTGCATGTTGGACAGTAAGATCACACTATTCAATCGAATAAAAATTACAAATAACAATAAAACAAAATAATTCTTCGATGATTCTTTCATTCTTGTTCTTTTTTCTAAATTAGAGTGATATTACTGACAAAATTAGAGAACATATCACATATTACTTTTGCATAAGTCTAATATTTATTAATTCATTCAGTTAATTGCTTCGAATAGCATCCTTGGGAGTTCCGCATACGGGATCGTTATACGTTCCGAAAAGGACGATTCGTTCGATCTCTGGCGGATCGAATTTTAATACAATGAACACAAGCTTCATATTTCTCAGATCAGTTCGCATATCCATACGTCGATGTCGGTCTTTTTGGCGATACGACACAAATTGCAGCATATGGGCCCAGATTTTATGACATTAGTTGGTGCGTAGCACCATTCTGAGCCAACTTCATATAAGAACACTTGGTAAATTTTAGTCTACTAATGCATTCACTTGGACCAAAATGCGTAAGCGCGAGGCTGTCATTTTTCTCTTTCTTATGCTATGTCACCAGATGGCGCAACGCAATTTTGCTTAGATTTTGAAGATTCCGCCTAGCATCAAGACAATGCTCTTTTGAATTTTTAGAAGGGCAGTTCGGTTTTTAGAAATTTTTACTTTCAAATGTTGTGGTTATGTGGTAATTTTTCACTCGCACAATTCATGGTGTTTTCTCGCCTTTCCTTTTGTGAGAACACACGACGAAGACGGGGAAAATACATGTAATTCCCGTAAACAGAAAATAAGAAACGGGTGCGGTGTTTTTCAGAAAGTGCACAAGAACGAAAATCGAAAGGCCCCGAAAAATTAAAATGCGAATTTTCGGGAGCAGTAGGAACTTAAGAAAGGCGGTTGCTATTCATCTTTCGTTCGAATTTTCCATCCGCCTTCCGGTCTTATGTGAGGTGCGTGGTGCGGTAGTGCAGTGCAGAAATTCTTCCTTTAGAGTCTCACGCGATTTCTCCCGATGTGCTCCAGTTGGGCATACTAAACGCTCCGCTGGACGCGACAGGTCGTATAAAACCGTGTGCAGATTAGTGTAACTTCTCGAACGTAAGTAGGAAAAATGAAAATTTCATGTGGTTTTTTGTGTTTGAAATGTCGTGCGGTCGCAGCAGCACGCAAACAAAGTTGCCAAAGGCCAGATAAATTTTTGCGTCTACTAAAGGCCTCGAACCGTTAAAGGTACTATTCGCAGTTTGCTATCGGGCCGTTTTGCAGTCGCATAACCATAAACAATAAATTGCATTGAGTGATTGAAATTGCATTGCGCGATCTTTTCGCAGCAAATATTATTGCGA